>OZ024903.1:93611787-94054287 GCA_964017125.1 Flabesymbios commensalis | reverse complement strand
AATGAATATGACTTACACAGATGTGTATGACATATTCCTTAGCAAAATGTTACCAATTACTGAGAATACCATATTAAATGATGCATGTATGTCTAACGGCAGTGCCAGGAAATGTTATTCAGCCACTTGTAGAAAAGTTTGCAAAATGATAGCCTGTCCGGGTATGTTTAAATGTGGGGACAATTTCTGTATTCTCCTATCTTCGGTTTGTGATAACCGATATGATTGTATGCTTGGAGAAGATGAGCATGTGTGTTTGACATTGACTTGTCCTGGATCACTTAAATGTCGAGGAGAAAATCGATGTATATCTACGGATGAAATATGTGACAAACATGTTAATTGTCTTTATTCAATGGATGATGAGATGGGCTGTGACACGTGTCCTGGTAATTGTGAATGTAGGGGATATGTGGCATCATGCTACTCAACCAATACTGATCATTTTATACAGAGTGATAAAGTATTATACGCAAAGGGGCTAGTGGTAAAGGGGACTCAAAACGTTCTGATTACAAAATATTTAAAATCGGTTGGTTTACTCTTTCTAAATATTTCATCATGTAAACTCAACAAAATAGATGTTTCGCACAATGTGTCCACTCACTATTTTATACTTATCGCTGATTTCAGTCATAATCAGCTGATAGATATTACTTTTATAAAAGTTCAAACGTTTAGGAAAATTTTGTTTTTAGATCTTTCTTTTAATTTGTTGCATACTTTGCAGAATAAAAGTTTTGCATCTCTAAGTTATCTCTCGGTAATATTATTACATGGAAATAAAATTAGATATTTTTTTATGAAAGTTGATAACGATTATTTGACGTTGATAGATCTACAATTGATATACTATGTTCCTGATTTAGTTGTAAGTATTTACCATGGAGTTCCGTTTGATCTTGTGGTAAAAGTATCAGATTCTCAGTTGTGTTGTATGCTTCAAGATCATATTAAATGTCTATCAACGGAAAAAAACATTCAATGTCATGGAATTCTAGATAAATTAAGCACGAGGGTTGCCGTCTATACATTATCTTTGCTTTCTTTGTGTTTTTCAATCTGCACAATAACAAAGCAAGTCCTACATTTAATGCCAAGCAATAAACGGATAAAAACAAATAAACATTATTCAATGATGGTATTAAATCAGTCTGTAGATTATATTTTATGCTCAGTGTACCTAGCAGGACTTTCTGTAATAGATATGGTTAAAATTAATTTGTTGGTTTTTAAAACCAGTTTATTGTGCATAGCATTGAATGCTATTATTTACATTTCACTTGAAACAATTATTGTATTTAAATCCAGTTTAAGCGGGTTGATTTTGCTAAAAATTATGTTTCCTTTTAAACATCAGTGTACATGGTTGAAATGGATAGTTCCAATGTCAGGTTGTGTTTGGATTTTTGCTGCAGCGATTTATTTGATACATATATTTTTACCTTTCAAACTGGAAAATCAAACTGCCCTGGACAACTTGTGTTCCATAGGATGGTGTGGTATGCACAGTAATTATAATATGTTGCATATCATGATATATATTGTGGATAGTTTGATGATTTTTAATTATATAACTGTTTTTATAATTATATTCAAAACTTTGAAAACACGAACTAAAGTAAGGCACAATAAACTCAAAATACATTATACTGCAGGTCATATAACATGTAAATTGATTTGTGTAAACATAGGTGAAATCCTCCTTAGATTTTATCTCATTACGATGTTGTCAATGCAGATTAAGCATTTTAGGTTTGTGCCTTTTTGTTTGTATTTCTTTCTTTATGCATTACCTATTAACATATTGTATTCTTGTTTTGCTGTTTTCTTTTTCTAATCAGGTCAGGTTAAATATTGTTGTGAAAGTCTTACATTTTTCAACTTAATTATTACCATTACAACATAGTATTATTATGATTGTATTATTATTATAATTTTTTATTATTATTATTGTTGTTGTTGTTATTATTATTATTATTTTATTATTGTTATTGTTGTTTGTATTATTTGAATATATATTTTTTCTTTTTGTGTGTTATTTAAATATATGTTTTCGTCTGTTTTAAATTACTTCTATTAGTATCATTTAAACCATTTCTTTGGTGATGTGGAGTTTAACATGAATAATTGCAAATGTTGGTTTCAAAACAGGGTTGTGGGTTGCGGTCATCAGAAACAATTTGAATTATTGAAGTTGGAACCTACTATTCATATAATCAATAGACACTTAGTCCAGCAAATCACCATCTCATATCGGGCTGTATCGAATTACAACTATTCGAAAACACATTTATCATTACACTAGGAATATATAATGTAGTTCATGTCTAAACATTGTATAATGTCCGGTGTGCATATTTTTAACTACATGAAAATGTTATGATTTGGAGTGAGCATGCGACTGATCACTGGGATTTTTAGAGACCTCGTTAAGTTTAAATTAAACATTAAATTATTAAATTATTTATTCATTTATTAACCCTTTAACCGCCGGTGTCGCATATATTCGGGTTTTATTTTTTATTAGCACATTAACTACCATCGTTTAAACATGTTAACGATAAAATATGACATCAACCAGCAAGATGTGAGAAGAGTTGACCTCCATGTTGTCAAATCTGAATAATTTTCGCTCACTTGAAAGGGGGTGAAAATTCAAATTGAATAATTTGGCGGTTAAATGGTTAACTCACACTCACTCACTCACTCACTCACTCACTCACTCACTCACTCACTCACTCACTCACTCACTCACTCACTCACTCACTCACTCACTCACTCACTCACTCACTCACTCACTCACTCACTCACTCACTCACTCACTCACTCACTCACTCACTCACTCACTCACTCACTCACTCACTCACTCACTCACTCACTCACTCACTCACTCACTCACTCACTCACTCACTCACTCACTCACTCACTCACTCACTCACTCACTCACTCACTCACTCACTCACTCACTCACTCACTCACTCACTCACTCACTCACTCACTCACTCACTCACTCACTCACTCACTCACTCACTCACTCACTCACTCACTCACTCACTCACTCACTCACTCACTCACTCACTCACTCACTCACTCACTCACTCACTCACTCACTCACTCACTCACTCACTCACTCACTCACTCACTCACTCACTCACTCACTCACTCACTCACTCACTCACTCACTCACTCACTCACTCACTCACTCACTCACTCACTCACTCACTCACCCACCCACCCACCCACCCACTCACTCACTCACTCACTCACTCACTCACTCACTCACTCACTCACTCACTCACCCACCCACCCACCCACTCACTCACTCACTCACTCACTCACTCACTCACTCACTCACTCACTCACTCACAGTGATATATTTCAATTCTGTATGTGATCTCATCCAAACTAACCATGTCAATAATATATATATATATCTAGCTAACGAAATTTAACGTATATAGTCAAGAACTATAGTAAATTTCGTTTGTCATGTTTGTCTGTACATACTATAATTTTAATTTTCTGCTTATATTAATTTCATGTATTTTGTATATATAATCTTTTGAGGCCCCCAAGAAAGATGGGTGAATGCTCATTGGGTTTACCCTCTTGAAATAAAGATGTTGTTATTATTTTATTATTATTATTGTTATTATTATACTCACAAACTCACTCGCACTCATACAGTGGCCCATAGAGGCCAGGAATGGCCAGGAATAAAATAAAGTAATATGATTAATGCGTGCCAGCGCAATAATAATGCGTGCCCACGCAATGACCAATGCGTGCCCACGCAATGATCGGTGCGTGCCCACGCAATGACTAATGCGTGGTCAGGGAATAATAATGCGTGGCCACGCAATATTTATGCGTGCCCACGCAATAATAATGCGTGCCCACGCGATAGTCAGCACATGGCCAGCCGCTTGTGAAACCCTTCTTGAGTCCCGTCTTCATAGACTGGGTTAACATGGTTAATTATTAATTTAATAGCCTACGCCTACTAATTATCTGTATATTATTGCGTGGCCACGCAGTATTGTTGCGTGGGCACGCATTATTATTATTGTGTGGCCACGTATTGGTCATTGCGTGGGCACGCACTAATCATTGCGTGGGCACGCATTATTATTGCGTGGGCACGCATTATTATAGCGTGGGCACGCATTATTATTGCGTGGGCACGCATTATTATAGCGTGGGCACGCATTATTATTGCGTGGGCACGCAGTAGTCATTGCGTGGGCACGCATCATTATTGCGTGGGTACGCATTATTATTGCGTGGGCACGCATTAATCATTTTATCATTTACTTCATTCCTGGCCATTCCTTCCTCTATGGGCCACCGTACACTCACGTACGGTGGCCCATAGAAGCCAGGAATAAAATAAATTAAATGCGTGCCCACGCAATGACTAAAGCGTGCCAACGCAATGATCAGTGAGTGCCAACGCAATGACTAATAACAATGCGTACCCACGCAATAATAATGCGTGCACACGCAATAATAATGCGTGCCCACGCAATTATAATGCGTCCCCACGCAATAATAAAGCGTCCCACGCAAAAATAATGCGTGCCCATGCGATAATAATGCGTGCCCACGCAATAGTCAGCACATGGCCAGCCGCTTGTGAAACTACTTGTGAAAGTCTTGACTTGTGAGACTTCATAGACCGGTTTAACATGGTTATTTATTAACTTAATAGCCTACTATCTATGTATAGATTATTTCGTGGCCACGCATTATTATTATTGCGTTGCCACGCATTGTTCGTTACTTGGGTGCACTAATCATTGCGTGGGCACCCATTAGTCATTGCGTGGGCATGCATTATTATTGCGTGACCACTCAATGATATATAGATAGATAGTAGGCGTACTAGAAGGCTATTAAGTCTATGAAGTCCACAAGTCAAGCCTCAAGAGGGGTTTCACAAGCGGCTGGCCATGTGCTGACTATTGCGTGGGCACGCATTATTGTTGCGTGGGCACGCATTATTATTGCGTGGACACGCAATATTATTGCGTGGGCACGCATTACTACTGGGTGGGCACATATTATTATTGCGTGGCCATGTTTGTGGGCACGCACTGATCATTGCGTGGGCACGCATTAGTTATGGGCCACCGTACTCACACACTGACGCAATCACGCACGCACTTTTTTTTTTTTTTTTTTTTTTTTTTTTGTTAACGCACGATACACAGGGCAGAACTCCCAAACCACAACCCCATACCGACAGACCAAACCCTACGACCCACAACACAGGATGCACAATTTGTATTTGTGTAGCACATTTTCATATTAAAGCAGGTCGGTCGTTTCGCCTAACTGAATTAAAATATTTATTTCTGACGGACTCCACTCCTTATAACGTTGACCGTGCTGCGCATGCGGGTGGGTTCAACGAATCTTAACAACACACCTACTTAATTTACCTGCTAAGAGATCAATGTAGCTTCAATATGGAGTCATTTAGACATAATAAATGATTAAAGTTTATAAAAATGAATTGATGAACAAAACTAATTAGCCTAATAGAACAAGCCCATGTTTGGATTCCGACCAGATGAAAAATTACAGACCCGTTTCGAATCTGTCATATGTTTCGAAACTACTTGAAAAGGTGGTTGCAAATCAAATCATGACTTATATGTATTCAAACGATCTTCATGAACCACTGCAGAGTACATACAGGCCTGGACACAGCACAGAGACTGCTATGCTAAAACTTAAAAATGGCATTGATGTTGCATTAGATCAGGGAGATAAAGTACTTCTGGTTTTGTTAGACCTGAGTGCTGCATTCGATACGATTGACCATAAGATTATGCTCTCAAGATTGAAATCTCATTGTGGTATTACTGGTAATGCCTTGAAGTGGCTCAAATCATACATGTAAAATAGGACCCAAACTGTACTGGTCAAGGGCTGAAAATCAGAACCAGTAAATCTATTCACTGGTGTGCCCCAAAGATCTAGCTGATGCCATCCGCAGACTGGAAATGTGTATTCAGGAAATCAGAATGTGGATGACAGCTAACAAGCTGAAGCTTAATGATGGAAAACTGATTTCTGGTGATTGTATCAGCATACGATCGGCAGCTGATAACTTCGCTGGAAATTCCCATAAAAGTGGGTAATACAAACATTCATCCCACAATGTCGGTGAAAAATCTGGGGGTCACACTCGATACAAACATGACCATGCACCCACATGTCAATCAGATTGTGTGAACAGCGTATTTTCACTCGAGGTCAATAAGTAGGATTAGACGATTCATAAATTATGACACATGCGCTTCTGTTGTGCAAGCATTAATAATATCCAGACTTGACTATGCAAATGCTGTTTTAATTGGATTGCCTGAAAATACACTACGCAAGCGTCAGCTTGTCCAAACTATTACTGCGAGAATGATAACGAAAACTCACCGGAGGAATCATGTGACACCGATAATAAAACAACTTCATTGGTTTTATGTTTAGTATACAAAGCTATGACTTTTGCCACAGCTCCCATTTATATCAAAGATATGCTAGAGTTGTACAGGCCTGCTCGTGATTTGAGATCCAACAGTAAAGGTCTGCAAATCACTTTCCCAAGGTCATACCGATGCTCTGGAGATCGTGCTTTCTCCATTGCTGGACCTACCCGGTGGAACAAGCTGTCACCCGCTGTTCAAGGAAGCAAGACTTTCCTCACTTTCAAGAAGGCCATAAAGACAATGTTATTTAAACACCACTACAGACAGTAAATTGTTTTGAATTAAGTATATGACATGTAAATTGTATAATGATAATTAATGTGATTTATGTGAAGCGAATAGAAATGAAAATATGTTGCGCTATATAAGGACACCGATAATAATAATAATAACTAGAGGGGAATTGTGATTTTTCAAGTAACAATAATGTTTGGACTACGTTTTGTGGCGACCATTTTAAATATTGTTGGGTTATTTATGAGAGATTGATTGGAATTTTAGATTTCTGGATTCTGACTTCTTTGTTGGTTTAATGCTGTATCACTGTCTCTGACGCTGGCAAAACATTAAAACCACATTGCGTCGACGTTTCGTATTTGTTGCAATTATAACTGGTTCTACTGTTCATATCAAGCACCCAATGTTGGTTCAATGCTGAGCAACTCTCTGCGACGCTGGCCCCACATTGAAACATTATTGGATATAGGCCTCTGTGTTTTAACTGATTAAATGTAGCGAGTGCTCAAAGGGTCAGTCGTGTCGCCTCTGACTAAGGGCCCCTATTTAATAATCAAGATTCATTCATGGGCTTCTCCCGACATGTAAATCATTGGACCGATGGTAATCCACATAGTGATCCAGAAAATCCTTAAGAAATCCGGCAGATCATGATGTATGATTTAGAAAAGTCATACCCCACCTCCTCAAAATCTAAGGATCATTGTGCCAAGGTTTGAAGTCCATTGGATAAAAACTCAGAGAGAAATAGGCATCGACATAGAATAATAAAAGTGTCGAAATCCATAAAAAACTTAATATATTTGGACCAAAAGGTCCAAACATAATAATGATGCACCACATAGTTTTGGTCACTGAAGGCATAACCTGGCATGCGACAATACCATGCAGTTGATCGAGTTGGTGAGTGAGTGAGTAAGTGAGTGAGTGAGTGAGTGAGTGAGTGAGTGAGTGTGTGAGTGAGTGAGTGAGTGAGTGAGTGAGTGAGTGAGTGAGTGAGTGAGTGAGTGAGTGAGTGAGTGAGTGAGTGAGTGAGTGAGTGAGTGAGTGAGTACAGGAAATGCCATCAAATGTCACTATCAACACGTGATGTGGTGAGCTTTTCGGCGGTCAGACTTTCTCCAGGATAGGCTCGCATTACCCGCTATCAATTATTATCTACCTCTCTCAGATATACCGGTTTCCTCTTTACATTCCGACAGATTCTCTCCGATATCCAGTAAACACAAAACATTTGTATAACATTTATACAATGTTGGACCAACGTCTCCAGATTTTGTGATCCCCATGTAAGCTACATAGGCCTATGATATGTCATAATTTGACTGTTTGAACCATTCAACTTGTTTTTGTATCACAAAGTTCTGCCTTCCTTTATCAATTATTCTGACGATTTGATTAAAAACATATTCTTGTTGATTTGTTTTGTTGTATTCATTTGAAGCTGGAATAACAGTCGCAATGTCAAGCTTCAACTAACAGAACATAATTAAATTATTCTTGAAAAATAGACACCAAAATCAGTTTTGCTCAACTAAGAATCTACTACGATACATGAATCAATTAAATTCATGCTCATCACACATGTAAGGAAGGTGACAAAATATTACTCTGTTAAATTCGTTTATGGTATTTTTATTAATTTTTTACATTGCTCTACACCCCATCAAAATACGATCCAATATCCAATTCTGTATTCACGTGAAACCAAATTTACATTCGCACACGACCTAACCCCTCCAACTTCCTACCGAATGGGAAGCATGTGATGTGTGTTCTGCCCTGATAAGATGGCTTATCAGTCTCTACCGTTTCACATACAGTCTCAGTAGCCTCAGGAGGCATATACATAGCCTACTGTGAGCAGGTTAGAGTCACTTCAGTATTTGTTATTTCATCTCACGGCGTCAGCACACACTCAACCATCATGGACACATTTCTGGTAAGTTAGACAACTATTAACGTATACCGGTAGTGTCACCTCAGGTGGCGATGGACTTATCTTAACAATAATCAAGTGTTATACATGACCATAATATTTTTTGTATGAACCATGGAGACCAAAAGGTTTTTTCAATTTGAAATCTGAAAGGATTAATCCAAAACGAGCGACATCAGTAAATTAAACAAATATATTTTGAAGTTGAAGTAATAATAAGGATTTATTGCACATATATTGGCATTTGTCAATCTGCTGTGTCAGATTTTAATATTATAGCTGATGGAATATTTTAATTATAGCTGATGAATTATTTGCTTCACATATGTTTTGAGTGAAGTATACAAATCACATCTTCCTATAATATGGACAAATCCATTCAGCATTTCTATACAGTACTGGCCTATCTATCTGTCGCTCACTCCCATCAAACACAAAGCATTTGTATAACATTTATACAACGTCGTCCCAACGTCTTCGACGTTGGTCCAACATTGTATAACTGTTATACAAATGTTTTGTGCTTGCTGGGCTACTAACAGAGATGCAGCTGCATCGGAACTCCATCAATGAGAATAAGGAGCATGTTTGTGTATTCAGCTTGTATACATGCATATCTACAATTTCTATGATTTTTTCCGGTGTCAGCGAGATAATGGCTTACGTGGTTTTTTATTTTACTTGGGTCTGTTTGAATTATTGCTAAGCTATGTTGCTGTATCTATACTCCAATTCTCACACTCGGTGTCAGTGTGTTTAAATCACGTTTTGTGATTAAAGCATCATTTTACATTCCTGAAAACATAGTTAATTTTCCTACAAATAGGGGTTTTAGAACGAAAATCTACATGAAACTGTTTCACCAATACGTGGTAATTTTATTTAATTTTTAAACCACATCAAGTCATCTTCATCCACTACAAGTCGAGAATTGCGGCAGCAATTCGCGGCTTGTAGTGGATGAAGATGACTATGGTAAATTTAGGATGGGAAGCGTTACGGTTCACAAGTAATAGGTGTTGGCATAGTTATTATGTAAGACAACGTAATCCTTACTTTACACGTCCCGATAGCTCATTCGTATCAACTGGGGCTTGTAACCTGGAGGTACCAGGTTCGAATTCCGGTCAGGCCGGATATTTGCCATCGTGGTTGTGCATATACAGTGCTCCAAACTGTTCACAGGCATGGAGTGCATAGTGCTGCCTATGGTACTGTACACTCTATAGAGCCCTTGACGTTATTCAAAGTAAGAGTAGGGCACAGTCCCGATTTCGGGCTTCTTTCTGTCGCGATATTGCCATGAATGTGCAGAAAGCGACCTAAAGCAATATATTCACATTCGCATATTCACATTATTTTGAAAATATACATAGTAAGCCCCAGACGATACATTTTTTTAAAACGATAATAATTTTATTTTCGTTGACGTGTAAATCACGTTTATATACATAGGCATATATGTGTAAACACAAGAATGTAGCTATAAGTTAGTGCAAATTAAATATTTACACTATACGGCACCTCAAACAGACCGTATTCTCGTTTCGGGCTGTGCAAAATACAGCACATGTCCAATGAATCAGGTGTGAGCGTTTCCTTCCCTTGGATACGAAAGGGTGTATCTGCCACTTTACAAAGTGGCAGATACACCCTTTCATAGCCAATGGTTTGTTCATTGGAAGAGTGCTGTACTTTACTATATATCGTACTCAAATGAGCATCGCTTGCATGTCTACTTTTCCAGCCCATTCTGTTGCTCTGCTTCCTCGGTGCGGTTTGCTCCAGAAGGATCACTGATGATAGTGACGTCATGAAAGTGCCAGTTAACGCTGACGGTAATTATATAACTGACAAATTATTATGCCTTGTTTTTGTTGAGTGCAAAATAAATTGATGAGACGTGTAATATGTGACCCGATCTGGCAAAATGAGTCGTGATGTCGAGTTGCAGATTTACATGTTGGAGATACTGACAGATCCAGAATCTACACAAAATTACCCTTGAATGGTACATCACACTACTATGTATCGTGTGAATATATAGCTAAAAAAATACATCTCCGTCAACTCAGAGAAATGTAAAGTCTGAAATCTCGTGATTTTGACAAAATGGTCTTTTGGGTTCAAAAAGGCAATTTGTATTTTTTAAGTATTAAAATTGACTGAATACAATAAATATTCAGTTCTATCCCATTTTTTTAAATAAATGTACAGCTATAAAATGTTGTAAACTTCAATAGTATACGCCAGAGGTTTTGTTCGTCAGAATGTTTACATTGCATGAATATTCCTTACTTATTAGAGGTTGTTACCACGGTAACATGTAAATCGGAACAAAAATTACTGATTTAAGTATAACTGCGACTAAAATAAAAAATAACATATACAATAAAAATGTATTCTTTCAACATCTATATCTATGTGTATGTCTATGTCACAGCATTTTAGAATTTGAAAGTAATCATATGAAAATAACAACTTTATGTACAAATTAGAAATTGAGATCATTCTGACTTTCAATGGCCCCAGCATCGTTTATGAAAGTGCGACTCACGACTCATTTTGCTAGATCGGGATATTCACATGATTGTTTTTCCAACACAGAAGCATCAGGCGGCGTGTGGTTTGGAACACAGGATCTACTGTGCGTAACAACCGGAGATTTAATTTCACGACGAAACAGGCGATCCCCAACCCGTCCCACGATGGAAATCAAGCATAGACTGGTCTACTTCAGGTACGTACATTAATCAAGTCACTATGTGAACAACTCATACTGGTTCACCATCTTTACTTTGGGTAAATCGTCCAAAGTGTGATGTAAACGCAAAATCGAAGAATTGATCCGCCTGTCACATGACTAGATCAACCAATCACCGCCGTCATTCAGTTGTTATTTAAATTATGGGGCAGAATACCATACTTAGATCCACTTTTTTGTCAGGGTACTGTTTCGAGCACATGGTATTTATACACACAGTTCTCGTCAGCTCGTGATGAAGTTACATCTGCAGAGCTATCACCTGGTCACAGACTATATGCTATGCTATGCTATGCTATGCTATGCTATGCTATGCTATGCTATGCTATGCTATGCTATGCTATGCTATGATATGCTATGCTATACTATGCTATGCTATGCTTTGCTATGCTATGCTATGCTATGCTATGCTATGCTATGCTATGCTATGCTATGCTATGCTATGCTATGCTATGCTATGCTATGCTATGCTATGCTATGCTATGCTATGCTATGCTATGATATGCTATGTGACCCGATCTGGCAAAATGAGTCGTAAGCCGCAGATTTAAATATTGGAGATATTGACAGATCCTGAATGTACATAAAAATTACCTTTTAAACAATATATCGCACAACTTTCTAGTTTGTTCAGTGTAAAACATATGGTTAGCAATAATCAGAGAAATGTAAAATCTGAAGTTCAAAAAAATAATTTGTATATTTTTCAAAAAAAAACACAATTGGATTAAAATTAAATAAACAAAATATATATTCTCTTATAGACATCAATGTTGCATTTTTTTCTAAACTTGCCCAGTATATGCCTGGTGTTTTGACAATCAGAATATTTACATTGCATGAATATTCCCTACTCATATTATGGTAACATGTAAATAGAAACAAGTATCACTGATTCAAGTATAAATCGAACTAAAAGTGACATAATATATAACTTGAAATATGTTTTACACAATGACATCTATTTTATATTTATACCACACGATTTTAGGATTTGAAAGTAATCTTATGAAAATAAAAACGTATGTAGAAATTAGAAAAAATGTCATAAGAAGGTCACTTTGCCTTTTAGGGGCCCTGGCAGCGTTTGTCAAACTGCGAATTACGATTCATTTTGTCAGATCAGGTCACATAACTATGCGATATTATGCTAGTATATTTTTGTTTCTCAGAGGTATGGTGTTTGAGTGGGGTACAGGAGTTGCTGGCTTCCACGCCGGAAATGAGGCCTTGGTCAGCAGCTGTGACGTCACATGGGAAGATACCCCCGCCTTGAACACCAGCTGTTCTGTAGATGTGGCAGAGGAGTTCACCAGGAACTATAGAGCTGAACATGGCGGCTACAACTTGTTCTCTAATAACTGTCATCACTTCGCTAATCGTCTTCTGGAGCTGGTGTCCTCTTCTGATTGTGATGGGGAACATGAACAGGCTGGCTGGGAAAGCTTCATGTACTGGCTGGCACAAAGGGCGGCAGAATCCTTGCCTGAAAGCTGGAAGCTCAAAATAAACCCTAGAGATTATCATCTCAAAGGACGTACTGAAGATGAAGACGAGTCGCTTCCCCTGATAGACAAATAATACATAATAAACCCTAGAGATTATCATCTCAAAGGACGTACTGAAGATGAAGACGAGTCGCTTCCCCTGATAGACAAATAATACATAATAAACCCTAGAGATTATCATCTCAAAGGACGTACTGAAGATGAAGACGAGTCGCTTCCCCTGATAGACAAATAATACATAATAAACCCTAGAGATTATCATCTCAAAGGACGTACTCAAGATGAAGACGAGTCGCTACCTCTGATAGACAAATAATACATAATAAACCCTAGAGATTATCATGTCAAAGGACGTACTGAAGATGAAGACGAGTCGCTTCCCCTGATAGACAAATAATACATAATAAACCCTAGAGATTATCATCTCAGAGGACGTACTCAAGATGAAGACAAGTCGCTACCTCTGATAGACAAATAATACATAATAAACCCTAGAGATTATCATGTTAAAGGACGTACTGAAGATGAAGACGAGTCGCTTCCCCTGATAGACAAATAATACATAATAAACCCTAGAGATTATCATCTCAGAGGACGTACTCAAGATGAAGACGAGTCGCTACCTCTGATAGACAAATAATACATAATAAACCCTAGAGATTATCATCTCAGAGGACGTACTGAAGATGAAGACGAGTCGCTACCTCTCATAGACAAATAATACATAATAAACCCTAGAGATTATCATCTCAAAGGACGTACTGAAGATGAAGACGAGTCGCTTCCCCTGATAGACAAATAATACATAATAAACCCTGGAGATTATCATCTCAGAGGACGTACTGAAGATGAAGACGAGTCGCTACCTCTGATAGACAAATAATACATAATAAACCCTAGAGATTATCATCTCAGAGGACGTACTGAAGATGAAGACGAGTCGCTACCTCTGATAGACAAATAATACATAATAAACCCTAGAGATCATCACCTCAGAGGACGTACTCAAGATGAAGACGAGTCGCTACCTCTGATAGACAAATAATACATAATAAACCCTAGTGCTTCCATTGACAATTAATAAGAAACGCCGTTACATCATTCCCGTGCGCCCAAGGACACTTTAATCACCTTGCATACGCAACAGCGGGCTGTGTAACTCTAAATTTCCTTTATTTCATCCGTCACGGTGTATCGAAGGCACACAATCAGAGGTTCCACGCCGCGTCACGGGACATGGAAGAGCATTTAACTTGTTATTTGCCCCGTGACGGGTTATCCAACGCACCTTTCTTGCCTTATGTGCCCCGTGACGGGGCAAATAGACCCGGCCTATTTCTTATATCTCTCACTAGAGTCGTTAAAAACCAAATAATGTTTAACAAAGAAGGTAGGCTATAGTCTCAATGATATCTGTTTATATTTTGTTTAAATGATTTACACCTGTAGAAGTGAGACTTTTATTGTGACATATCTGAGCATGTAAATGTTTCATTAACGTACTATAGTTATGGATAGTTTTATTGTATTTAAGTAATTTACTTACTTTAAGTATTTATAAACTAGTATCTATAGTAGTCTGCTCTATCTGCTGAAGGATTCAGCAGTTTTCACATAAGAAGCAACCCTTGAGCCTTTTGGCGCTTCTACATTTGTTTTTTTTTAACTTTATATCTCTTGGGCTAAAAGCGACGTTAATAAATATTCACTCAGTCATCCGGGAGGGCACATCCTTTTCAACATATCGAATCGGCTATATAGTCTACCATACAGTTTGTATCACTCAGTAAGCTGAATTATATATCTGCGTCACTAAAAGCAGTTTTTTTCTCTTGATAACCATGAACAAGCGTTTAATTCTCGTATCCAGTCACTCATGAACAAAGGCGTGGACGCATATGTTGAGAGCTATGCAAGTATCCGAGGCAACTGTTTTGAAATTGATGCCAATTATGTTAGAAACGCGGAAATTCACGCTTGGCAGTCTTAACTAATGAATTAAAATATTCCAGATTTTCTTCAATTTTATATAATGTACAGCTGTATACCATGAAGATGCATTGTTATATCCGTATAATTGTTCAAAAATAACTATTTTTAAAATGTAGTAAGCCTATTAAATATACCGAGATATTTTTATCTCGAGCATTTGGAGTTCGAAGAAAAAGGCCTATTATAATGTTTTACTGTTCTTCTTCAAATATGTGTTTCAATAATATAAGTGTACACGCGAGTAGACGGTAAACAAGGGGTCGTCTTTACCGTTATTGACATAACAGTAAAGACATGTGTCACTTTTACAAATACAGGCGAAGACAATCTAATGGAATCAATCAATGTATTTATTATTTGGCAGTATCAAAGTGGTGTTTCAAGATGACTTTTAAAATTCTATGCTCAGATCTAATACTGACACTCATCCACTGAGAGTGATTAATTTTAAGTCCATAGATGTTCCAGATTATCTTTATGGGCAAAATAAAACCCCATTCATTTCATTTTCACTTAGATGGCAGCAGGTTATTGCAGAATAAAGTAAAATAATTGTGCTTCTTCTTCTTCACCTTTTTAATTCTCCTTCGCTCTACTCAAACATTACTTACAATACTACTAATATTGATCATTCTGACACAATTTTTTCCACAAAGATGCGTCATCGTGCCGGCAACATTATGGACTATCAGTTCCATAACGTGCTAACGGCCACACGTTATGGTTCCGGCACGTTGATTGATGATGATGATAAACTGTTTAAAATATACATACAAGATATCGTGACATCGTCATGTTCTAGTACTTTAATAGACCGAAGGTTTTTTGTTAGTATGATTGCTCTCTTTATGGTTTACCTTTAATTTTAGCGTTGTAATATTGAGTATTTCCCTTATTTCCTTATCCACAATGACTGCTATTCAATGACATATCTGAGTGTTTTATTTGTAATGTGCAATATGGAAGGAACCCATGACTTTATAAGATCAAACACCCCCATCAAGTGGAGGCAAATACATCAGTCGATGAGCCCTTTGTCTGGTATTATCAATTCGTGTCTTTTCGTTCTGTTTTCTGTGATATACACAACATGCCACAGTAAGTACAATTAATATAAGAACCAGTAGACTGCCTATTACCAGACCAAACATTGCTGCTCTACTTAATCCTCCCTCGTCTTCATCATAACTTAAATGTTCAACCAGTTTCTCATAATTCCCGATGAATACCTGCACAACATACATTGGCATACATTTATTTCTTGGTTAGGGGCCAGGCCAAACAATTGATGCTTGATGGATATTGGTAATTCGATCTTAAAGGTGTTATATCACCCCTTATATAGTATTAATAAATCTGTGACAAATAAATCAAAGTGTTTCCTTATATGGGGTGATTGGCTATCATGTGACCCTCTGAGAGAGTCATATGATAGCCAATCACACGATATATGGGGTGATTGGCTATCATGTGACCCTTTGAGAGGGTCACATGATAGCCGATCACTCCATATAAGGACATACATATTCATACTATATAAGGGGTGATAGATCACTTTTAACCCATAAAACGCTAAGCATAGTCATTTTAATCTATGTTACTCATCTTCCATAACAAGTTATCTCACCCACGAGCACGCAGTGCGATACCTTGCTTTATCGAGCATACAGTCCAACTATTTTAAATAGCCAGATACTTTGAATGTCGCGCGTCGCAAGACCGGCCAATCAGAGAGCCCTTGACCAGGCGTTGACTGCTGACTGAGAGCATAGCCTGCTTGTTTCCGTTGGTATGATAGATCAGATAGGTAGATAAGCTCGGAATCTCACGCTGATGTGAATGGCGGTACACGTCACTGTCCAAATGAGAGATTCCCAACTTGTCTATATAGTACATCTAGCTACGGAAACATGTGACTGTGTATGAGAGATGAACAAGAGGTCAATTCTTCGCGACCTTCTATAACACATTTATAAATCTGAAACATCCAATGAGCTTTGCATCTCAGACACACCCCCAAGATGACCACGTAGACAGAATAACTGATTGTAGTACTCGATACGGCCAGGCTCCTGCGGTATGCACTCGCGTGAGACTGGCCAAGGGAAGATGATGTCACTAGGCTAAATCACAGTTAATGGGAATGGAATGAGTGCTTCACCCTTAAGGCGCTGAAATTTTAATAAAAACCTTGGATGCCAAAAGTGTTTTTTTTCAATTTTAAATCCCCATAACTGTCTTAGTTAGCTCTTTACGATTCATTTGAATTCTTATGTTATGGATCTACAGTCATTAGAAATATTTTTAATCATACAGAGCGGGGATCGACTTTAGACGTCAGATTCTGACGTCTAAAGTATATCCCCGCGCTGTAAGGGTGAAAGATCAAGATTTGCAAATGGTTGGTCTCAAATATATCAAATATGGGTAATTTTCATCCACGTGATGTTGCGCGTCGCGGTAGTTAGACACAACTTCAATTGGGTTAATGCAACCCTTTCACCCTTAAAGCGCTGAATTATTTTATAAAAACCTTAGGAGACCAAAGTTTGTTCTTCAATTTGAAATTATCATGAGTGTCTTAGTTACCTCTTTCTGATTCATTTGAACACCTATGTTATGAGTCTACGGCTATTAGCAATATTTTTACTCTTACAGTGCGGGGATCGACTTTAGTCGTCAGAATCTGATGTCTAAAGACGTCAGATTCTGACGACTAAAGTCGATCCTCGCGCTGTAAGGGTCAAGGGTTGATTGTAGCCTACATAATAATAGGTTTTCCAAATAACATGTCATTTCCAAAACAAAGCCTATGTTTATAATTACCCTATATACATTTGTAAATTACGTATTTATGATAAATATAAGCCACAATAATTTATTAACTTTTAAAAGCGATAAGATGTTTTGGCTCATTACAAAATCTACTCACAACTACTTGGACAGCTCCAGTTTTTATTTGACCGTCTAATCGGTGACCTGGCCGTTCAACAAGTGGCTGACATTCGAGGACGTTTTGTGTGACATCTACATTGTCACATGTGACATTTCCAGTCCAGACTGTGTAATCATCTGCTGTGCACCCCGTTAACATATTACTACCCTGTAATAGATATGGAATATGTATTATTACAAACCCACGCTAGTTATATCTGGTACTGACAGTTCCGTAATCATGGTAATAGTGATGTAACTTGTAGCATTGCCAATCCAGACTAGATATGGTACAAACAGTTTCGTAATAGTGATATAACATGTATCATTGCCTATCCAGACTGGTGTTAATAGTTACAGACAGATTTTACCTCCGTCCTTATGAACATAGGACCAACGATTTGAGAACCATTTTTTTGTTGGTATTGCGTCTGTACAAATCACGTGTCCGGACATGCCAAAATGTGTTAGCATGTATCTGATTCAATTAGTGCGGTAAAATCAGTTCACCAGGATTACGAACTAAATAAATCTACTGTTCCTAAAAGCCACTGTGCCTCATACACATTACACGGATATTTAGGTTATAAAATGGGTCAATACAACTCTCAAAAACAAAAAAACCCATCAATTTTCACATTACAAAAATATTACACTATCTCGCGTCATCACTTAACAGTATAAAAGAAATTAATCAATCACAAGAAGTCCACAACGTATTTATAACATTAGATATAAATCACAATCTATCTACTTTTTGAAACAAATAACGTGTTTCTACACTATTTAAATATGACAATTGTTTTTTTTCTGCATTTTATGCATTGTTCACAATCTCTGATTGACTGTATCTAGCTTGGGGAGAGATTATTCCTCTTTTACAACATATCAATATGCTTTACATGCTGTCTTCTGTGATCATCAAATAATCGGAATTATGCTAGATGAACACAAACATAACTCAACATTGTTTTTTTTCATTATCAGTTATTCATCAGCTACTTACATTCGATTTTACCCCTTTAACTGTCGGAACCGATTATATTCGGTTTTTCATTTTTTATTAGCACATTAAGTGCCACCTTTTGAATATGTTACAGATAAAACATGGCTTCAGATAAAACATGGATTTGAAAATAGCTAACCTCATTTTGTCAAATCCGGATAATTTTCACTCACTTGAAGTTGTGGATCGCGTCAGCGAGACACAACTTCAAGTGAGTGAAAATTTAAATTGAATAACTAAATATCGCAAATTCATATCAAATGTTTAAAAGCAAATGAACTAATCTGCTATCTGACCTCTATGTTCAGATTCTCTAAGCTTTCGTGATATCTAACTTTCTTCCAAACGTCTAACGTAGGTAAATCTACAATCACGTCCAGTTCAAATTCATCGATGTCTTCATATTCGTCATAGCTATCAAAGATAAGTCCCAGATAGAATTTATAGTCTGAGATAGAAGTGTTGTATGACGCGTTCGGTTAAATTAATATATTGTCATCACAATCAATTTGGAAATATTATTGCTCGAGATAAATGTCAACATTGTCACGGTATTTAACTGCGTAATTCAGTTATCAAGCGGTACATATTATATATGTTGTGGTACATAATAATATCATGTGTAACTATACACATTAAATAATCGAAATTATCGCGATAGCAGTATTTTTTACGCCTTAAGATTTTTGGCATGGAGAGTCAATTGGTGTTATTTGTTTTGTGATTAAAGGGTAATGTCACACACTGAGTCAAGTTCTTGTGTTATTTTAGGATTTTTGGGGCTCTATTGTAGGCTTTTTAACCCTTTTAACGCTAAAATCTTGCGTCCACACCGCTGGATTGCTGGTCATTTATTACAAAACGTACATTTTTACTAGATTGAGGGCAATATATGTCACCTTGGGAGGGGTAATACCCTAATTCTCGTATTACAACCTTTCCCCGAGGCTCAATTGAACAAGCAGAATTAAAATCATGCCGCAGTGGAAAACATTAGGTTGCGATCCTATGGCAACATATTGATACATAATTGGTATGAAGGTTGACATGGGTTGGAGTTGTGCTATGCTGGGATACCGCCTGAAAGCAACGTTTATGTTTAACATCAAGCTCATTGCAATATGCTGCCTTATTTATATGTGGAGAAGTATTCCTTGGTTTGGTGAACAAATCAAGTTGAAGATGTGAGAACTATGCTGATTTCTGCGGCCATTTCGAATTATACGTTTCAAAAACAATTGCTAAGGGATGAGAGCTTCACATCCCCCCCAAATATAATTATTGGGAACCAGCCATGCATAATATAGAAACAATATCGACCAAAACAAGGTTAACAGACTATATTGATTTTGCAGGCAGAGATGGTAAAAAAATCAATTATGCACTCGAAATATCTCGAGAGTGACAGATTTTCTGCACTTTGATATCTCGGGTGCTGCACTAAAAGGGTTAAATCTTGTCTCATCAGAGCATCAATTATCACGTATATGGGTAGGGGTCTAAAGGGGAGGCGTTAAATGGCGACGGCCAGGTGTTGAAGAGCAGTGCTTTAAAGGATGCATTGCTAAAAGGTGACAGTGAAGCGGTAAAGGGTGACAGACAGGCGTTAGAGAGGCAGTTACTTAGCCACATACGCTCACCCAATGCTGGTTTAATATTGATTGATTGATAACTGTTTCCAATGTTTCTTCTCGTCATACTTATGTAAATCTCAAAATAATTTTAAAAGCTTAAAAAAACATTTAGAACATTTTGTACAAGACGCTGGACCAGCATTGAGGCAATCTTGAGTGAACGTGTTTGCTGGAATATGGTATATACGACTCTAGGTATAACCAGAAAATGTGGAAATTCTATTATTTTATAATTGAGAATTAATTCCTCGAATATGTCTTGGAAAATCGTTCCGTTTCAAATATAAGAAACAATTCGTATTTTTGAAGATAACAAGTGTAATCATGCTAGTATATCCCACCCTGAGAGTAGGGCCTACACCCTTTCGTACTAGCTGACACCTAATAGGCAATGGGCTATAACCACCCTACGTGTACCCCCAACCCCACATTTCATCCACACCAACTTTTTGTTGAACCTTGATATGTCTAAACATGAAATGAGATGTTAACAGCCACAAAATAAGGCAAACTTTATATTTTGCCCTTTTATAGGGGGTAACCCCGAACCTGTAATAAATAGGGGGTAGGCTTACGCAAACGTCTGTCGTTGATGTTTCGGTTACCCACACACAAAAGTTAAATACAGATATGGGCAATAATTATGTTTTATTAAGTCGTTTCCATTGACCAAGTTAACTAGCTTGTTTTTTGTTGTTGTCGATTTTGATTATTTTGAAATAAAATAACATGCTTCAACGTATCTGTTGAGATAACCCTGTAATCCACTGCATCATGCAATACATCATTAGAACGGAAATTTAATTACTTTTTATATGGTATATTGCAAGTGTAGATTTAGACATATCAAGGTTTAAAAAAGTTGGTGTGGGTGAGATGTGGGGGGGGGGGGGGGAGGGGGGATTGGTTGTAGCCTATGGCCTATAAAGGGTTAATAAGATGTTCAATACGATATATTATGACCTACATAAGGATCTTCAAATAACTGATGATTTAACAATTTCGGGTCTAAATTTACCATTGTCATCTTCATTGTCATCTACAAGCCGCGAATTTCTGTCGCAATACTCAAATTGTAGTGGATGAAGATGACTTGAAGTGGGTAAAAAATTCAAGAAAATGGTCATGTAGCTCTATTGGTAACACCTAATTTTCTTTCTAAAACCCCTAGTCGTAAGAAAGTTAAATCAGTTTTCGGGGATGTAAAATGATGCTTTCATGCATCGTGAGGGCTTAAAGGGTTAAGGATATTATTATCAGTGTCCGCAATAAAGGCTGGATGGTGCTCATATGTTATCACCATGATTACCAATACATTTAAAGCCACAATCAAATGTATGACTTTACAGTACTTAGAGTTTAAAGGGACAGGCCCAGGCTAAAAACATAAAAAATCGGTGATTTTATTTTGGCTTCATAATATGTCCATATGATGTAAACATGTCCATAGACTAGAACTGCATGAGTTTTTAATTTTTTCTGCTGCGCAGATATACGCTGCTGCGCAGTTACGCAAGACATAGGGGCGAAATTCTCGTATTTCTTATTTTTGACATGGCTGTCCAAAATTATCTGCAGAAAAATTAAAAAAACTTTCGCAGTTCTAGTCGAAGCCAAAATAAAATCACCGATTTTTTATGATTTTAGCCTGGACCTGTCCCTTTAATCATCATAGCTTTTCATATTGATTGATCACATTCAATAGACTTTCAATACGCTTAGTTTATTAATAGCTATTGCCGGCTAATGTTCATTGTATATTCATGAAATTATATTTATTTTTAAAAAGTAGATATAATCCTAAATACATACATATTATTACACACATTTTTTTTACATATACCAACTTGAGTTATATCAACTTGTACATATCCTATTTTCTACGCTTTCCAGAATGTCTTTTTTCATATGACTATTTATAATAATAGCAGTTATTTTATCTCTGGTATTGGTGCGGAAAACATATCTATCATCCATAGTATCATTAACATGTATATTTCTTTTAATTACTTTAAAGCATTTAATACTTGTACATATATTTACATCATTTTCTTTTTTTTTCATATTTTGCACTGTATAATATAATGTACTCTTAATTAGACGTCTTTATGCACAACTGGACCAGCCCCAAAAAAATCGGTTTGAGATAAATGCAGTTGAAGTCTGTCCACTGTAAATACAAGAAAGCGAATGAACAAAATATTGAGATAAACTGACACACGACATTGACATTTTTAATTCATGGAACATACCCACATTTTAAAATACCTCCGGTTTTGAGCCTCGCTGCCTCAAATAAACTGTGATCCAGTTGTGCATGGATAAGAATGACCATTTTGCTTTATGCACAACTGGACCAACCCACATTTCTTGTAAATTAAACAAATACAAGTATATATGTAAAACATTTACAAGAATAATTACATTACAGACTCTCTACGTCTTCTGTAGATCTATTTTGAAATTCTATAATAAAATACGCGTAACTTTCTATAGTTTGGGTGACATCGCGGGGACTGCGAGGATGATGGGGAAAACAAAGGTGTGGGTTGGTCCACTTGTGTATAAATCAATTTTTAAGATTTTAATTTATGCAGAAGTGGACCAAGCCACAATTATTGTCAATTTAACAAATTTGTAGAAAAAAACATCAATAATAGTACACTAAATATTCTTCACATCTTACGTAGATCTAGCTGTGGAATATTTTTTTAGTAAAATACATGTAACTTGTATAGCTTAGGTAAAATCACTGACTCTGTGAGGCTGATGGGCGAAATGAATGTGTGGGTTGGTCCAGTTAAGCATAAATTAAGTTACATGTGTTGTTTTTTTCCTCGCCACCAGGCGTGATGGGTGTAATTTGGACTTCTGTTTATTTTTTAAATATAGGCTATACATAATGTCTATCACTTGGCACACTTAGCTCATTTTCGAATTTTTGGGGGTTGGCTCAGTTGTGCATAAGGGCGTCCAATTTTTATTACGCACACAAGTCTACACAAATTTCCCGTCGTCAATAGATCCATCCATCCATCCATCCATCCATCCATCCATCCATCCATCCATCCATCCATCCATCCATCCATCCATCCATCCATCCATCCATCCATCCATCCATCCATCCATCCATCCATCCATCCATCCATCCATCCATCCATCCATCCATCCATCCATCCATCCATCCATCCATCCATCCATCCATCCATCCATCCATCCATCCATCCATCCATCCATCCATCCATCCTTCCGTCCGTCCGTCCGTCCGTCCGTCCGTCTGTCCGTCCTTCCGTCCGTCCGTCCGTCCGTCCGTCCGTCCGTCCGTCCGTCCGTCCATCCATCCATCCATCCATCCATCCATCCATCCATCCATCCATCCATCCATCCATCCATCCATCCATCCATCCATCCATCCATCCATCCATTCATTCATTCATTCATTCATTCATTCATTCATTCATTCATTCATCCCTCTATCCATCGATCCATTCATCCGTCCGTCCGGACGTCCGGACGTCCACCCATCCATCCATCCAGCCATTCAGCTACCCAGCTATTCATCTTATTGTAATGGTATGTTTTTTATTTGAAATTGAGATATCAATTACTGTCATGGGAATATAAAGATAGATAAGCAAGCTGCTGATTGTGACAATCCTGTGAGATATTGGTGGGATATACCACCTGGCATGCACATCCTTTCAATAACATATCCGTCATGACAGGTATAAAAGGCCTCGTATTACGTGGTATTTTCAGATCTGCAAGGTTCTCTCAAAATATAAGAATGAAGTTCTTACTCATTGCTCTGTTTGTCGTTGGCGCATATGGTGAGTTTATTTAATTCTTATTTATCTCTCTTAAAAGCTGCATAATGGCGACTCGCTGGTGAGAATGCTAAGAAATAATATATATGCTATGTATATGTTACCCCTTTAGTATCTCATGTATTACCGATTTACAAATTTTAATTGAAACTTTAATTAACCTTTTTTAAACACGCGGAGTAAGTAGGACTAATGAAATATTTTCAATATGAAACCTTTGGGCTATAATAATGTGAAGGCGTGGGTTGCGGTAGCGAGGAACATATCTTTAAGTCGAATTTTTTTTTTTAAATGTACTGAGATTTGAAAAGAGATATATGTACTGAAAAGTGCTATTTAATCTATGAACTAGAGAGCTATATCTTGAAGATGAATCTGATCATTCGCATTATAGGATATTCATCGCTGTTTAACTCTTTCGAGCCTGAATTTACCATTGTCATCTTCATCCACTACAAGCCGCGAATTGCTGCCGCAATTCACGACTGGTAGGGGATAAAAATAATTTGATGTGGTTTAAAAATTAAAAAAAATTGCCATGTATTTATAAGCTAGTTTCATGGGAATTTTCGTTTTAAAACCTTTGGTTGTAGGAAAATTAAGACCTCACAGAAATGTAAAATGATGCTTTAATGCATCGTGAGGGTTTAAAGGGTTTATAGTCAATATATCATTTCGCATTCAATTCCTAATTTTAGACCGTTAACCCTTTCAGGCCTGAATTTACTATTGTCATCTTCATCCACTAAAAGCCGCGAATTGCTGCCGCAATTCTCGACTTGTAGTGGATGAAGATGACTTGATGTGTTTTAAAAAGTAAAGAAAATTGACAAGAATTGGTAAACCAGTTTCATGGTAATTTTCGTTCTAAAACCCTTGGTTTTAGGAAAATTAGGTCTGTTTTCATGGATGGATAATGATGCTTTCATGCATCGTGAGGGTTTAAAGGGTTAATACGTTAATACAGCACATGTGTAAGCAGGTAAGCGCTCCATTTTTACACCATCTATATGTAATTTACAATGAATTTCACCTTCACTATCGATATGTAATTTACCATTTCACTGAGACCACAGCAATATCTGAACTAGAGGTACAAAAGTGGTATCTACGTGACCGAGCGATCAATGTGTGCAAATATGCAGTCGATCGGTTCAAAACTGTGGTCTAGAGAATAGAAAGACTGTATCCTCAAATGCACAGTTTATGAGATACGACCATTTGAAGAAAAAACTATGCCATCATGAAGAGGGCCCGTCGTTGTTCGCTCCTTTTTCGTCTCAGACGCACCGTTTTCGAGATATGACAGTTTAAAGTTTTTGTAATGTATTGTCAGTGGGGTTTTTGTGACCCTTAACCCCGCCGTACAGAGACGCTATTGGTCGAATCGCTTAGACCCTTCCTGACCATCCAAAGACCACCGTGTTCAAATTTCAAGTGGATTACGTCAAAACGCAAAAAACACCAGTGGAATAATAAAAATAAAGTATCCACTTAAAAAACAATAGTTTGGACGAAGGTACGTCCAAACTAATTATTGCGAACTGTTATTACAAAATTACTTGATCAGGCTGTAACACCAAATGATTCGGCACGAAATTTAGGGGTAAAACGACCATGCTACCATCATATGTATACGTGATTTGCGTCGCTTGCGCAGATTTTTAACAGTGGCAGTGACTGACAACAGCAACTTCACTTGTGCCGAGACTATTGTAACTCTATCCCCTATAATATCCCGTTCAGAGCTGCTTGGCCAGGGTTGTGACCCGTTCTCCACGATTCTGCAGTGTTACACCTTTGTTAACCCTTTAACCGCCAAATTATTCAATCTGAATTTTCACCCACTTAAAGTTGTGTCTCGCTGACGCGATGCACAGCTTCAAGTGAGTGAAAATTATTCAGATTTGACAAAATGGAGGTCAATTTTTTTCAAATATTGCTGGTTAATGTCACATTTTATCTTTAACATGTTTAAAAGGTGGTACTTGATGTGCTAATAAAAACCCGAATATATGCTGCGGCACCGGCGGTTAAAGGGTTAAAATCCCTACACTGGCTCCCTGTGCAATTCAGAATAAAATACAAAATATGCACCCTCTCATATTAAGTAATACATACATGTCAGCCAGTAATATTACATAATCTGCTCAAACCTTTAAACAGAACCCGTAATCTCCGCTCCTCAGATGATGATCAACTGGTTGTTCCCAGAGTGTCAAGTTCTAAGATGGGCAAAAGGGTTTTTACGGTTGCGGCCCCCAGCTCTAGAATTGTATCCCTCTTAAATCTACACAGTCATTTCGGAAAAAAATTGAAACTTTATATTTCGGCCAGGCTTTTCCATCCTAAATCCTCTGTGCCCGGCATGTTGGATCTACGAATTGGAACGGTAAACGGTCAATGATAACGAGCCGGATTCGGATTTGCAGCGCCTCCACCGAGGATTTAAGCGCATTAGAATTTTTGTATTTCATTTCAAAAACTAAGAGATTTATTTGCCTAGCAAAACCTAATTGTGAGTCTTGATTTGTTTCAGCCACATGGGAGGGTGAGTATTAATTCAATATATTTCCATAACTGCTCTGAGGTGAAATAACGATTTTTTTAATTGCTTAAGTAGAATAATTATAATAGTTAATAATCAGATGGGAAGTTGACGACGTTCTATTGTATAATACAGATGATGCAAACTGTGGTACCAGTAGTATTAGTAACCACGCTCAATGCGATGACAGCTGGCGTAGCAAGAACGTTGTTGGTGGATGGGAGGTGACAGCAAATGAATTGCCTTACCAGGTAAAGTTATTTCTAGGCATGCAATAATTATATCATCTATGTAATGGTATTCGTATGAAATATATTATTTACGTTGAAAGTAAAATTCAACGCGATCACATTTATAGATATACACTTATATATATGGCACATAGCATCATAAAAAAATGAGTACCAGTCTGATTTAGCAAATTTATTGACCACTAACTGATCGTTTTTATTACAATCACTGTCTTCCACTTTTATCCATATAATAGTATATAAATTACATGTTTTATTTTGGAAGTGCGGCGACACAAAATGTCAATACATTTCTATAATCAAGTTATTATATACTAGACAGTACGTCAGAGACTGCAAACGTCCGCCAAAATTAATTATCGGATCATTCACAAAATTTAATGAATTGGTCCTAGGCCCGAGAGCCAACTCTGACAAAAGTTAATGCAGATAGGTGAGATCCGGGCTGGATCCGGACCGTAATCCGGGTCCTGTATCCGGATTGTAACTCGGGTCATCTCTAAAATCAATTGTTCTTTGGTCCGATTAAAATTTCATGCAAATTCTTTCATTATTTTTTAAGTAATACGATTGACGGACAGACAAACAGACAACAATTCAAGACGAATGCATAACCTTTCTGTGGAGCTAAAGCTGAAGGTTGTCGCATGTGTTATAGGCCTACTATTACTTTTCTCAACACAGTACACACATGAAAAACAGCAACAATGCTGACTGATAATGTTTAGCGTGTTCAACTCTATCTTAATATATTAATTAACATTCAACATTTTTTTCAGGTCGCTCTTCTACGTAACACCGGCTCCCTGTTCTGTGGTGGAATTCTGATCAGTAGCACTGTAGTAATGACTGCTGCCCATTGTACTAACAACCAGTAATTATCTGTTCAATATTCTTAATATCAACTAATTACGATCTTAATGTCATTTACTGCTACATATCATGGTATTATATACAAGGTGTGACAAATACGGTAAAATCGAGTTATCTTTTACAGGAGTCCGTCAAACGTTAACATCAGGCTAGGGGAACACTCGCTTAATAGCGATAGTGGCAATGAGCTAGATGTAGATACTAATACAATCATTGTCCATGAAGATTATGCCCCCGTCTTGATTGATAATGACATCTCTCTGCTTCTGATGAACGAAATTAGCTTCAACGACTATTACACACCAGTGTGCCGTCCAACTAAAGCTACTGGTGATGAATACGCTGGCTTAGACGGTTATATCAGTGGTTGGGGAACTACTTCTGAGGGCGGTAAGCTACTTTTAGTCATATTATTTATCGCTTTGTCAGATTATAATGTACACAAATTTACCCTAAACGTTTAATACTTTGTTTCAATAGGTCAGACATCCAATGAACTGCGTGCGGTTTGCGCCGATTTCCTCACCAATCAAGAGTGCAAAGACACTGGATATAGTGCTAATGGTATTACTGATGCTATGATCTGTGCTGGTGATGTGCAAAATGGTGGTAAGGATGCCTGCCAGGTATGGATATTTGTTGTCATATTTGTACATGAGAAAATCACCTTTATAATAGTTTTTTTAAGGGACTGACCATTTCTATTTCGCTCCATATAAATTCAGCACATGATGTATACCTGTAGTATTATTATGTCATTTTTATTTTTAGTAGTTATCACGTTACATTCTTAAAGGAACGTGCCCAGGTCTAAAATCATAACAAAATCGGTGATTTTATTTAAGTTTAATAATATGACCATATGATGTGAAAAAAATTGTGCTGCGCATTCACCAGTTAGGCTAGATATAGAGACGAAATTCCTGATTTCTAATTATTGACAACCATGTCAAAAATAAGAAATACGCCAATTTCGTCTCTACATCTAGCCTAACTGGTAGGTGCGCAGCAAAAAAATTAAAAAAATGTTGCAGCTCTAGTCTATGGACATGTTTACATCATATGGTCATATTAAGTAGCCAAAATAAAATCACCGATTGTTTGATAATTTTAGACCTGGGCATGTCTCTTTAATTTACCAGGACAGTTCTTTATAAACTCATAAAGTGGCCATGAAGGAGCTACTAACAGGCTATAGATCTATATGAGAATGTAACTAACAGCTCTGACACATTAAAGAGCTTATTTTGTTGTCTATTTAACAGGGAGATTCCGGTGGCCCACTGGCTTATAATAACAATGGCGTTGTGGAGATTGTTGGTATCGTATCATGGGGAAATGGATGCGCCCGTGTCAATTACCCAGGAGTGTACGCCAACGTCCCCTATCTTCTCGGATGGGTTGATGCCAATCATCCATAGATGTGTTGATTTCAAATAAAAAGCTTACATTATTTCGCAGTGTCAATTGTTTACAATTAACTCTTAATTCTTATAATTATGTTGTTGTGAATTCTGATATATTTAAATAGAAAAGAGAAATGGCTGGACCCATTCGTATTGTGCTTATCCGTGTCCACGATACAACGTATTAAAAATTAAATAACAATTGAAGGCAGCGATTGATTGGTTGATGTCACGTTTTAGATTCGACATGTTTAAAAGCTGGCATTGAATGTGCTAATAATACAAAATGAAAAAACCCTGATTGAGATCGGTTGTTAAATGGTAGCCTAATCATAAAAAACCCTGTAGAGCTTCTGGTGATGTCGGTGTACTTATTTCAAATGAACAGATAGGTAACTATGCAAAATTAGCTAGCATAGACACCTCTTTTTGTTAGTATGGTTAAAGGCACAGTGAAGCGGGCATCAATTAGTTAATACGCACATAAATTGAATTAAAGTGCGCATCATTTATTTAATGTGCGCACTAAAAGGATTTGATGTGCACATAAATTGAAATAAAGTGTGCATCAATTATTTAATGTGTGCACTAGAAGGATTTAATGCGCGCATAAAATGGCTCAGTACGACTGGTTTGGCCAACCATACTCGACTGCCCTGCGCTGCATTCATGAGCGCTCGAAGCAGGCGCTGGGAGAACGCCGCCAGTTCGCCCTGCGCTCGAGCAACAGGCTGTGACTATGTTATTTCTGCAGCTTAACCCTTGATAAAACTGATAAAAGTTACTATTATCGTCGACATTGTTCATTCGCATTTTGCGTTGGAAACTTGCTGTGCATGCGACGTTTTCCTCAATCCGGATTCAATTTTTTTTTATGCGTGAACTGTGCGTCGTTTATGTGTGACTGGGACAAACCTCGGTCAACGAAAACACAACGGATTTAGAGCGTGTGCTCTACTTGGGTCTAACGTTAGACTGGCGCTGGTCTGACGTTCTTCTGGCATCTACATTCATACGTAGAAAAACACTCTCATTTTTGAGCATGCAGAAAATGTGCGCAGAGGTTGACGCACACAAAATATGAATGACGTTCATCAGGCGTTCTCGTCAAATCGTCAAGGAAATCAGACGCACGCCCAGCGAATCACAACGCACTGATAAAAATTCTTCATTTTTTGGACGCTGGACGTGCGTGATGGTATCAGAGATATAATAACTTATAATATCTCTGATGGTATGTTATAGTTTGCACGTTTCGGACAAAAATCTCCACCGGGCCAGTCGTGATGTTATATAACCACTGAAAACTAAGGGAAAATAATTTATAGATACTTGAGGCTGAATATTACACAGCGTAGGCTACCGGTAGTCTACTATGCCATGGGTTGAAACGATAGGCTGGGCTGGCTGGCTGACTATCATGTATGCAGAACTTACACAACTACAAATGCTGGGGTCCCAGCGATCGCTCCTGGTCAACCTTAGCATTGACTAAATCAGCACCACCCTGTTGCTTTGGGCCTAAAAATATTAGTCAGTTCATGTGCAATATCAGCATTAGGTCACTATGTTAAATTTCTCTGTTTTAGATCAGAAAAAAATTCGGAATCTAATAAGAGAGCCTATTTTTTGGAAATGGTAATGAGGGAAACGAAATAAAAAAAGCATTCGACAAATTTCTAGAAAAGTTATTATGGGCGACAAAATAAAAAAAATGTAATCTATTTGAAAAAAACTTAATGGATGCGACGAAAAAAACACGCAAAAAAACATAACCGGATTTTTTTTTATTCCCTGAAATAAACTTGTTTTTTTTCGGAATGTTTTTTTATCTCCGGAAATACCTTTTTTCAGAAATCGGCAATAATCTAATGCGCGTGTTGGGCAGAAAAAACACTTGTTTTTTTTTGGTAATGCGCTGCCTAAATCTAATGCGCGCGCTCATCTAAAACAGAGAAAAAACATAGTGGCCTTATGAAAACTTGAGTGTTAGGCCTGAGTCAATGATGGCCGGTGTTTCTGTGTGAAGTCATGAGTTGTGCTATCAGCCCAGCCTAGATAAAATGTACATCTTTAGTTTTCACTTCTTATAATAAGTTATAATCGGTGCACAGAAATATTTTAAAGATTTATAGAATAACTCACTGTGGCATATATCTAACTACGGTATATTGCCAAACTGTTAACCCTTTCGGCGCCGGGACTGACGTCAAAAATTGATCCCCACACTTGAAGGTCCACTCAAAGTGGATATAGGTCTAGAAGTAGTCTGGTAGGCCTAAAATTATGATTGACGCCCCTCTATCAACACATTAATTTACTCAGCTTTAAGCGCAGAATATTCATATGTACAAAGAGTACGATCAATGAACTACCGAAATAATGATCTGTTTGGCCTAATTGTAAATTGCTAGTTGATCATGTTGAAGGGCATTTTATCCGATCACCGACACTACTTAATGGCTATCGGATTGGTCAAGATTGCACCTAACTTCAGTGCGGCATGTCTATAGTTAGTATAATACCTCCACTCTAACTCAATTGTCCAAAGGCCCATACCCAGGCTAAAATCATAAAAAATATGTGATTTTATTTTGGCTTCTTAATATGACCATATGATGTAGAAATGTCCATAGACTAGAACTGCAATTTTTTTTTTTAATTTTGTGCTGCGCATTTATCAGTTAGGCTAGATATAGAGACAAATTCCCGTATTTCTTATTTTTGCCATGGTTGTCCAAAATAAGAAATAAAAAAAATTAAAAAGTTTTTTTGGAATGAGACTTTTGATAAAACTACCATCAGAAAATAATTTTCCACACAAAATCACATTGAAATAAGGTAATACGTATACATTGTGTTATTTTAATTTGTTAAATTCGTATTTCGCTTATTTTACCTTAAAATTGACATTTCGACTTTGAAGATGAAGTTGAATCGATCACTAAAATAATACCAGAAATAGATCTTCCAGTAAGTTAGATTTGGTCGGTTACCTCTTTTTACACAAAAAATAGGTATTACACTTGCTTTTACATGACCTTAAAATTGACGTTTTGATATTAAAGACCTTTATTCTTCCATTTTTTTAATACATTTTGACCTTGGAATTTACTTTTTGATCTTGAACAAGTCCTTGTATCCCCAAAATAATAAAATGAGTGGATTGTCCAGTAAAAATCACCTCAAAACATATGGGCATGTTTTTTATAGGCCCTATTTGTATTTGTTAAAAATATTATTTTCAGGAATTTGACCTTAAAATTAACTCTTTGACCTTAAAGGTCACCTTGAAACACAAATATAATACCATAAAAGGATTTACCAGTCAAAATCCCATGAAAATGAGGTATTACACAATTTCTTAACTTTATTTGGTAAAAATAATATTTTCGATTATTTGACCTTGAGATTGACCTTTTTTTCATTGAAGATGTCCTGGAATCATTAAAATAATATAAAAAATAGATTTTCTAATCCAAATTAGACAAAAAGAGGTATTACACTTGTTTCTACCTTTATTTGTCGAAAAATCATGTTTTACTTTGACCATGATTTTGCCATACCCGCCCTCCCCCTAGCCCCACCGCCATTTTATAACTTTTGACACGCCTTAGTGTTATTGCATCCAATGAGTTCCCCAAATCCTAAAAAATAAAATAAAAACAAGAATCATTGTTTAATTGTGAAATTGTGGGCAATTTAGGGTGGAGTTTTCATCTATTTTTAGCGGGCAGATTTTGATCGACTGTCATTCACTATTTGTCCAGTAGTATAGAAAACCTTTATAAACCTTTTCCATATTTTTTTGCTGGGGGGGGGGAATGAGGTGGTATATCGACCCGTCTAGATAGCTGTGTTAACATTTTGGCGGCCATCTTGGACGCCATCTTGAATATTGGAAAAGGCTCCAGCGGGAATCACGGGGAGTTTTAGTATGTTATTTCTAATATAATGGTATTTGGAAGGTTTCCTGAAAAATCCAGCTTGGGAATATTTGTTTTCCCTCCTAAACCTAATACTAATCGCCTAATTAGACCCCTTATCTCCATAATTATCTTGACAATGCCTTCTAATGGTATTTCAAGTAATAATCGTTTATGATATCGAGACATCGAGTGTTTTATTATAGCAGTGCAGTTTAACATGATTGTAATTCTGTATGTGATATCATGAACGTATTATATTGTCATTTGATTATATACAATATTGATTATATACAATATTATAACCATATTGTATATACATGTACATATATTCTATGAATGTTCTTATTATTGGTGTCTTTATATATAAAACCTTGATATGTCTAAAACATTAAATGAGATGTTAACAGCCAACAAATAGGGCAAACTTTATATTTTGACCTTTCATAGGGGGTAACCCCGAACCTGTAAAAAAGAGGGTAGGCTTACGCAAACGTCTGTCGCTGATGTTTCGGTTACCCACACACAAAAGTTAAATAAAGAGAAGGGCAATAATTATGTTTTATTAAGTCGTTTCCATTGACCATGTTAACTAGCTTGTTTTTTTATTATTGTCTAGTTTGATTATTTTGAAATAAAAGAACATTTTTCAACGTATTTGTTGAGATAACCCTTTAATCCATCATGCAATACATCATTAGAAATTTAATTACCTTTTATATGGTATATTACATGTGTAGATTTTTCTGCTGACATCTCATTCCATGTTTTAGACACACCAAGGTTTGTCATCTTCACCCACTACAAGCCGCGAATTTCTGTCGCAATACTCAAATTGTAGTGGATGAAGATGACTTGAAGTGGGTGAAAAATTCAAGAAAATGGTCATGTAGCCCTATTGGTAGCACCTAATTTTCTTTCTAAAACCCCTAGTCGTAAGAAAATTAAATCAGTTTTCAGGGATGTAAAATGATGCTTTTATGCATCGTGAGGGCTTAAAGGGTTAAGGATGTTATTATCAGTGTCCGCAATAAAGGCTGGATGGTGCTCATATGTTATCAACATGATTACCAATACATTTAAAGCCACAATCACATGTATGACTTTAAAGTACTTAGAGTTTAAAGGGACAGGCCCAGGCTAAAAACATAACAAAATCGGTGATTTTATTTTGGCTTATTAATATGTCCATATGATGTAAACATGTCCATAGACTAGAACTGCATGAGTTTTTAATTTTTTCTGCTGCGCATTCAACAGTTACGCAAGATATAGGGACGAAATTCCCGTATTTCTTATTTTTGACATGGTTGTCCAAAATTATCTGCAGAAAAATTAAAAAAACTTTTGCAGTTCTAGTCTATGGACATGTTTACATCATATGGTCATATTAAGAAGCCAAAATAAATCACCGATTTGTTATGATTTTAGCCTGGGCCTGTCCCTCTAATCATCATAGCTTTTCATATTGATTGATCACATTTAATAGACCTTCAATACGCTTATTTTTTATATAGAACCACCACACATCTATTAATAGCTATTGCCGGCTAATGTTCATTGAATATTCATGAAAATATAGTTATTTTTAAAAAGTAATTGTAATCCTAAATACATACTTATTAATAAATACATTTTTTTTACATATACCAACTTGAGTTATATCAACTTGTACATATCCTATTTTCTACGCTTTCCAGAATGTCTTTTTTGATATGACTATTTATAATAATAGCAGTTAATTTATATCTGGTTTTGGTGCGGCTAACATATATCTATCATCTATAGTATCATTAACATGCATATTTCTTTAAGTTACTTTAAAGCATTTAATACTTGTACATATATTTACACCATTTTCTATTTTTTTCATATTTTGCACTGTATAATATAATGTACTCTTAATTGGATGTTTTTATGCACAACTGGACCAGTCCCCAAAAATTCGTTTTGCGATAAATGTAGTTGAAGTCTGTCTACTGTAAATACAAGAAAGCGAATGAACAAAATATTGAGTTAAACTAACACACGACATTGATAGTTTTAATTCATGGAACATACCCACATTTGAGGATACCTCCGGATTCGAGCCTCGCTGCAAGTATATACAAGTATACAAGTATATATGTAGAACATTTACAATAATAATTACATTACAGACTTTCTATGTCTTCTGTAGATCTATTTTGAAATTCTATAATAAAATACGTATAACTTTCTAAAATTTGGGTGACAATTATTGTCAATTTAACAATTTTTTGGAAAAAAAATGAATAATAGTACATTAAATATTCTTTACATCTTACGTAGATCTAGCTATGGAATAGTTTTTAGTAAAATACGTGTAACTTGTATAGCTTAGGTAAAATCACGGGGACTATGAGACTGATGGGCGAAATGAATGTGTGGGTTGGTCCAGTTATGCATAAATCAATCTCAGAATTTTACATGTGTTGTTCTTTTCCTCGCCATCAGGCGTGATGGGTGTAATTTGGACTTCTGTTTATTTTTAAATAAAGGCTATACATAATGTCTATCACGTGGCACACTTTTTTCGAATTTTTGGGGGTTGGCTCAGTTGTGCATAAAGGCGTCCAATTTTTATTACGCACACAAGTCTACACAAATTTCCCGTCGTCAATAGATCCATCCATCCATCCATCCATCCATCCATCCATCCATCCATCCATCCATCCATCCATCCATCCATCCATCCATCCATCCATCCATCCATCCATCCATCCATCCATCCATCCATCCATCCATCCATCCATCCATCCATCCATCCATCCATCCATCCATCCATCATCCATCCATCCATCCATCCATCCATTCATCCATCCATCCATCCATCCATCCATCCATCTATCCATCCATCCATCCATCCATCTATCCATCCATCCATCCATCCATTCATCCATCTATCCAGCCAGCCAGCCAGCCAGCCAGCCAGCCAGCCAGCCAGCCAGCCAGCCAGGCAGCCAGCCAGCCAGCCATTCAGCTATCCAGCTATTCATCTTATTGTAATGGTATGTTTTTTATTTAAAAATTGAGATATCAGGTACTGTCATGGGAATATAAAGATAGATAAACAAGCTGCTGATTGTGACAAACCTATGAGATATTGGTGGGATATACCACCTGGCATGCACATCCCTTCAATAACATATCCGTCATGACAGGTATAAAAGGCCTCGTATTACGTGGTATTTTCAGATCTGCAAGGTTCTCTCAAAATATAAGAATGAAGTTCTTAATCATTGCTCTGTTTGTCGTTGGCGCATATGGTGAGTTTATTTAATTCATATTTATCTCTCTTAAAAGCTGCATAATGGCGAATCGCTGGTGAGAATGCTAAAAAATAATATATATGCTATGTATATGTTACCCCTTTAGTATCTCATGTATTACCGATTTACAAATTTTAATTGACACTTTAATTAACCTTTTTTAAACACGCGGAATAAGTAGGACTAATGAAATCTTTTCAATATGAAACAGCTGGGCTATAATAATGTGAAGGCGTGGGTCGCGGTAGCGAGGAACATATCTTTAAGTCGAAAACAATTTTAAAATGTACAGAGATTTGAAAAGAGATATGTGCTATTTAATCTATGAACTAGAGAGCTATATCTTGAAAATGAATCTGATCATTCGCATTATAGGATATTCATCGCTGTTTAACTCTTTTGAGCCTGAATTTACCATTGTCATCTTCATCCACTACAAGCCGCGAATTGCTGCCGCAATTCACGACTGGTAGGGGATGAAGATAATTTGATGTGGTTTAAAAATTAAAGAAAATTGCCATGTATTTATAAGCTAGTTTCATGGAAATTTTCGTTTTAAAACCTTTGGTTGTAGGAAAATTGAGACCTCGCAGGAATGTAAAATGATGCTTTAATGCATCGTGAGGGTTTAAAGGGTTTATAGTCAATATATCATTTCGCATTCAATTCCTAATTTTAGACCGTTAACCCCTTCAGGCCTGAATTTACCATTGTCATCTTCATCCACTAGAAGCCGCGAATTGCTGCCGCAATTCTCGACTTGTAGGGGATGAAGATGACTTGATGTGTTTTAAAGTAAAGAAAATTGACAAGAATTGGTAAACCAGTTTCATGGTAATTTTCGTTCTAAAACCCTTGGTTTTAGGAAAATTAAGTCTGTTTTCATGGGTGGATAATGATGCTTTCATGCATCGTGAGGGTTTAAAGGGTTAATACGTTAATATAGCACATGTGTAAGCAGGTAAGCGCTCCATTTTCACACCATCTATATGTAATTTACAATGAATTTCAGCTTCACTATCGATATGTAATTTACCATTTTACTAAGACCACAGCAATATCTGAACTAGAGTTACAAAAGTGGTACCTACGTGACCGAGCGATCAATGTGTACAAATATGCAGTCGATCGGTTCAAAACTGTGGTGTAGAGAATAGAAAGACTGTATCCTCAGATGCACAGTTGATGAGATACGACCATTTGAAGAAAAAACTATGCCATCATGAAGAGGGCCCGTCGTTGTTCGCTCCTTTTTCGTCTCAGACGCACCGTTTTCGAGATATGACAGTTTAAAGTTTTTGTAATGTATTGTCAGTGGGGTTTTTGTGACCCTTAACCCCGCCGTACAGAGACGCTATTGGTCGAATCGCTTAGACCCTACCTGACCATCCAAAGACCACCGTGTTCAAATTTCAAGTGGATTACGTCAAAACTGAGTGAGAAATAGATACGCAAAAAACACCAGTAGAATAATAAAAATAAAGTATCCACTTAAAAAACAATAGTTTGGACGAAGGTACGTCCAAACTAATTATTGCGAACTGTTATTACAAAATTACTTGATCAGGCTGTAACACCAAATGATTCGGCACGAAATCTAGGGGTAAAACGACCATGCTACCATCATATGTATACGTGATTTGCGTCGCTTGCTCAGATTTTTAACAGCGGCAGTGACTGACAACAGCAACTTCAATTGTGTCGAGACTATTGTAACTCTATCCTCTATAATATCCCGTTCAGAGCTGCTTGGCCAGGGTTGTGACCCGTTCTCCACGATTCTGCAGTGTTACACCTTTGTTAGCCCTTTAACCGCCAAATTATTCAATCTGAATTTCCACCCACTTGAAGTTGTGTCTCGCTGACGCGATTCACAACTTCAAGTGAGTGAAAATTATTCAGATTTGACAAAATGGAGGTCAATTTTTTTCAAATATTGCTGGTTAATGTCACATTTTATCTTTAACATGTTTAAAAGGTGGTACTTGATGTGCTAATAAAAACCCGAATATATGCGGCACCGGCGGTTAAAGGGTTAAAATCCCTACACTGGCTCCCTGTTCAATTCAGAATAAAATACAAAATATGCACCCTCACATATTAAGTAATACATACACGTCAGCCAGTAATATTACATAATCTGCTCAAACCTTTAAACAGAACCCGTAATCTCCGCTCCTCAGATGATGATCAACTGGTTGTTCCCAGAGTGTCACGTTCTAAGATGGGCGAAAGGGCTTTTTCGGTTGCGGCCCCCAGCTTTAGAATTGTATCCCTCTTAAATCTACACAGTCATTTCGGAAAAAAATTGAAAACTTTATATTTCGGCCAGGCTTTTCCATCCTAAATCCTCTGTGCCCCGGCATGCTGGATCTACGAATTGGAACGGCAAACGGTCAATGATAACGAGTCTGATTCGGATTTGCAGCGCCTCTGAGCTCGGGACACCGAGGATTTAGGCGCATTAGAAGTTTTTTCATTTCATTTTAATAACTAAGAGATTTATTTGCCTAGCAAAACCTAATTGTGAGTCTTGATTTGTTTCAGCCACATGGGAGGGTGAGTATTAATTCAATATATTTCCATAACTGCTCTGAGGTAGAATATCGATTTTTTTAATTGCTCAAGTAGAATAATTATAATAGTTAATAATCAGATGGGAGGTTGACGACGTTATTTCCTATTGTATAATACAGATGATGCAAACTGTGGTACCAGTAGTATTAGTAACCACGCTCAGTGCGATGACAGCTGGCGTAGCAAGAACGTTGTTGGTGGATGGGAGGTGACAGCAAATGAATTGCCTTACCAGGTAAAGTTATTTCTAGGCATGCAATAATTATATCATCTATCTAATGGTATTCGTATGAAATATATTATTTACGTTGAAAGTAAAATTCAACGCGACCACATTTATAGGTATACACTTACATATATGGCACATAGCATCATAAAAAAATGAGTACCAGTCTGATTTAGCAAATTATTTTGGAATTGCGGCCACATAAAATGTCAATACATTTCTATAATAAAGTTATTATATACTAGACAGTACGTCAGAGACTGCAAACGTCCGCCGAAATTAATTATCGGATCATTCACAAAAATTAATGAACTGGTCCTTGGCCCGAGATTCAACTCTGGCAAAAAGTCAATGCGAATACGTGAGATCCGGGCTGGATCCGGACCGTAATCTGGGTCCTGTTTCCGGATTATAACTCGGGTCATCTCTAAAATCAATTGTTCTTTGATCCGATTAAAATTGTATGCAAATTATTTATTAATTTTCTAAGTAATACGATTGACGGACAGACAAACAGACAAACAATTCAAGACGAATGCATAGAACCTTTCTGGTCGACGTAAATAAGCCTATATTTATTTGGCGCTGGGGGGGGGGGGGGGGGGGAGCACATTGGTGGAGCTAAAGCTGAAGGTTGTCGCATGTGTTATAGGCCTACTATTACTTTTCTCAACACAGTACACACATGAAAAACAGCAACAATGCTGACTGATAATGTTTAGCGTGTTCAACTCTATCTTAATATATTAATTAACATTCAACATTTTTTTCAGGTCGCTCTTCTACGTAACACCGGCTCCCTGTTCTGTGGTGGAATTCTGATCAGCAGCACTGTAGTAATGACTGCTGCCCATTGTACTAACAACCAGTAATTATCTGTTCAATATTCTTAATATCAACTAATTACGATCTTAATGTCATTTACTGCTACATATCATGGTATTATATACAAGGTGTGACAAATACGGTAAAATCGAGTTATCTTTTACAGGAGTCCGTCAAACGTTAACATCAGGCTAGGGGAACACTCGCTTAATAGCGATAGTGGCAATGAGCTAGATGTAGATACTAATACAATCATTGTCCATGAAGATTATGCCCCCGTCTTGATTGATAATGACATCTCTCTGCTTCTGATGAACGAAATTAGCTTCAACGACTATTACACACCAGTGTGCCGTCCAACTAAAGCTACTGGTGATGAATACGCTGGCTTAGACGGTTATATCAGTGGTTGGGGAACTACTTCTGAGGGCGGTAAGCTACTTTTAGTCATATTATTTATCGCTTTGTCAGATTATAATGTACACAAATTTACCCTAAACGTTTAATACTTTGTTTCAATAGGTCAGACATCCAATGAACTGCGTGCGGTTTGCGCCGATTTCCTCACCAATCAAGAGTGCAAAGACACTGGATATAGTGCTAATGGTATTACTGATGCTATGATCTGTGCTGGTGATGTGCAAAATGGTGGTAAGGATGCCTGCCAGGTATGGATATTTGTTGTCATATTTGTACATGAGAAAATCACCTTTATAATAGTTTTTTAAGGGACTGACCATTTCTATTTCGCTTCATATAAATTCAGCACATGATGTATACCTGTAGTATTATTATGTCATTTTTATTTTTAGTCGTTATCACGTTACATTCTTAAAGGAACATGCCCAGGTCTAAAATCATAACAAAATCGGTGATTATATTTTAGTTTAATAATATGACCATATAATGTAAAAAAAATTGGGCTGCGCATTCACCAGTTAGGCTAGATATAGAGACGATATTCCTGATTTCTAATTATTGACAGCCATGTCAAAAATAATTTCGTCTCTACATCTAGCCTAACTGGTAGGTGCGCAGCACAAAAATTAAAAAACTTTTGCAGCTCTAGTCTATGGACATGTTTACATCATATGGTCATATTAAGTAGCCAAAATAAAATCACAGATTTTTTGATAATTTTAGACCTGGGCATGTCTCTTTAATTTACCAGGACAGTTCTTTATAAACTCATAAAGTGGCCATGGAGGAGCTACTAACAGGCTATAGATCTATATGAGAATGTAACTAACAGCTCTGACACATTAAAGAGCTTATTTTGTTGTCTATTTAACAGGGAGATTCCGGTGGCCCACTGGCTTATAATAACAATGGCGTTGTGGAGATTGTTGGTATCGTATCATGGGGAAATGGATGCGCCCGTGTCAATTACCCAGGAGTGTACGCCAACGTCCCCTATCTTCTCGGATGGGTTGATGCCAATCATCCATAGATGTGTTGATTTCAAATAAAAAGCTTACATTATTTTGCAGTGTCAATTGTTTACAATTAACTTTTAATTCTTATAATTATGTTGTTGTGAATTCTGATATATTTAAATAGAAAAGAGAAATGGCAGGACCCAATCGTATTGTGCTTATCCGTGTCCACGATACAACGTATTAAAAATTAAATAACAATTAAAGGCAGCGATTGATTGGTTGATGTCACGTTTTAGATTCGACATGTTTAAAAGCTGGCATTGAATGTGCTAATAATACAAAATAAAAAAACCCTGATTGAGATCGGTTGTTAAATGGTAGCCCGATCATAAAAAACCTGTAGAGCTTCTGGTGATGTCGGTGTAGGCTACTTATTTCAAATGAACAGATAGGTAACTATGCAAAATTAGCTAGGATAGACTCGTCTTTTTGTTAGTATGGGTAAAGGCACAATGAAGCGGGCATCAATTAGTTAATATGCACATAAATTGAAATAAAGTGCGCATCATTTATTTAATGTGCGCACTAAAAGGATATGATGTGCACATAAATTGAAATAAAGTGTGCATCAATTATTTAATGTGTGCACTAAAAAGATTTAATGCGCGCATAAAATGGCTCAGTACGACTGGTTTGGCCAACCATACGCGACTGCCCTGCGCTGCATGAGCGCTCGAAGCAGGCGCTGGGAGAACGCCGCCAGTTCGCCCTGCGCTCGAGCAACAGGCTATGACTATTCTATTTCTGCAGCTTAACCCTTGATAAAACTGATAAAAGTTACTATTATCGTCGATATTGTTCATTCGCGCATTTTGCGTTGGAAACATGCTGTGCATTTGCTACCAGTCTGCGTCGTTTTCCTGAATCGGGATTCAATATTTTTTTTTATGTGTGAACTGTGCGTCGTTTATGTGTGACTGGGACAAACTTCGGTCAACGAAAACACAACGGATTTAGAGCGTGTGCTCTACTTGGGTCTAACGTTAGACTGGCGCTGGTCTGACGTTCTTCTGGCATCTACATTCATACGTAGAAAAACGCTCAAATTTTTGAGCATGCAGAAAATGTGCGCAGAGGTTGACGCACACAAAATATGAATGACGTTCATCAGGCGTTCTCGTCAATGAGATCTGACGCACGCCCAGCGAATCACAACGCACTGATCAAAATTCTTCATTTTTTGGGCGCTGGACGTGCGTGATGGTATGTGTGACAGGGCCATTAGGCCTACTTTTTTATAGTTTGCACGTTTGGACAAAAATTTCCACCGGGCCAGTCGTGATGTTATATAACCACTGATAACTAAGGGAACATTATTTATAGATACTTGAGGCTGAATATTACACAGCGTAGGCTACCGGTAGGCTACTATGCCATGGGTTGAAACGATAGGCTGTGCTGGCTGGCTGACTATCATATATGCAGAACTTACACAACTACAAATGCTGGGGTCACAGCGATCGCTCCTGGTCAACCTTAGCATTGACTAAATCAGCACCACCCTGTTGCTTTGGGGCTAAAAATATCAGTCAGTTTATGTGCAATATCAGCATTAGGCCACTATGTTTAATTTCTCTGTTTTAGATCAGAAAAAAATTCAAAATCTAATGAGAGAGGGCGGTAAAAAAAACATTTAGGAAAAAAAAACATTGAGCCTATTTTTTGGAAATGTTAATGAGGGAAACGAAATAAAAAAAACATTCGACAAATTTCTAGAAAAATTAATTATGGGCGACAAAATAAAAAACCTTTTATCTATTTGAAAAAAACACGCAAAAAAACATAACCGGATTTTTTTGATTTTTTATTCCCTGAAATAAACTTGTTTTTTTTCGTAATGTTTTTTTATCTCCGGAAATAACTCTTTTCAGAAATCGGCAATAATCTAATGCGCGTGTTGGGCAGAAAAAAACACTTGTTTTTTTTGGTAATGCGCTGCCTAAATCTAATGCGCGCGCTCATCTAAAACAGAGAAAAAACATAGGGGCCTTAAGAAAACTTGAGTGTTAGGCCTGAGTCAATGATGGCCGGTGTTTCTGTGTGAAGTCATGAGTTGTGCTATCAGCCCAGCCTAGATAAAATGTACATCTTTAGTTTTCATTTCTTATAATAAGTTATAATCGGTGCACAGAAATATTTTAAAGATTTATAGAATAACTCACTGTGGCATATATCTAACTACGGTATATAGCCAAACTGTTAACCCTTTCAGCGCTGGGACTGACGTCAAAAATTGATCCCCACACTTGAAGGTCCACTCAAAGTGGATATAGGCCTAGAAGTAGTCTGGTAGGCCTAAAATTATGATTGACGCCCCTCTATCAACACATTAATTCAGCTTTAAGCGCAGAATATTCATATGTACAAAGAGTACGATCAATAAACTCTCATAATTATTATTTATCCCCAGGTCCCCACCCCTCTTCAAAGCTGTGACAAAAGCATAATCAGAGCCCAAAATAATGATCTGTTTGGCCTAATTGTAAATTGCTAGTTGATCATGTTGAAGGGCATTTTTTCCGATCACCGACACCACTTAATGGCTATCGGATTGGTCAAGATGTCACCTATCTTCAGTGCGGCATGTTTATAGTTAGTATAATACCTCCTCTCTAACTCAATTGTCCAAAGGCCCAAACCCAGGCTAATATGATAAGAGATCTGTGATTTTATTTTGGCTTCTTAATATGACCATATGATGTAAAATGTCCATAGACTAGAACTGCAATTAAAAAAAAAAAAATGTGCTGCGCATTTATCAGTTAGGCTAGATATAGAGACAAATTCCCGTATTTCTTATTTTTGCCATGGTTGGCCAAAATAGGCCTAAGAAATAAAAAAAATAAAAAAGTTTTTTTGGAATGAGACTTTTGATAAAACTACCACCAGAAAATAGTTTTCTACTCAAAATCACATTGAAATAAGGTAATACGTATACATTGTGTTATTTTAATTTGTTAAATTCATATTTCGCTTATTTTACCTTAAAATTGACATTTCGACTTTGAAGATGAAGTTGAATTGATCACTAAAATAATACCAGAAATGGATCTTCCAGTAAGTTAGATTTGGTCGGTTACCTCTTTTTACACGAAAAATAGGTATTACACTTGCTTTTACAGGACCTTAAAATTGACGTTTTAACATTAAAGACCTTTAATCTTCCATTTTTTTAATACATTTGACCTTGGAATTTACTTTTTGATCGTGAACAAGTCCTTGTATCACCAAAATAATAAAATAAGTGGATTGTCCAGTAAAAATCACCTCAAAAGGAGGTATTACATATGGGCATGTTTTTTTATATTTGTATTTGTTAAAAATATTATTTTCAGGAATTTGACCTTAAAATTAACTCTTTGACCTTAAAGGTCACCTTGAATCACAAATATAATACCATAAAAGGATTTACCAGTCAAAATCCCATGAAAATGAGGTATTACACAATTTCTTAACTTTATTTGGTAAAAATAATATTTTCGAATATTTGACCTTTAGATTGCCCTTTTTTTCATTGAAGATGTCCTTGAATCATTAAAATAATATAAGAAATCGATTTTCTAATCCAAATTAGACAAAAAGAGGTATTACACTTGTTTCTACCTTTATTTGTCTAAAAATCATGTTTTACTTTGACCATGATCTTGGATTTTGCCATACCCGACATCCCCCTAGCCCCACCGCCATTTTATAACTTTTGACACGGCCTTAGTGTTATTGTATCCAATGAGTTCCCCAAATCCTAAAAAATAAAATAAAAACAAGAATCATTGTTTAATTTTGAAATTGTAGGCAATTTAGGGTGGTTTTACCGATTTCCACGGCCGATGGCGGCCATCTTGGAGTTTTTATCTATTTTTAGCGGGCTGATTTTGATTGACTGTCATTCACTATTTGTCCAGTAGGATAGAAAACCTTTATAAACCTTTTTCCATATTTAGGGGGGGGGGGGGTGAGGTGGTATATCGACCCGTCTAGATAGCTGTGTTAACATTTCGGCGGCCATCTTGGACGCCATCTTGAATATTGGAAAAGGCTCATGCGGGAATCACGGGGAGTTTTAGTATGTTATTTCTAATATAATGGTATTTGGAAGGTTTCCTGAAAAATCCAGCTTGGGCATATTTGTTTTCCCTCCTAAACCTAATACTAATCGCCTAATTAGACCCCTATCTAATTCCCTATCTTGAAAATGCCTTCTAATGGTATTTCAAGTAATAATCGTTTATGATATCGAGACATCGAGTGTTTTATTATAGCAGTGCAGTTTAACATGATTGTAATTTTGTATGTGTTATCATGAACGTATTATATTGTCATTTGATTATATATATACAATATTGATTATATACAATATTATAACCATATTGTATATACATGTACATATATTCTATCATTGTTCTTATTATTGGTGTCATTATATAGCGCAACATATTTTCATTTCTATGCGCTTCACATAAATCCCAATAATTATTTATATAACATTGATATGTCATATACTTAATTCAAAACCTTGAATTGACGGAATGGTCAACGAAATAATCAATATCAGTGGGATATACTGTCCGTAGTGATGTTTATATAACATTTCTTTATGGCCTTCTTGAAAGTCAGAAATGTGTTGCTTCGTTGAACAGCGGATGACAGCTTGTTCCGACGGCAACATCATTGTTAGGACAAATAAGTCTGCAGTGATTTTTATTCGTGTCAATAAAATATATGTCTGTCTGTCTGTCTGTCTGTCTGTCTGTAAGCGGTTACTTTATACGTCTGCATGGTTACATTATACGGTTCTACACCTTTCATCAGACATGTATCGTGTTTGTATTTTCTTTCCACCTGTTGATTCCCACGTTATCATGCTGCAGTATTGAACATTATCTATCCAGATAGAACTACCACGATGAGATTGTCACATCGTATAGGAGAAGCTGGTCGGCGGCAAATCCTAAGTAACTGTGGACCACTATGGACAGGTATTTATATATTTACTTTGAAAATAAATACAATTATGCAATTAAAAAATTGCAATTATTAATCTTGCAATTATGTGTATGAGCAAAATGCATAACAACAAACCTATGCGGCCTATCAGAAAAGTATGCTGGTTGTCACAGCTACAAGCTAATTTAATAATTAGAAGCTACCTCTTTATCACAGAGGACCCCGGGACCCACACACACATGTGGACAAGAAGTTTGAGCGTAGTATCTGATGGATATTTCCATACTACAACTACCATAATAATATTTACAATTTTAATAACAATTTCAACTTAAAGATACATGATCACACCAAAACAAAGTGTATGGATAAAATAGTTTTTGAGTAATATGCAATTAGATGAACTTACTGTCTAAAATCAACAGGCCGGAGTTATACATATCTTGTTATGCATTTCTGGTATATGAGGAAATAGTACTAATTACATAAATACAATGTGCATTTTTATCGCTACACAATATAATATCTTATCACAATTGTGTATTAGATTAGTATCCTATAGGGCCTAGTCATTGAACTGGCATATTTGGTTTTACCAATAGCTATTTTGTATCTCACTTATTCATTGTCCTATTGAATTATATAATAAATGGTTCTTGAAATCGGTAAAAAAAATTGTCAAATAATATGTAGCTTACCTTTTATGATACCGGTGACCTGGTGACAATGAGACTCAACTCCCAACTGAGTAGAAACTGCTGATTATCTTAGGTCACTATGTTTTTCATCTGTTTTAGATTCATTAGATTAGATTCAGGCCGCGCATTACCAACAAAAAACATTATGTTATGTTATCTGTTTTTGCTGCCCATCGCACGCATTAGATTGTTGCTCATTTCCGAAAAAAAGTTAATTTCAGGAGATAATAAAAACATTCCGACAAGACCCCAGTTCTTTTCAAGAGATAAAAACATTTATCCAGCTATGTTTTTTTTGCTTGTTTTTTTCGTCGCCCTCATTTTTTTCCAATAGGTCAAAAGTTTGGGGTTTTTTCGTCGCCCTCAATAACTTTTCCGGAAATTTTTCCAATGTTTTTTTTTGTCGCTTAAATAACTTTTCCAGAAATGGGTTCAATGTTTTTTTCACGAAATGTTTTTTTTTGCCCTCCCTCAATAGATTTTGGTTTTTATCTCATCCAAAAAAATAAAGCATAGTGGTCTTCAAACACATATATTCTGTTAACGCTTATATTCCTACCATCACAAAAATAAGAAATACGGGAATTTCGTCTCTATATCTAGCCTAACCGGTAAGTGCGCAGCACAAAAATTAAAAAGAAAAATTGCAGTTCTAGTCTATGGACATGTTTACATCATATTGACATATCAATAAGCCAAAATGAAATCACCGATTTTTTGATGATTTTAGACCTGGGCATGTACCTTTAAGGTACAGATGATGTTTATTTTTTCACCCTTCGATATATTCTAAATGTATTATGTATGTCGTTTCGCATTATGTAGGTACATCATATGTCTGGCCTTTATGGTGATAGCGGGTGGTATAGGATCATCTCTCGCTGCATATCCCTCAGCTTTTGGTCAGTACAACTCAGCGGCAGTGACAAGTCATAACATTCTATGCTCAGATATCGGCGTGTGAGTAATGTTTCTTATCAGTGTAGTCATTATGACAGTAAATTCTCAGATATCTGGACAATTTGCTGACAAAGGTTTTATGATTTTTTTTTTACTTTTGCATAATGGAGAAAACTAAAAAAAAAAATTTTCGCTGGCGATATTGTTTTTCTAATATAATTTATTAGATTTTCTGGAAACTGAACAGGAATTTTGCTCGGGATTTTTCAGAAATGTTAGTTGGGATCTAGCGATCCTATCTACCTAAAACCTTTGCTAGCAATTTGTCCAGATTCTTTTGCAAGAATGACTAGCCTACACTGTTATGTAGTTTGATTTAAAATACGTTTTCTATGTCGTGATTTTCACCTCTGACAACTGTGTTATAAAAGTTCTGTAATTTATTTGTGGACAATAGCTCAGATTATATGATTCATAATAGAAGCGAATAATAATTTTCTACAGTAAAAAGTAAGCTCGTCATGGACATGTGGGTTAATCTTGCATATGCTGAGCTGAAAAACCCACACTAAACAAACTGTTTATTTGCAATAAAGAAATCCAGCTTTAGGCCCTATACTATTCATTAAAATAGTGAGCAAATCCACATTTCAAAGTTAAAATTCACTACCGAAGTGACTGTAAGTATTGTTTATGTATTAACCAAAACTGATTTTTATTTATAATAACGTTACAAAGGATTTCAAGAAATATTTAAAAAACGTTAATACTTAGCTGTCTCTCTATATATATTTGCTAAGTGATGCCCTGAATGATGGTGGGTCCGCTGTTGACGCCGCCATTGCTACAGCTCTCTGTATAAGTGTAGTGGACTGTCATCTAGCGGGAATAGGTGGCGGGAACTTCATGACAATATATGACACGTAAGTAATTTCCCAACAAACACAACACATGTGTATAACATTTGTACAATGTTGGTCAATGTTGTTATACTAATGTTTTGTGTTTGCTGGGTTACCATCTCACATTGTGAGGGACAAATAATAATATGTATCATTAACCTTATAGTCGTTTTTAATCTGTTTTATTAGTCGACCAAATCACTGTTTTTGGGAATAAAATGTGTGTTTAAACATCAAGATTTGCAAATATTTGTGCTCAACTTAAAAATAAAATCAATAAGTTTCAGCCACTTGAAGTTGTGGGTCGCGGTAGCGACACACAACTCCAAGTGGGTGAAAATTTACATAAATTAACTTAGCAGACAAAGGGTTAACATATTATTTAGTTAAATTTCAATATACAACATTATTTCAATGCATATAGAAATATAAAAAATACATTTTTGTAAATTACCTTTTTAGAAAATAGGATGATACAATAGTGTTAAGGAGAGCAATTGGAATATTTATTTCTGGTTCAAACCGTTAGGAATTGAGTACATCGGAAATTAAAAGTAAAAAGTGTCTAGTAAATGTTTCACAAAGTTGTGCTGCATAATCTCTTAAACTGTACGTCATTTTGTATTAATTTTAACGGGCTTTATATTACAATACAACACAAATAACCCCGAAGAATTGGCCTCGATGTTTAAATCAGCCACATTTTTTTCTAGAGGATTTTAAATTTAATACAAAACGTGTACATACTTGGCTTGTGATTTTTCCTCTATTTTTTATACACACATCCAAAATAATACACCTTTATTCAAATCAATACTAATCAGAGAAGACAACAACAAAAATGTACAAAAAAGGATAATTTTGCCAAAAAACGCTGTAAAATTTAGAATTGAAGATTATTGACGAAAATCCTTATTTCCACATTTCCCGATTTACTAGCCCTGCAGGATCAGCAGACAAGCAGATTGATACAGTGATTGCTCGTGAGATGGCGCCAGGAGCAGCTCACAGAGATATGTATATCAACCAGACTGAGCTCGCCTGGAAAGGTTTGTTAACATTATTAATACACTAGATATCAGCAAGCAACAGCTAACAATACAAATGCCGCTCTAAATATGGACCATATTGACACTAATGTGCGTTGTCTCATTTTCAGTCACCTGCCGCGATTCCCACCCCCAGGCAAAAGAAAATGTCCTAATGTTATAAATTATTTAAGTTTATTAACTATATACAAAACAATCTCAGCCTGACATAAGTAAGGTATTATACCACTTGTTATTAAATGAGTTGTATCTAATTCGTTGAAATATGCTAAGCACGACAATGGTGAAATGATAATATACGCTGCGTTAGATAGTGGAAATCAAACAACGGGCATCTTTTCTTGTCTTTACGGCAGCAATTTACTTCTCAAAATAGATGAAAATGAAAGGAAATACCTTGGTGCTAGGCGGTTAACAGTTGAAGTTCTAATTGCGTCTTTTTAGTTTTCAGCCTTCGTAATGGTCAACATAGAAGATAATTTCACGTTTCAAATATGATGTCAACAGTTTTGGCAGAATTTATGTTATGAAAATCGTTTAGATATGTTTTTTTACGATATGTCAAGAACATTAACATATTATTTATTTATTTCGTCTAGCTAGCTTAAACTTTTTTCAAAACAGTTAAGGTTTTGTACAACATTGTATAAACAATGAATATGACAATAATAACACTGTACTATTGAAACATTTCATGCAAAGAAAATATCAATTAGACCCTAAAATTTAGGAAAAAATATCAAACATGTCAAATGTTCTATGGTAAAATATTATGTTGCAAAATATTAGCGATTCAATGATACATGTTATTGTTTTGATATTGTGAATGTATAAAATTTGCATGTACCCAGCAAACACAAACATTTGTACAACGCAGGCCCACGTCTTCGACGTTGGTCCAACATTCTACAAATGTCATACCAAAGACCAATTACAAATTGTAAATGGTCTTTGCTACCCAGTAAACACAAAAAAATAGGTATGACATTTGTAGAATGTTGGGCCAACGCCTTCGACGTTGGCCCGGCGTTGTACAAGTGTTATCCAAATGTTTTGTGTTTGCTGGGTACATGCAAGTGTTATACAATCACAATATCAAAACAATAACATGTATCATTTGTAGAATGTTGGACCAGCGTTGTACAAGTGTTATCCAAATGTTTTGTGTTAAAAAGCGACACCACTATTTGGAGGCTAAGGTGGTGAAATTATCACTTGTTTTATATGATAATACACTTGCCAAAGCGTAGTTCCAACTCCCGTAAAAGGTGACACCACTGCCTTATGTATTACACGCATTTGTATGGTGAAATCCGCAAGTCGACCATCTTATTGTAAATAGTCTTTGTGGGTAGTCCTTGTGACTTGTGTTTTCTGTTTCACAGGAGGGTTGTCTATCGCCACTCCTGGTGAGATATCCGGGTTTCAGTCGGCCCACAGCCGATACGGCCGCCTCGCATGGTCCAGACTATTTTCACCCAGTATCGACTTAGCCAGGAACGGGTTCGAGTTAGGTCCTGCTTTAGCCGGCGCCATGAGACAATACGAGGACGACATCATGGCAGATGAAAACCTCAGGTGGGAAAGTAGACGGCCTGATATCGGTCCCTGGAGATTAATCCTTTAAGCGCTGAAATACTTTCTTATAAACCACGGAAACCGGATCATCATAAATATCTTAGTTGGCTCTTCTCGCTTCATTTGCATACCTGTGTATATCTACGTCTACTGACGTCAGATTCCGACGACTAAATTCGATCCCCGCACTGTAAGGTTTAAAGGTCGTATCTGTCACCCTACAGAGTGGCTGATAGCCACGAAATATCTTCGGAATTCGTCGCCCGGGTTCAATAATCAGGTGTCAAAGAAACATAATGTTTCTTCCCTACCCTCTCGTAAAATATTCAATATTGTGGAAAGCCTCTGTGACAGAAGCAAAACGTGTTTGGCTTCAAATCCCCAGGACTTGAATTAGGAATCCTTTGTCTGGAGCGCAGTGTGATCTGGTCATTCTCAGGATATTCATTCATTCACTCATTCATTCAATCATTCAATCATTCATTCATTCATTCATTCATTCATTCATTCATTCATTCATTCATTCATTCATTCATTCATTCATTCATTCATTCATCATGGACGATGTATTGGTGACATTATTGCAAACCGCGTATTTCCACATCTTGTAAATAGCCTAATCACTGTGGCTAATAATTATTTTGTTGAAATAAAAACAAATGAAGGGATATTACATAAATCCGTTGTATTGGAGGAGCGATGGAGGGATTTAACCGCATGCCAGCCATGCAGCGTCTTACAGGAGTGTTTTTCAAAGGAGATTTCTAAGGGCCCATTTCACTAAAAAAAGAAATGAATTTGATCTTACTTTTCTGTTGTTTCCATTAAAAAAACATAAGACCAGTTTTAACTCTTGTAATGATGAAATCAAAAAGAAATTAACCCTTACAGCGCGGGGACCGTCTGTAGACGTCAGATTCTGACGTCTAAAATCAACCCCCCTGTAAGAGTAAACATATTTCTAATGGTCGCAGACCCATAACATACATGTAGGTATTCAATTGAATCAGAAAAAGCTAACTAAGACATAAATTATGCTTATTTGGTCACCATGGTTTATACGAAAGTGTTTTAGCGCTTCATGGTTAATAGAAGACCACTCTTAAGATTGTTAGTCGGATGTGCCCCTGAAAGGCTTCATATAAATCGTACTGACTGATATTTTTCTCTGCAGCTAAACACAATTTTACGGATGTGAGCATAATAATTCTGATATGTATTGAAGCTTCATGCCGTTGCTCATTCGGACTTCTCGTGGGACATGGGGTCATCTGCATAATATATTTGATCATGTTTATAGCGGATGGACTAGTGAAATTATGTTCAATATGTAATTCAACACTACCAGTCATTATTATAATACACTAATGATAACAATAATTATTATAGTGTACCACCAAACAGAAATAGGCATCCAGGGGAGAGAAAACAAACAAGATGTTATCATATAGGCTACGAATTCTAGTAATTGATATGAAGGTGCATCCCTACATGTGGAACCAGAATCTGGTTCCACATGTAGGGATGCACCTTCATATTTTGATGAAATTTAGTCGTACTTTTGTTGGGAAAAACAGTTTCGAAACTAAGCGTTGAAGCATTGTTCTCAGGGAGATTTTTGTGGACGAGAATGGAGAGCTTAAGCAGGAAGGTGACATGATGTATAACGAAAAGCTGGCCGTGACAATGGAGAGGATAGCCGATGATCCAGACACATATTACCTTGGCTCCTTGGCAGCAGACATAGCTGCGGATATAGCAGAATATGGTAAGGAAAAAGAGGTGGCTACCAAGAAATAATTCAATATACATTTCGTGTATGTTTGAAGAAAGGTAGAATATGACAGTTGTAGCAGTAGCACTATTGCTAAATGTTTAATGGGATGTACCACTAGCTCCTACATAATTACCAAATATAGATGTTTAGAATTATGTGACTCAAACAGTTCATTCGGATTGCTTTCAGGTGCATCTATGTATATGCGTAATTGATTTTGACAATGTTTGGATACTTTATACAGGGGGCTCGTTTATTTGCGAGGGGGGGGGGGGGGGGTTCGAAATGGCCAGCCACTTTAAATACATTTAGCAACGATGTCTCGAATACACCTCAAATAAACCTTATTGTATAATGAGAGCACCGCCATATAAATCTCTATGAATTCGTGTTATTTTGGGCAACAAATTCCCATGACATTTAAAATACATTATAAAACTGCAAAAGCAAGCAGCAGTAACGTCTTTCTTGTAAAGTAAATATAAATAAGCAGCTCTTGTTGTTTGCTATGCATATGCACACACCAATAGTAGTGTTAATTAAAAAAGGCATTCCTTAAAAAAAACAGTTGCTGCCGTTTTCCTATGCAATGTCATACAATGAGCTTGTACAATGTGATGTATGTGCAGCATTACGCGGCCTGCCATAAAGTATGCCTTCTGTTGCAGACGGAATAGTTACAGAAGAGGACCTTAATCTCTACAGATCAGTGATGAAGGATCCGCTGGAGGTGACCCTGACTAATGGATACTATATAGCATTTAGTCCACGACCACCGTCCAGTGGAGCTGTGGTAGAGTTTATTATCAACATTCTGGACGGTTGGTTTGTTTTTTACATTACATTACAGACTTTAATATATTTAAGTGAGTTTAAAACATTGAAAATCAATGCATGCGTTATATGGGAGGCGAAGGATGTTCATATAACATTGGGAGTGGCTTGATATCGATGGTGGTTCTTAGTTACAGTAGCTTTCTAGGGCCACCAGAAAGACAAGCTAGACGTTGTGAAAATACAAGTTTTAGTTGTCATGATACAAGTTAGAACTGTAGAAATACAAATTAATGTTATCCAATTACATCTGAGCTATAGACTTGTTGAAACACCAGCTAGTGCTTATAGAATTTTACTTGTAATTCGATGAAAAAAAACCTTGTATATCAGCAATACTAACTTTTGTTTGAACAACTCTCAGTATTAAATTGTTTTTCGCAACTTTATGACACGTATTTACGCACGACATAAAGCATGAGGCGCATCGTCAACACGATTCATATTACACGGTTGTAGATAAACATGTCAGCTGACTTCAAACATTCCATTGTAATCATCACGCTAACGTGCATTGTACCAACATCTAGTTCGCTGGGATCTGTGGTATGTGCTATTTATAAGCAAAATGACTCCTGCGATTTGGCTTACATAAATTATCTTTACCCCTTCCCCCCATCTCGAGAACAGCCAACAGCCACGTACTTAGTTCCAGGTTCGGTCATAGTTTGACTAAAAGCCCATACTAGACCAAGTCTGAGTGGACGTGTAACTCATGTCAGCCAATCTGACTGCCCCTTCAAAAATCATCCGCTACCCAGAACATAACTATAATGAGTCTCATTAGCAAAAAGAAATTCCTACCATTAACATCATTTTAAAATGTTATATTTTAAAAACAATTACTCTTCAAATTTATAAGCGCTCACATAGAATAAAACAGTGTCAATGATTTTTTCTATAGGTTATCATTTTGGACCAAATGATTTAAACACCGTGGAAGAGAGTGTTTTGACTTATCATAGAATAGCAGAGGCCTTTAAGTTTGCATACGCCAGAAGATCTGACCTGGGTGATGAAGACTTCCTAGATATAGAAGAAGTGAGTTGACCATCATTTGTAGGCTACCAATTGACAAACTTTATGACTGAATAACGTATGGCAGGTTACCTGTATCTCTGGTGGTTTTTAGACACAGTTTCAACTGCAAAAAGTATTTCGTAAGATATTATTACATTGCGCTATGCAGCCAGCATTCGAAGGCATATTCAACAGGCTAATACAAGTTTTATGTTATGAGCAGGACTCACAACAATTTGTGTGGAACTACAAATGTTTTATACCTGGATTCACCTTTCACCGTGGTGGATGCTTTTTCGCTCTCATATCGATATTTACCGTTTTTGGTCGATTTTTTTTACATATTCACTTACTTTGTATGATGGGGCGATTTTATTTTCAGACGATTATTGAATTCAGTGTGATTACTGGCTGTGAAATGAGAAAATAAAAAAAACATCTCCCCAAAATTCCGCCCAGCATGTTTATTGATCTTTCCTCTTGTGCACATGGGCTGTTATCCTGGTACTTTGGCTCAGCCCACGCATTTTAAAAGGTGCCGAGGGTTATCTCCCGGCTGGGTGGCGCCGGGGTCTACATTCTCATTTTCTATAGCCTACCATTGGCGTATTAAACAAACGGGCCATTCTCATGCTACTCTAGCAATTTGAGCATTCTAAATGGAAATAGTTTGCAGAACTATTTAATGTAAAGTAAATAGACTATGACAATGAACGCTTGTTTTGAACGCATTGTAAACTTATGCATGCCTAATGCAGTAGGCAAACGCAGAGATGATAACTACTGTTGATCTGACCAGAACGGAACACGACAATCCATGATTGGATTGGGGCAGTAATGGATTGGTCAGCACAGGCAAAGGTCAGCCGAGCCATCAAGACTGATGGACTGGCAACCGTCGCCAGGGAATGTATGTTAACTCAATGTGCCGATTATGATTATGTGTGATTAGATGTTAAATCAATGTGGTGATTATGATGATGTAAAGTTTATATAAGAGACGGACGTCGGTGAGGAGAGTAATGCGGGGAGTGATGCGGGCTTGGTACGAGGTTCAGGCGGGCCAGAGTGCTGTCACAGGCACGATGGTGCGCACTCTACTTTAGAACTAAGCTGGGTTGTGTATCTCTGCCATGATGAGGCAGAGTGAAGTGACTATGTAATTGTATTTTATATTATATGTGGTCCGCACAGATGAGGAGAAATAAACACGACGTGTTCCTAGAAAAGGACTTTGTTGAATGAGCCTGGGGTCTGAGATTGAAAACCAACCCTTCGCCGTCCGCCGTGTCGTGTTGTCGTCGGGATGGCGTCAAGGGTTGACGTCACTTTTCATTGGCGAGCTTGCCAGGATCTGTGTGGACGACTTGACGTCACTATTTGACGTCACAAAAATGACTGAGAGAGAGAAGACAGTGACAGAGAGGACAGGTTTGTTTTGGCTGCTGATGTTACTGGCACTATGTTATAGTTGCGTCAGCGCCGGTGTTAGCGCTGGACCAGCAGGACAGTGATATGGCTTGTGACATTGATCTAGTTTGGCAGTGCTTCAGTGACAGCAGTGGCAGAAGGAAATTCGGACAATGTTAAAACCTGTAGGAGGACTGGAGTGGTGGACGGATAACGTCTGCTGCTGACGATGGTTGTGGACAAATTTTTATTCCCTGAAGGTTTCCTGAAATATTTTTCCTGCCAATAGTTACAAGGTATGTGACTTGAAATTTAAAATTGCTACTGAAGCCGTTGCTGGACCTTTAATTTAGAAGTGTAAACAGTGTTTATAAACAGTATTATGGCAACGTCCACAACAATTAAAATAAACAGTGTTATGACAACGTCCACGTCAATTAAAGGGCGTCGCCCAGTGCCATGGAAAAAAGTAAAAACACGCAGGACAGTCCCAAATGCAGAGATCAATTTCAGAAGACATCTTTGCAACGTTGCCGATGATGCCAGACCAATGGAGGACGGAAGTGCTGATCAAAATCACATTTTGATCGCGGTGGTAGCCAGGGAGCTGCATGGTGACAAGCTGACATTTTGGGTGTTGGACGGGTTCACCACACTCAACCACACTTACCCACACCTGTGTCGCAGCACAGTGAGAAGACTGATGGGGAAGTGCGCTGCTGAAGAATGTGTCATTGTTATCATAATAAGTGTCAGGTCGGGCAGTGAACGCTCTGTGGTCGACATGTAGTCGACGGCGTTCACATTGGTTCGATAATGCATACGAGTCGGGCAGTGAACGCCCTGTGGTCGACATGTAGTCGACGGCGTTCACATCGGTCCGATAATGCTCCTCGGACTGGACATGATTAAAAACAGTGATTAGCACATTATCTAAGTGAGTCGGATAAATGCCGACTTGTTTTCGGAAAAAGGTATGTGATTGTTTGTGCTACACCTGATAATAATTACACCACCCACACCTCTAGTACGTCAGACCGCATATAACCGGATAACATGGTTCAATTTGCTCAGTAGTATGTAGCAAACTGCTACATTATTCTGTTGAATTTTTGATCAAAATTGGAAGTAATTAGTAAAAATGGTTTATCTGTCATGATTGATGACTGGACGAAAATTTTGAATTTGGTAATGAGTGAGTTCACTGAATTGTTTTTCTATCAAATTGAACCCTTGGAAGGATTATGACGGTATTAAGAGGAAAAGTGGGCAAGGTTGGGATTGAAAATAAATATCAGAATAACCACTCATGATAATGATAATGTTTGGGAACAAAGAATAGCGGAAATTGAGGCTACGATGGCCCTCCCCAGATTCTTCCCATAACATTAATGAAACGTGGTTGGTTGTTTATTAACCCTTGAATTCCTCAGGAGGCATTTACGAGTCCAATGTCATATTTATCAAATATGCTGATTATAGAAAACGATGCAACCCATTAAAATGAGGATAATGCTCATTTGATGTGTTGCATTTGAATATTTTAACAAAATTAGGTAATTTGTAGCTTATTCACTAGGAGGTGAGAATTGCGATAGCGGTTCACCACTCGCAGTGAATAGGAAGTAAAGAAAATTGCAGAGCAATTAAAGGGTTAGTAAATTCTGATGGACGCGAAACCAGTGTCCCCAGTACAATGTGATACTGGCGGGTTTCGTGGGAAATGTGACTGCTCATAGTGAGAGCTCACAGGTTAATCAGAGTATGTTCGCCAAAGAGAGTGTACATGATTTTTGGCTCAACTGATCTGATTGCTACCAGCGCGAGGTGCGCAACTCTGGAGTTTGGAATAATTCTCAGAGGAGATATTGTTGTCCAGACGACGCTGCGGGTGAAGCAGGAATTTTAGCGAGTGGATCTGTTATAACCTGGTCTCGCATGGTATCAACATGTATTGTGATAACCGAGTGATAGCAGACCTAACAAAGGTGTTCACAGTCCACGGAATCGCTAGTAAATATTATGTGTATAATGTATCAGTACGGAACCGGTCCCACGTAAGTGACTGAGGACAAGTACAGAACCCCCGAAGCTGTTGCGGTGTCAGACGCGCAGCGTGGGGCAGGTTCGAATCCCACACATGAACAGCCAATGAGCTGAGGGCTGGGTTCGAGTATGTCATAGCATATGTGGCAAAATGACGCCTTCTCTGAAACCAACACATTTGTGTTAAACGGTGACATCACCTAACGACGGGATCAGTTAGTTGTTATAACGCTGCCCTGGTGACCGAGGTTTCTGCAGAGAGGTCGCCCTATGCCATGTGTCCATGTCATTGGTATATAAATGACGTGGGATTTTATGACATTGTTGTAGTTATCCACAAGACATTGTTAAACTATATTATGTATATCTTAAGAATTGCTGCTGAACGTTGTTTGCAAGACTGTGAATGGACACTGGGGTGGTGTACCATCTGCAGGTCAACAGGGACGGCACTAACGTTAGCTATTCTTAATAATCATTGCTTGCATGCATTAATTAAACTATGTATTATTGTGAAACAAGAGCTCTTACAAACACGCCTCGAGCACCCGGAATGGCAAACATTATAACAAATTGAGGACATAACCCTTGCAAAATTAATAGCTCGGTGACCCAGCTGGACATTGGATACGTCTGGCCGGCGTACTCGTTCCGCTGGGCATTGCCGTGGTCTTTGTTGTCGCCGGTTGCTCTAGTTATTAGTTGTGCGTTCTTGCTATGGTGGACGTGCCATGCGTCAAAGTTGTGGAAGTTACGTTGTAAGCTTCAGTTGGAGGCGATAAAACTACAGCGGAAGATCGTTGGATCGCAGTAACGCGACCAGCGAGGACATGAGAACAAGTGTAGTGAAGACAATCACGTAATATTGTGTGCTACTTACTTAACTAATGAAGTATTGACATATTAGTCTACTATTACCGATGTGGGAAATAACCGTTATCAAGAGTATTTAATTATGACTTATTCACATGTATATCATTGTTGTGATCTTCGGTGTTGTGAAACTTGTTGTTACTTAAGAAATGTTCATCTTACATAACGTGACCCACTGTTGTATGTCCATGCATAATTTTATAAGTATTAGTTGGAGTTAAAAGAACATAATCCGTTTTTTAACTTTGAGGGATAGGCCTATGTAAACTTATGCATGCCTAATGCAGTAGGCAAACGCAGAGATGATAACTACTGTTGATCTGACCAGAACGGAACACGACAATCCATGATTGGATTGGGGCAGTAATGGATTGGTCAGCACAGGCAAAGGTCAGCCGAGCCATCAAGACTGATGGACTGGCAACCGTCGCCAGGGAATGTATGTTAACTCAATGTGCCGATTATGATTATGTGTGATTAGATGTTAAATCAATGTGGTGATTATGATGATGTAAAGTTTATATAAGAGACGGACGTCGGTGAGGAGAGTAATGCGGGGAGTGATGCGGGCTTGGTACGAGGTTGAGGCGGGCCAGAGTGCTGTCACAGGCACGATGGTGCGCACTCTACTTTAGAACTAAGCTGGGTTGTGTATCTCTGCCATGATGAGGCAGAGTGAAGTGACTATGTAATTGTATTTTATATTATATGTGGTCCGCACAGATGAGGAGAAATAAACACGACGTGTTCCTAGAAAAGGACTTTGTTGAATGAGCCTGGGGTCTGAGATTGAAAACCAACCCTTCGCCGTCCGCCGTGTCGTGTTGTCGTCGGGATGGCGTCAAGGGTTGACGTCTCTTTTCAGCATGGTAGCACACACGGAATATATATATAGGCCCTAATTTAATTCTATGGATTTATCAGATAAAGGCATCTAGGCCTATTTGCCGTGAAGCACTCTCCAAAATGTGCCTGTTCCTGTTGTAGCCTAAACTTCCAGGCACATTTTGGGACTATAAGGCCTATCTGGTATCAGTTATGTGCCTTTATAATAGGTTGTAGCTTTTTATGTAGCTCATTTTATGATTATGAGAAAAGTAGCAGACTTTAATTCATATTTCTGTATACATAGGGCCTACCCGCTATACCGGTAAGACAAATATGGAAACTATCAGAAACTGTTATGACTTGCATGAATAACAACATTACCGGTAATGAAGCCCTAGATCTATGTATAAAACAATTTTTATAAGGAAAATATAGGCCCTACGGAGAAAATATTAATTATAATAGGCCTAGGCCTATATAATTTATTAGGCCCCTACCTACATTTTATTTTTCATATTAATTAGAACACCCCCCGTGTACGTGATTAGAAAGGGGTGGTGGAGTATTAGACGGGGCACCTGTCTGGCACTCCGTTTCCAGACGGGGAGCTGGATGTTGTTTATAGACTCCAGAAATTTAAACAAAATGGCCGCCTTTTATACTGTTCATACCAGCTCGATTCGAATTTTCAATTGTTTAAATTTTCCTGCCGTGACCTTAAAAACATACTAACGGTGGTAGAAACTGATTGTACACCACTAGACAGTCAGATGAGGGTGTGCAGACATCACACTGGTGCCTCGCCTGTTTTTTCAATAGGGAGCTTGTCAACCGGGGGCAGGACCGGCTGACAATGTTGACTAGTGGAGTATTAGATTAGGCTATTATTTAATTATCATATATAGTGTACATGCTATATCGTGGGTTTTATTTTCAAATTTCATTTGATAATGGGCATTATTAGATTGAATACGGTATAACTAAACCTTAAAAAAATCACAAAGAAATTCCTGACTGTACAATTATCTTATACACGCGTGATTCCCTTTATTTTTATCATACATAGCCTCCATATGGTGGTCCGAGCGTGATAAACAGCAAGATATCAGAGTGACTAAAAATACCACTGTGATGGAAAGCGAGAGACACTTGAAGATGCGACACTGTAGGATAGCCCCATTGGTTCAGCCACAGATTGACTGCATACAAAATCGTGGGACATTTCTTTGACTGTCATATCGGAAAATATTGGGCCATAATCAGGTCGAAAATAGTTTTTTTTAGAATCAGCAACATTTCAGTTCCATGCCGGCATGCTCAGCTTAGTGGTCGCACAGTCACTAAAAAGTTATGGACATTTTTTGGACCTTGAGGTGGCGTTCGCTCTCAGTCACCGCCTTGTTGATTTTTTCGGGTAAAGCAAATACACCAATCCACGGCCTGGGAGAAGACGACAAGGCTAACTGTAGGCCTGCAAGAGAGGCTCCAGAAACCCAGATGACGAAAAATAAGAGACTAAGTGATTTAGAAACAAGACGGAATTATCATTTATTTTCAAAGAAAAGGAAGAGATAAAAAAACTAATAGCTAATGGTACAAATTTGACATTTTCAGGGCACCACCGGGGCTCAGATATATAATCCAGCCCCTCTGCCTCCAGAGGCGTCCAGATATAGATTACTTGAAGTAGAAATATTTGGTTAATAGATCTACCATATAATGGGATAAATAAAAATATTATTTTGTTGTTGTGGGTCGAGGGGGTTGTGGGTCTAGGATCGAGGGTTTGAAGGTAGAGAGTTGTGGGTGAGAGTTCGAGGGGGTCAAGGGGGATTTGAAAATAACCTGCGATTAGGAACATAAAAAAATTGCCGAGCATAGCCCGTGGGATTACAGCTCAAAAGGCCTACAGAAATGCCCAAGAAGCCCTTCCTTTTCATGCGAGGTTTCGAATCATTGATTCTAAATATTTACGTCTTGGGTTAATTCACCTCATGGGGGTGGGCCTACAACCTGTGCACAAAGACCAAGCACCTACTAACTAATCAATTAAAAGAAACTAGCCCACCACCCAATTTTAGCCAAATTTAAACCTTGCAAGGAGTATCAAGATTCTTATAGTTTATGTTATTTTTTATTGTTGAAATGCTTTAATCTAATGATATTTCAGCAATTCAAACTTTTAATGTACCAGGCAAGTTTCTACTTTTGTAGGTGGACTGGTTCCTTTAGCCCCGGTAGCTGAAACTGCTTGGTCATCAAAACTCAAATAATCAAAGACAATATAAATATATATTTTTATATTATTGACCGTTTAGGCTACATGTCAACTTTTTATATATTGGTCATTTTGCTTTCTTTATTTCTTCATATGTTTTTTGATGCGGCGCAAATCGGTTATAAATACGTTTTTGTCGTCATTATCCCACGAATTTGAATAGTTTGTGTCACTGCATGTGTGTACCAAGGAAAGATATCGGCCGCAGCAGGACTCGAACCCGATACACCCGTGCCCTGAGTTAGCCAATGAGCCTGACGCCACAATATATCAATAATTTTTATTGTCAACATCAATCAATCACCTATATTATATAGGCTATGTCGGTCACTTATTAAGTGAATTTCTGGCGATATATATAGGCCTATGCCCAGCAAACTTATGAGACGTTGGACCAATTTGCAACGCTGGTTTTTAAATTTCTATAAAAGCTATTAAATTCAACATCTATAAGTAGGCTAGATATCTTAATTCAATTGGTGTAGAGCTATTTTGTTATGTTTATGATGAAATTCTTCATTACCAGTAGGCCTAGCCTATATTGCACCGTTGTAGAAAATAGTTGTATTGTATTCACTTATCTTGTTCAACATTTTGCTAATTGTTGCTTACCAGTTATACATAGGCCTATACTATATTAAATCTAATCAAATCAATAAAGTTTATAAAATGTTTAGGGCTTATATACAAACATATCAACTTATACAGTGATAATAAAAATAAATAAAGTAAGGCACCTTACATTATATTTGCATGAAATTATTGTTTGAAAGGAAGTGAAATAAAATCAATGATTATGTTCACTTCCCATTTACCATGTTTACATTGAGTAATAATACATGATTGACGCTAAATAGGTAAATATTATTTCACAACAACATGCAACTATTGAAACTGATAATTGAAAAGAAATTGCGCAATTAAATTGCACATGGAGGCAATGTTACCTACCCTTCAGGAGCCCCAGCCACCCCCCCCCCCCCACCTGCAAGGTGGGCGTGCCAGCTTGCTAATCAGCTCATGCTGGTACCAGCATACACAATAAGCTAAGTGGATCACAGAGCCTGATTGATATACAACGCACCTGCATACCTAACAATTAAAACAACCTGCTCAGCCCGTCAACCTTAATTGACTTGTCCACGTGTACAGGTGTGAACGGCTGCAGTGAACATAACTTGTTTATTTGGTTGAATGGCGGACCGTAACTATATCAAGTAATATTTTAACCCTTTCCATCTGTGGCATTATTCAAACTAATCAAATTAAAATAAGTTGTGTTATGGTAGAACATGTTTTATACTGACTCAAAGTTTTCGGTCAATATTGTGAGTACTTTCCACGTAAATAGCGAATCAGTAACACCATATGATCCCCCTAAAATGCGATTTTTAATGTGAATCCCACTATAGTTAACTCTTTCTGATTCATTTGAATACGGTACATATGCTATGGGTCTACGGCCATTATAAATGTTTTACTCATTCAGTGCGGGGATCGACTTTAGATCGTCAGAGTCTCGTGTAAGGGTTAAACATTTCTTCTTGCACTGCACTTTTAATGTCATGATTATCGTCATGACTTGTTATGCAAATGACTGTGCAGTGGTTTTCACTACCAAATGTATATTGATATCGACATACAACTATACCCGGATTCACCTTTTACCGTGGGGGATGCTTTTTCGCTCTCATATCAATATTCACCGTTTTTAGTCGATTTTTTTACATATTTACTTACTTTGTATGATGGGGCGATTTTATTTTCAGACGATTATTCAATTCAGTGTGATTACTGGCTGTGAAGTGAGAAAATAAAAAAACATCTCCCAAAATTCCGCCCAGCATGTTTGTTGATCTTTTCTCTTGTGCACATGGGCTGTTATCCTGGTACTTTGGCTCAGCCCACTCATTTTAAAAGGTGCCGAGGGTTATCTCCCTGCTGGGTGGCGTGGAGGTCTACATTCTCATTTCCTATACCATTGGCGTATTAAACAAACGGGTCATTCTCATGCTACGCTAGCAATTTAAGCATTCTAAATGGAAATAGTTTGGAGAACTATTTAATGTAATTCTTAAGTAAATAGACTACGACAATCAACACTTGTTTTGCACGCATGGTAGCACACACAAAATATATATATAATATATTTCTATGGATTTATCAGATAAAGGCATCTAGGCCTATTTGCAGTGATGCACTCTCCAAAATGCGCCTGTTCCCGTTGTAGCCTAAACTTCCAGGCACATTTGGGACTATATAAGGCCTATCTGGTATCGGTTATGTGCCTTTATAATAGGTTGTAGCTTTTTATGTAGCTCATTTTATGATTATGAGAAAAGTAGCAGACTTTAATTCATATTTTTGTATACATAGGGCCTACCGGCTATACCGGGAAGACAAATATGGAAACTATCAGAAACTGTAATAGCCTGCATGAATAACAAAATTACCGGTAATGAGGCCCTAGATCTATGTATAAAACAATTTTTGGATTGACATTTTTTATAAGGAAAAGTTAGGCCCTGCGGAGATAATATTAATTATAATAGGCCTATATAAATTATTAGGCCCATACCTACATTTTATTTTTCATATTAATTAGAACACCCCCCTGTAGGCCTACGTGATTAGAGGGGGGTGGTGGAGTATTAGATTAGGCTATTATTTAATCATCATAGTGTAGACTACATGCTATATCCTGGGTTTTATTTTCAAATTAGGGGTGCACTGAGCGTTTATTTGATTATGGGCATTATTAGATTGAATACGGTATAATTAAACCTTAAATAAATCACAAAGAAATTCCTGACTGTACACTTATCTTATACACGTGTGATTCCCTTTATATAAACTCAATTTTGATCATGTACATATGGTGGTCCGAGCGTGATAAACAGTGAGATATCAGAGTGACTAAAAATACCACTGTGTTGGAAAGCGAGAGACACTTAAAGATGCGACACTGTAGGCTAGCCCCAGTGGCTGAAACAGGTTTCAGCCACAGATTGACTGCATACAAAATCGTGGGACGTTTCTTTGACTGTCATATCGGAAAATACGGGCCATGATCAGGTCGAAAATAGTTTTTTTTTAGAATCAGCAACATTTTAGTTCCATGCCGGCATGCTCAGCTCAGAGGTCGCACAGTCACTAAAAAGTTATGGACATTTATCGGACCTTGGGGTCGCGTTCGCTCTCAGTCACCGCCTTGTTGAATTTTTCGGGTGAAGCAAATACATCAATCCACGGCCTGGGAGGGGACGACAAGGCTAACTGTAGGCCTGCAAGAGAGGCTCCAGAAACCCAGATGACGAAAAATAAGAGACACAGTGATTTACAAGCAAGACGGAATTATCATATATTTTCAAAGAAAAGGAAGAGATAAAAAACTTATATCTAATGGTACAAATTTGACATTTTCAGGGAACCACCGGGGCGCGGATATATAATCCAGCCCCTCCCCCTCCCGGAGATTGAATAGTGCTCCCCCTAACAGTTATGTTGACTATAATTATGTATAGTTAATTTAAAGAATCATTCAGCTTCAAAACGCGCATGCCTGGGACGGTCAAGTGTAGGCCAGCAGTAGCCTATTGAGTACAGATTGACGGCATTAATATAGCCACTGAACTGATTACAAGATACTACTCAAACGAGACATTGATCCAATGCTGTTTTAATGTTAGGCCAACGTCTGCGACGCTGGCCCAACATTGAACCAACATTAGATAAATGTACAATGTTTGAGAGAAAGTCCTCCTGCCCAGCAAACGCAAGACATTTGTATGCCATTTATGCAATGTCGGCCCAACCACTTCGACGTTGATCCAACACTGCATAAAGTCATACAAATGTTGGGTGACAATACAAACTTGGGGGTCAAGCAGTTTCCAAATCCCCGCAGTAATACAGTCAGTTTGTTTGCAAGTAGGCGACCAAGCAGGGGCAAAAGACAAGGGCTTTGAATTATTACCTCATAGATGTCGCTCAAGTATATATGAACTTGCTGTGATTTGAGAACTTGCTCTTAATGAGGCTTTGGGTATGAAACGCATATTTAGTATTATTATGGAATAGGGCCTTGGCTTACCCACGGGCACTATTGCCTTCTGGGGGACCCTTGTCCCGCGAATTTTGACAGTTGACTACACCTTTAACTGCCTGCAGTGAGTCCCATATGGGTGACTTGAAGTCCCGGGAGCGTGGGGACTTCCGAACAACTTCGGAACTTGAAGCGTCCAGATATAGATTACTTGAAGTAGAAATATTTGGTTAATAGATCTACCATATAATGGGATAAATAAAAATATTCTTTTGTTGTTGTGGGTCGAGGGGGTTGTGGGTCTAGGATCGGGGGTTTGTGGGTCGAGGGGGTTGTGGGTCGAGGCTTGAAGGTCGAGAGTTGTGGGTGAGGGTTCGAGGATGTAAAGGGGGATTTGAAGATAACCTGCGATTAGGAACATAAAAAAATTGCCGAGCATAGCCCGTGGGATTACAGCTCAAAAGGCCTACAGAAATGCCCAAGAAGCCCCTCCTTTTCAGACGAGGTTTCGAATCATTGATTCAAAATATTTACTTCTTGGGTTAATTTACCTCGTGGGGGTGGGCCTACAACCTGTGCACAAAAACCAAGCACCTACTAACTAATCAATCAAAAGAAACTAGCCCACCACCCAATTTTAGCCAAATTCAAACTTTGCAAGGAGTATCAAGATTCTTTCAGTTTATGTTATTTTTTATTGTTGAAATGCTTTAATCTAATGATATTTTAGCAATTAAAACTTTTAATGTACCAGGCAAGTTTCGACTTTTGTAGGTGGACTGGTACCTTTAGCCCCAGTAGCTGAAACAGGTTTCAGCCACAGATTGACCCCGTACAAAATTGGACGATCATATCAAAGACTTGCCCTCGAATAATCAGGTCGAAAATAGTTTTTTTCATAGAATCAGTAACATTTCAGTTACATGCCTGCATGCTCAGCCCACAGCCCGCGCAGTCATTGAAAAGTCTTAATGGACATTTTTCAGGCCTTGGGGTCGAGATTACTTTTAATGATTTAGGCCAGGCTCTCTGGTATTTTTGTCTCTCTCGCTTTTCATAATCATGATAATTGCTGCTTTTCTTGGCTCTCTTGTATTTCTTCACTCTCCATTTCGCTTTCCAGCCTTTTGTGACTGAAAAAAATTGCGTCGCCGAATTATAGCCCTGTTTCATCTGCAGTAGAGGATGTGAACAGTGTGAGGTGCGATTATAAGGCTCATCAGTTATTGGACTTATATCCATTTATGCTTGGACAATGGTCATCAATAATCAAAGACATTATAAATATATTTTTGACCGTTTAGGCTACATGTCAACTTTGACATATTGGTCATTTTGTTTTCTTTATTTCTTTATAAGTTTTTTGATGCGGCGCAAATCGGTTATAAATACCCAGCAAACATGTGCTTAAATGGCCCAATAATGGTAATTACTGGCAAATAGTGGCAGTACTGGCATACAGGTATTGTTGGGGTATGCCGAAACTGGCCCAGTTTCGGCTTTCTTGGCCAGATTCAGGTTAGACTGACAAAATAACGGCACAATAACGGCATATGATTACATTGTTACTCACTTGGGGGAGCTACGACGTTGTGGGCCAGTATTGGCCAGTATTCCGGCCCAGTGCTGGCATTTTAGTATAGATCTTTTCCCTAGGTGGGTCCTTTCTTGGCGGTTAAAACAAGTGTAGGCTACATTTTTCTGAATTGTCATCATTTATTCTTCTTTTCGATTTAAAATGGATTTAGATGTTTATATTAAAGTACAAATTTACTCAAATATGAATTGTAGCACATGTGTATATAATTTTTATGATTCATGATGATATAATTGAAGAATGAATCGAATATTTTGTTAGGGCTTGTCGCCGCCGTGAGCGATAATAGGAGGAATTGGAGAGTGTTTTACCAGTACTGGCAGTAGGCCTAGGTTGCCGTTATCAGTGGTCATTCATAGGCCTATATTTGAATTGCTTTGTCTCCTAATTAGGCATAGCTAAGAATTCACCCCTCGGTCCCTCTTGCCTGTACTAGTCACTGATGGGGCTAGATTAGGCATCTTTTTAAATAGTCTAGCCTAAGCACTATATTTATTGTAATTATAAAAATTATATTTATCAAAATGGTGCGAGCCTACTTGTAGGTAATAAAAAATGTTCAATCAGAAGCGGGGCTTACTGGCCTTGCACATTTTGGGTCACTGCATGTGTGTACCAAGGAAAGATATCGGCCGCAGCGGGACTCGAACCCGATACACCCGTGCCCTGAGTTAGCCAATGAGCCTGGCGCCACAATATACCAATAATTTGTATTGTCAACATCAATCAATCACCTATATTATATAGGCTATGTCGGTCACTTATCAAGTGAATTTCTGGCGATATATATAGGCCTATGCCCAGCAAACTTATGAGACGTTGGACCAATTTGCAACGCTGGTTTACCGTTGGACCAGCGTTGCAAACAGTAAACCATCGTTGGGCAACGTCTCATGTTTGCTGGGATAGGGCCCATGCGTCATCACCAAATAGACGTGTTTTTTTAGCTTTATATGAAAGCTATTGAATTCAACATCTATAAGTAGGCTAGATATCTTAATTCAATTGGTGTAGAGCTATTTTGTTATGTTTATGATGAAATTCTTCATTACCAGTAGGCCTAGCCTATATTGCACCGTTGTAGAAAATAGTTTCATTCTATTCACTTATCTTGTTCAACATTTTGCTAATTGTTGCTTACCAGTTATACATGAGCCTATACTATATCAAATCTAATCAAATCAATAAAGTCTATAAAATGTTTATATACAAACATATCAACTTTATACAGTGATAATATAAATAAATAAAGTAAGGCACCTTACATTATATTGGCATGAAATTATTGTTTGAAAGGAAGTGAAGTGAAATCAATGATTATGTTCACTTCCCATTTACCATGTTCACATTGAGTAATAGCCTACATCTGTGAATGACGCTAAATAGGTAAATATTATTTTACAACAGCATTCAACTATTGAAACTGATAATTGAAAAGTAATTGCGCGATCAAATCGCACATGGAGGTAATGTTACCCACTCTTCAGGAGCCCCAGCCACCCCTCACCTGCAAGGTGGTGCTAATCAGTTCATGCTGGTACCAGCATACACAATAGGCTAAGTGGATCACAGTGCCTGATTATTATACAACCACCTGCATACCTAACAATTAAAACAACCTGCTCAACCTGTCAACCTTAATTGACTTGTCCACGTGTACAGGTGTGAACGGCTGCAGTGAACATAACTTGTTTATTTGATTGAGTGGCAGATCGTAACTATATCAAGTAATATTTTAACCCTTTCCATCTGTGGCATTATTTAAACTAATCAAATGAAAATAAGTTGTGTTATGGTATAACATATGTTTTATACTGATACAAAGTTTTAGGTCAATATTGTGAGTACTTTCCACGTAAATAGCGAATCAGTAACACCATATGATCCCCCTAAAATGCGATTTTTATTGTGAATGCTACTAACAGTTTGTCTAGTTGCTGACATGACTGAGAAAATACAAATGTTGCTAATTTTCGTGCGATATGGAAGATACAGCACTCGTTCAATAAACTACAAAAATAGAAAAAAATACATGTTGAATTAAAGTGCTCGCCTGTAGGCCGACACCTTATTCATTGAACGAGTGTTGTATTTTCCTATGTCACACTAACATGAACACATATTGCATTTCATAACTTTGTTGTAGCTACTGATAAATATGACGTCATCTGTACACGGCGATGGTGTACGTGGCCTGATTAATGACACCTATACACAGGACACTGACTATTACAATCCATCATATGACGTGCAGGAGACTCAGGGTACGTCACACATCTCTGTTGCTGCACCAGATGGCGCCATGGTGGCCATCACCTCTACTGTCAATTTCTAGTGAGTGGACCATATTATGGTTTTTCACCTGGTGACGCTGAGTATAGCGTTTTTCAATTATATGTGTCGATATAGTCAATTTTAGTGCGATATTTACCTCAGATCGATCATTTTCCAGCTCACCCAACATCCCTTGATAAAAATAATTTGGTGTAATTTTGTTGTGCAGTTCAGAAGTTCCCTGGTGAGATGATCATGAAATGTTCATGAACAGTCGTAAATAGTTCATGAGTGTTCCTGAACAAGGACGTTCATGAACGTTCATCAAAGTGTTCATGAACTCTTCACGTATATTCTTCAAAAACAAATACGACTTTCATGGAAATTCATGAGTTCATAAACTTATTCTGTTGATGAATTATCCCTTTGCTCATGAACTTGAGTTGTTCGTGAACGGTCATAAACTGAAATAATTCCTGATAGTCAATGACCATTCATGAACGTTTATTAAATGTGTTACTGAACTATTCACGAATGTTCCTGAACAACAAATGAGACGTTCCTGACATTCATGAACTGTCAACCTGAAGTGTCCGAGCCATATTCATGAAATTGGTATTGTTCATGGTAGTTAGGCTACCATTCACGACAGTTAATGGCTTTCACGAAAAAACATGAAAGAAATTGAGACTTCAACCTCATAACAATTTATCACAATTCATAAAACTATCTCTCATGAACTTTAACGAACAAACTATGCACTAAGTTGAGACTTATCAAATTCATAACAATTCATCACAGTACATGAAACTGTCCCTCGTGAACTTTTCTGAACTACCGTTAGCCATGAATCAAATTAAAACTTATCAAGCATAAATTAATATTCAAGAAACTCTTTCAAGAACTTCCATGAACTTACATGAACTTCCATGAATAAAAATGCATTACTGTTCATCAAACTCTCCATATGTGCCTTATCAACTAAATCATGACTAAACTAAACTAAAACTGTTTTTAATGAACATTTCATGAACACAGTTCATGAACTGCCTTGATGAACCATTGATGAACGTTCATGAATATTCATGAACATTCATCTACATTCATCACTTGAATCTCATCTCACCGGGGTTAGACCATTTGACAAAATAAGTCGTTAGTCGCAAATGAAAAGATTGCATATATATAGGCCTATATAAGAGATCCTGAAGAATTTAATGTTAATTTTTCGTACGGTATTAAAATTAATATACTCGTCCAATGAGCAGGTTGTGAGCCTTTCACCTAATTCGTTGGACGAGCTCCCAGCAAACATGAGACGTTGGCCCAACGTTGGTAACTGTTGGCCCACCGTCCACGACGCTGGCCCAACAGCAAACCAACTTTGGCCCAACGTTTCATGTTTGCTGGATTGCTGTATTTTCCAAACTGCACTCAGACGAACACAGTAGGCATATCTCACCGTCGTAATATAAGTAATATAATTATATTCCATACTGTTCTTGATAGTTTTGGTTCAAACTGTCGTGGGAGACGTACAGGGATCATATTCAATGACGAGATGGATGACTTCAGTACACCTGGTACTGTCAACGAGTACGGTGTCCCGTCATCGCCAGCCAATTATATAGAGCCTTACAAGCGACCAATGAGCTCCATGGGACCAACACTGGTGGTAAACCAGGAGGGTGAAGTTATGTATGCTACTGGGGGTGCTGGTGGTACACGCATCACAACAGCTACTTCACAAGTAGGAATGATTTTATTTAGGCCTACTGGTTACCAAACAACTACCAATCTTAACCCTTAAAGCGTAAAAACCATGGAGACTAAAGTTTTTTTTCAATTTAAAATCATCATACATGTCTTAGTTAGATCTTTCTGATTCATTTGAATACCTATGTTATGGGTCTACGGATATTAGAAATATTTGTACAATGCGGGGATCGACTTTAAAAGTCAGAATCTGACGTTTTTAGACGTCAGATTCTTGAAATGTCAGATTCTGATGACTATAAAGTTGATCCCCGCGCTGTAAGGGTTAACCCGCTAGGGAAGACTAGTCGTTTTTAATCAGTTGTATTAGCATATGACTGGTATTGGGAGTTAAATATGTGTTTAAACATCAAGATTTGCAAATGTGTAGTCTCAAATTAAACAAATACGAGTCATTTTTACCCATTTGAATCTGTGGGTAGCGGTACTGTCGTGAATTCAACATTTTCTTTGAACAAATCTTGAAGCCCGTGGCTTTCCTCCAGTCCCACAATATGATACAAGACAAAATAATTATAAATGTTTAATTTTCTATTCACTTAGAGATGCAATCTGGTGTGCAGGATAATCTACGGGGGGGGGGGGGTTGTAACCCGTCTTATACCCGTGACAAAATCCTGGTCACGGCTCCAATGTAACCGGTCTTATCCGTGACACCACTGTACCAATGTAACGAAGTGGTGGATCCTGACGGGTGCGGTCATTTCCTGTGGTGCAATATCGTCTACACCAATCAGGATCCTTACTTTGGTATACATTGACATTCCTGGGTTATTTCTTGGAACCGACTCACACAGGCCCCCTGAACTAGGGTACCTTTTGTGTGCCAATTAGTACTTGTCGCAGTACCGTCTCCACCAGGTGGCTCTGATGTAAACAGCCCAGGACAGCATGTTTATTCCACCCCTTAATTATTGAGACCTGAATTTAGCCTTCGTTATTTAACATTGTTACAGTGTTGATGTCTATGTTGTCTATGTTGCAATACCTATGTCTATGAAAATCTATTAAAGGCAGTTTAATGTTGCAAGAAATACGATTGAGTGAAGTTTTACAACGTAACCCCAAATCTAGTTTAAGCTTACTTAGAATAATAGTTTTAGTTCGTTTAATTAAACTTTAAATAACGGATTTTAATGGGATCGTGTAAGCTACAATTAATCTGAAATGTTGGTATAAAACCAACCGATGGCATGAAGATGTTTTGCTTTTTAATTCGAGTTATTTTATCTCTAGGTTCTGATGAACAGCTTATGGTTTAAAGAGAGAATCGACGAAGCCACTGAATCAGACAGACTGCATCATCAACTTCTACCCGACGAAATCAAATATGAACCAGAGTTTAACACGGTAAGGATAAACTGACTCACTCACTCACTCACTCACTCACTCACTCACTCACTCACTCACTCACTCACTCACTCACTCACTCACTCACTCACTCACTCACTCACTCACTCACTCACTCACTCACTCACTCGTTTGGTGGTGTTCTGATGAATATGTGGTGATAGGCATATTTATTAGCGTAAACATTTTTTTTGAAAATTCAGTTTTTACTTTGTTGCCAGGTGATCCTACAAGGTTTAAGAGGAAAGGGTCACGAAGTGGTGAACTACGGGGGAGGGATAGCTTCAGTACAGAGTCTACACAATACATGTTATGAGGACTCGGAGGACGGTTGTCTACATGCGGCGGGGGATGGGCGGTCCAATGCTGAGCCAGCCGGATTCTGAGAAACAATTAAAACTAGCAAAACATGTCCCGTCTCTGTTATCCCTGTATAGTATGCATTAATGCAGAAGAAACTACTGCTTCGAATAACTGAATCTAGCATACACCTTCCAGACATCTATTTTCACTCACCTTAGAAACGTCTTATTGTGATTAATTATACCTATTTTTTACCAAATTGAATTTTATTCAAAATATTCTATGTGGTGTATAAATGCTACTGTTGAAGAATTTCCCACCTACAAATGATTGCAAATTTCCCGGTCTTTTCAAAGTGTAGTTATCTCGTAAAGGCTCAGAACATCAGATTTGAATTTGATTGTACTAAAAAAGTTTGTTAAAAATCTGTCATGTGCTGCCTATGAATGCGGCACGGAATATTAGAATGAAAGTTAAAGATCAGAGGCTATGCTGATATAGATCTTAAGATTTTATGATTTTACCTTTTACCTCGTTCTCATTCCAATCGTATTCATAGAAATTATCTATATTCTTTCAGTCTAGCAAGCTAAAGATTTCCTCACCTTGGAATTTATATTAAGGTACATCTCTCTCATCATAAAATTTATCAGGATGAGGTTTGCTCTGCGCACATTTGTGTTTAAATATCAAGGGCTGTATGTTGTTTTGAAACTTGGTCTTGGGAACAAAGCAAATCGCTGGTCAGCAAATTGCTGGTCAAATGCAGAATGACAGAATGCCAGTTACTAAATTAAATAAAGTTGCTGCTTTGATTTTTTTTATTACATTTATAGTAATACATTTGTATTGATACAACGTGTAACAACATGGAAGAAACTACATATGTAGGCCCTACCTACATATCTTTACTGTTTAGAAACCAGAGCTATCTGCGAATGCTTGCCTAGGTTTTAAGTATTCGCGTCATCCAGTGATTTTTCACTTTATAAAGACAGCAGGCCTACATGTACGTTGGTGATTACACAGGCATTTTTCTTATTTTATGAAGTCTTTTGTATATATATACGACTACAAACGCTATTAAATCTACGTACCGGAAAGAAATATGATATAGTTGTAATTGAAGACATAAATGGGGTCATCCAGTTATGAACCAATTTTTATGTAGAAATGTAGAAGTGAATATACGCATCAATATAATAAATATTAGTTACAACTTTTTCAAGCACGTACATTTCATCTGACGGAAACACAATGTATCTTCGGGTTATAGGATAGAATGTGATATGTATGTATCAATTGTATTAGCAATTAGCAATGCAAATTACCAGTTTTTGTTAACATACTTTTCTAACCATTCTTTCACTTCATTTTGGTAGTAGTACAGCGGACCTTGACCACCTATGTAAACCATTTTCCCATTGAGAGCAATGTGAAGTCTTTCAAACAACCCTCCATAAGCTTTATTAGCTGAATTGTCTAGCTTGTCCACCACCAGTGGGACAACAGATGACGTCATATTGTGGAGCCTGCGTGCCGTCTCCAATTTAGCCTGGATGGTTTTGTGTGCAGGAATATCGTAATTATTTTTGAAGCTGAACCCGTCAGCAGCATGAGCTTCCTCGATGTAGATACAGAGAAAGTCTGCGTGATCAGCAAAGTCCAGCGCCATTTGTGAGAAGCGCTGGAACTCTGCCACATAAGGAGGTCAAGATAAACTGCCCAAGTTTATCACAAGGGGGCGATTTTTTCTGCAGAAATCGAACAGGCGAGAAGATGAACCGTCCAGATGTAGTAGATCAACATCTACTGCTGGTCCACCGATGTGTACTTGTTTGAAAAAATCGTAATAAAACGCCATCGCAAAATGTCTGGTACCATTCCATGATATCCTGCCAAAATCAAGCACCCAGTCGTCCAATGTGAGTGCTGTATCTGTCATGTGGCTTAGACGTTCCCAATGCAACATGAAAACCTTTCCTATGAATGGCAATCTACATGTTATTTGCGTGATCAGCTGAATGAGTATCGCTTTTAGAATGCACCCACTGTAGATGAAACTATGCCACAGCTGTTTTAACACACCATCACACTGAACACCCATACCTACAACATGTACAAAGGCTGACGTAGTGAATTACATTACAATAAACTACTGGAAAAAAACGAGACCGGGTTGAATTAATGGTGGGCCAGCTTCGAAGACGATGGCCCAACATTAATGTGGATCAGCATTAATATGGATCAAGTGTAACTTTTGAAGTAATGTTTAGACCAAACTAGGGTCTTGGGTACTAAATAACATACTAAATAACATAATAGCTAATTTTCTTAGTATCGCCTAATTTTAATTTTCGGTTTTACTTAAAAAGCAAAACATCGTAGTAGTAGTAAACGGAGTATTGAGTTGGTACGTAAAATGTAATAGCATATGTGTATATTGGCAAGCACTCCACTAAACCGTAATGACGTAATATAACTAACCTATTACCACTCATTTTAAATAAATGGGGGGCTATCTAAAAAAATATTGTGTTGCACAACAAAACAGAAATAATTCCTTCACCAACAGTCGCAGAAAGTGTCATAGAAAAACATATTAAAAGTCACCAAGAATCGCAGTAGTGGAAGAGTGCCTAATTTGCATAAATCCAAAATTAACTTTTTCTGGTGATATCTCGGCTAATAATCAATGTAGAATCATGATTTTGGTGTCTAATCATATGTTTTTGGGGTTAAGGAATCGGGTGAGCATTAAGCGTCTTTTGACAACATTAATGGGATTGTCTTATATGACGAATGCCATTTGCGTAAAATTTCACGTATTTTGACCACCCATCACTATGATGGCCACCATGTTATCAGAAGAAATGACAGGTTCTGGGCTGACTTGTCGACTAACTTAAAGGTGTAGTCAACTGTCAAAATTCGCGGGACAAGGGTCCCTAAGAAGGCAATAGTGCCCGTGGGTAAGCCAAGGCCCTATTCCATAATAATACTAAATATGCGTTTCATACCCAAAGCCTCATTAAGAGCAAGTTCTCAAATCACAGCAAGTTCATATATACTTGAGCGACATCTATGAGTTAATAATTCAAAGCCCTTGTCTTTTGCCCCCACTTGGTCGCCTACTTGCAAACAAACTGACTGTATTACTGCGGGGATTTGGAAACTGCTTGACCCCCAAGCTTGTATTGTCACCCTTTAAACACAAAACATTTGTATGATTTTATGCAATGTTGGACCAACGTCGAAGACGTTGGGCCGACATTGCATAAATGGCATACAAATGTCTTGCGTTTGCTGGGCAGGAGGACTTTCTCTTAAACATTGTACATTTATCTAATGTTGGTTCAATGTTGGGCCAGCGTCGCAGACGTTGGCCTAACAATAAAACAGCATTGGATCAATGTCTCGTTTGAGTAGTATCTTGTAATCAGTTCAGTGGCTATATTAATGCCGTCAATCTGTACTCAATAGGCTACTGTTGGCCTACACTTGACCGTCTCAGGCATGCGCGTTTTAAAGCTGAATGATTTTTTAATCATTAATTAAGTGTTGATGAAAAACCTTAAAACTACAGATGGTTTGACGAGAGGAAGTGGCATGAATTATTCGCCGCGTCTCGTATGGTTGCTCTCAACTCCGGCTTGTATAGGAGACCCTGAGGAGCATTTGGACATTGGCAGTTTTTTTTTTACATTTTTCTCATACCTTGTTCATGTGATAAAGTTCATCTTGTGTCTAAAGAAAGAGACTCACTATGCCTATGAATAGCCATACGTGTTTTGAACATTCTATGCAGAAGAATAACACCATAGAGATAGAAAAAAATCAAATTTGTCCAGATCCTCCCCCATGTGTGGGTGGATTAGGCCATGGCTGGGGAGCATTTAGACATAATTAGAATCAATAACAATAAAATCCTGAAAATCAACGTTTTTATTCATCGAGAGTCATATTATCTGAGCCATTTTATAGCTTTATTTATTGGGATAATGAATTTCATGCTGTGAGGAGGATTTGGACAAGTGATTTGAGAAGGGTATGGATATCGTCAAAATCATCCCCCAGTTGTCCAATTACTCCCTGAAAAGTGTCCAAATCCTTCCTGAATCTTCTATCCAGATGCACCCAACAGCATGTGAATCTGTAAATAGCCCAATTCTCAAACAACAGAGGCATTTGCCATGAAATTGAACTACACAAAATGAGTAAAACAGCCATTGAAATATTTAGGGTGAAAAAAATGTACCTTTTGTCAAAATTCTCCTGGGTCTCCCCTACTCATGATAATTCTGCCATACAAACCCTGACTGATGTTTCATACACAACCAGTGTGCAACACAAGGACGTTTCACATGCACGACAATAAAAGGACATGGCAGACACCCTTAAGTTTAAGAAGTCCTTATTTCTTTTAGAATTGAACATTGCATAGAATCGCGTCAGATATAATAGGTGTGTGTGATATGTCACCTCAGCAACACCAATACCATCAAGATAAGAGACGAGGTCTTTCACATGGATTCTCAACTCGTCTTCAAGAGACCTGTAGCTGCAGTACAGGGTGCTGATGACTCACCAAGATAAGAGACGAGGTCATTCACATTGATGCATACCTCCTCTTCCAGAGACTTGTAGCTGCAGGACAGGGTACTGCATGATGACTCACTAAGATAAGATACGAGGTCATTCACCTAACCCCTCTTCAAGAAATTTTTATCTGCAGGACAGGGTGCTGATAACTCACCAAGATAAGAGACGAGGTCATTTACATTGATACCTAACTCCTCTACAAGAAACTTGTAGCTGCACGACAGGGTGCATATAAATCACCAAGAAGAGAGAAGAGGTGATTTAAATTGATATCTAACTCTTCTTCCAGAGACTTTTATCTGCAGGACAGGGTGCTGATAACTCACCAAGATGAGAGACGAGGTCATTCACATTGATACCTAACTCATCTTTCAGAGGCTTGTAATTGCCAGACAGGGTACTGATAACCTAACAAATGTATTTCAGTACGAGCTAAATGTATGTAGCTATCCCTCAACCCTATAATAGTAAGTTTACTCCCAGAAGGGCGAATAAATCTAGCCTAGCTGATGCACTGTGGAATCACATGCCTGAAAACACACCACTACCCAAAATTAACATTCAATATATATTAGATAGAGGTACCTTACCTCATACAGTCTATCTGTGTAAAGGAAGCACATATATGAAGAAACATGCAAGCATCAAGTAAAGTATGTCAACAACCACTATGGAACACCAATTGTTGTGTTGATGTAGCTCACCAGAAACTCTCTAGTATCTATGTAGGTGCAACTGTACAAGTTTCAGACTCTGTGGTCTTCAAGGAGAAACGGGAAGATCATTGCTAACATGTTTAACAAAGAGATTCGTTAATATTGCAAACTGCCCTAGCGGCTTCAAGAAAACACCAAGCCCAACAGTTGGCGATGACACAAACTCACTTATTTGTTTGCTTACATACCAAATCCACAAATAATATCTTAGACCAGAGCCAAAGCAGGGAGAAAATCATCCATTAAAATGCTGGAGTATTGCTTTATTAAGAATAACAGTTGGTCCAGAAGTGTACAGAAATGTGTCGTTTATGCATCATATTGTTGGATGGTAGGCCTATACCGCGTCTGGCGTCGGGATTGGCGAAACAGCAGCATTGACACTCCTATCCACCTGTGCAGTATTTCGGGAACAGTGGGCTCGTTTTCAGTGATCTAAATAGCTCAAAGCCTGACGTGATATATACAGGTGAATAAGCTCTTGTCGATTTATACAAAGGACGCTTGGTTATCTAAGACTGCAAAAGTTTCATCATAAAGTCATAGTCAAGCCCTAGAATCTTATGTAATACCACATTTTTCACTAATTAGAATAAACTGATTTTATTGGACTGGGGTTGGTACAGCAAGGAAGACGAACTTGCCAATCATAACAGATAAAGACCCAGCTCCAACGGATCTCCTCAAGATCAGTTACAAATGCAAGACTAGATTCGCTACTTCCAAAACTGTATGGAAGTATGTGTGTTTATAGGATATCATTATTTAGCTATGGCTGGCATTTGCTATATTACTGTTAATGTTTTAGTGCAGCCATTAAACGGTTATGTTTATAGGTGGGGTTGATTTTGTCCATAGTATGTGTAAATAATTACATGCTACGTTATAAAAAATGTCATTTTCAGGGTAGTCGCCCCATGAATAAAAAAGAGTGCCTGTACCATGACTATTGGTTAGGAATTGACTAAGAAGTCGACGAAAATCATTCACCACCCTGGTGATTGGATGGTGGCCCCCTAATGACTTTCGAAACTTTAACCACAATAAGATGTTTATAAAAAAGCCGTAATGCTCAGGTCATTATTAATCAAGCTAGGCATAATATTATGGTCATGTTACAAAATCAAAATTCGTGAAATTTGAGTTGATTTCACATCCGTTATATCAAATATTTTAATTTGTGGTGTAAATGGGATTTCCAGGATGTTCAATAAAGTGCTCATTAGATTCCTTGACCCTAAAAAAATAAGGTTAGACACAAACATCCTGATTCTTCATTGATTATTAGCTGAGATATCGCCAAAATAAGACCCGGTCAATTTTCATGGCGGCCATTTTGGATTTATGCAAATTAGGCACTCTTCCACTACTCCGATTCTATGTGACTTTTAATATGTTGTTCTATGATAATTTATGAGACTTTTGGTAAAGGAATAATTTCTGTTGCAATTAGTGGTGGGTTGACTCTATTTTTGACATAGCTGTCCTGGACTATAAATATTATCTGTGCGTTGCAGATTGATTTTATATAATATAAGGGCCTACATTAATATAACATGCAATCCCCTATTATCACCTATTTTAGACGAAAGAGATTATATCTCGAAAAGTCAATTTCTTATTCGCGTTGAATTTTAGCTTTTTTAGCCTGTGCATTATTAGCTCGTAGTTTTTTCTCTGGTCGACGTTATTCAATATAAACTAAATTAAATCCCCGTTTTTACATATGTATATATCTGACCTCATGAATGAGAGATTGATATGTAGGCTATCATAGCTATTAAATAAGAACATAGTATGATTACCTGTTACTGTTCTTACAGCTGGTACTGAACTAACGTGACTGTCAGATATTGTAAAGCTCACAACCCGTAATATTCGCTGATAATACATACGCTTATCATTTTGTGCTAACGTAATATCTACAGTATGCAAAAATACTCATTGACATACGCCCCTTGATTTCTTGTAGTCATGCGTGTTACAACAATACTCCTCATCCGCCGGTCCCGAGGATAGACTCGTTTTTTTATAAGCACATTAAATACCAGCTAAAAAGTGACATCCATCAACAATATTTAAAAATCGTTCACCTCCATTTTGTCAAATCTGAATATTTTTCACTCGCTTGAAATTGTGGATCGCGTTAGCGAGACACAACTTCAAGTGGGTGAAAATTCCAACCAAATAATTTGGCGGTGTTAACCCTTCTAGTGCCCAGCTATTTAATCTTATTTTGAGATAATAATTACTACCACAGTTTTCATCTGAAGGAGACTAACAATATCCTGATTTTAATAAACACCTCTAGCCAAAGGCCAGAACGTCCTTATTGTGGAGGTATATCATTTTTTTATTCAAATAATTGTATTTGAAAATATGTCATGTGACAAATAAATTCGGCGAAGGTGCGAAAAAGGGCTTAAGAACCAGTCACCTCGTGTCCAAGAGTTATTTACAAAGTGTATCAAGATAATCTGTGTCCGCATCAATGTAACAAAAAAATTGATTTGGTATGTATATTATAGGCCTATACATGCAGTGAACATGAATAAATATACGAGAAAATAGTACATGGTTGAGGATCAATTTTTCATGATATTTATTGACAAATTTAAAATTAAATAATCCTTCCCTGTTATTGTAGACTGTTTCGGACTTAATCTTCACTCACCTATTAAATCAACCTCATATGACAGCCTATAGAAGTCACTCTTCAATATGTCGATAATAGACTAGAGAATATCTCGTCTAACTGAACATATATTCCTAATAGTAAACTTGGTCCAAATGTGCTGATAAAAGACATAATCTGATAATGGGTAACTTTGCTAAAAGACAAGACAACAATTTTTTTTTGCCCTGCCTTCTATATACGAGTAGGCCTATGCCTGATAAATCCACACTGCAAACATAATAGGCCTATATTGTCTCTATGCTGGCTCCACGCTGGCCCACCGTCTTTGACGCTGGCCCAACGTGGAGCCAACATAGAGTCGATGGATCTTGTTCAGTGCCCTGTGCTTGTTATCCATAAATCAATAAAATGATCCTATTTGAAGACTCGTGATTACACGTCTAACGGTACTACTTGGTTATAGCTAGTATCTACAGATAAGCTCTAGTATGACAGATAAGCTCATATATATGTACAGAAAGTATTGTGCATTTGGTGATAAAAGCATGACATTTCTGTACTCTATGTAGACATGATAAGGTTTAGCTTCAGACATGTAGTCATTTCAGATTCGACCTTTGAAGGTCAACTGAAGGTCAAGACCTCCAATATACTTCATTATTTTTTACTGATAGGTGACAAAATCAAAAGTTTTGCAATGTGTGGTGTGTTTTTTCATATTTTGACTGGATAATATTATGAATAAAACATACAAAAATTGGTAATTGTGGCTATTTCTAGCATATTAAAGTCACATTTTTATTTTAGAAATATCCAGATACGATCTGTTACCTGTTCAAACAACACTGCTGAAAAAAATTATCATCAATTTGATGAAATATGACAATGGAAAAATCCTAATTTTGTTATCATCTGAGAATATTTACCTCTCAATATCAACACATGTCTAATTAAAAAAGCCTCAATGTCTGTAAAGCACCTATTTGCTATCTATAGTACATACATGACAAGTTTCATGCCTTTATCGTGGAATGCACAATACTTTTGGGTATCTGCCCCAGTATACATCCAATTGTCCCTGCCACCATTCAGTGTATGTTGTATATGATCAAACACCTTGTGTACATTATCCCAGTAAACACCAGGCGTTGAACCTCTGCTGTTTTAACCCTTTGACCGCCGGTGCCGCATATATTCGGGTTTTCATTTTTTATTATCACATTAAGTACCACCTTTTAAACATGTTAAAGATAAAATGTGACATCGATCAGCAATATTTGAAAACAGTCGACCTCTAATTTGTCAAATCCGAATAATTTTCACTCACTTGAAGTTGTGGATCGCGTCAGCGAGACACATCTTCAAGAGGGTGAAAATTCAGATTGAATAACTTGGCGGTTGAAGGGTTAATGCTGGGCCAGCTCTGCAGCGCATTGTCAACGCAATATACATGTAGGCCTACTAACATTAATGGGAATCCAAGATAAGCTGATTTCATCGAGTGATGATCATTCTAATTTTCAAAAGAAACACAAGTCCGGAGAAAAATATATCAGAAACGTTTCTGGCAAGCTAGTGGCCTACTATGACGGCGGCGCTCAGTCTGTTAGTTCAGGCCCAGTCACACATTTACCATCACGCACGTCCAGCGCACAAACAAATGAAGAATTTTGGTCAGTGCGTTGTGATTCGCTGGGCGTGCGTCAGCATTCGTTGATGATTCGACGAGAACGCCGTGTGAACGTTATTTATTTATTGTGTGCGTCAATTTCTGTGCACATTTCCTGCATGATCAAAACTGTGAGCGTTTTTCCACGTGTAAATGTGTGGGATCCTGACTTCGTTCAGTTAAGGTGGCAGTTATCCCCGGCTTCTCGGACGCGGGAGGCTGTGGACGACCGCCTCGTTTCCGTACCTTGGTGACGGGTGCACACAATTGCAGCCGGGCGACTTTGGTACTTTTTCCCGCACTTCAGGCGTTACACTCGGCGACTACGGACGTGCCGTAGTTCGCTCTCGCTAAGTCAGATAGGACGTGCCGTGCGCGGAGGTTGTGCTTTGTTGTTGCCAAATGTCAAACGAATAAACATGACAAGTGGAGAAAGAGTTTTATGATTTGTTTGTAACCGTCGACTCGACGGGGAAGGAAGTTTGAGTTGAAATGGTGAAGATTGGGCAGATTCCCTCGTCAGCCATTGTGACCCCACAATAGAGACTCCGACGGTCACTTACAGGTACTTTCGGCGCGAGGGGCTCTCCATCCCACCATACTGGTGACCCCTGACGACTGATCGTCTACGCAACAGTGTTTTCACCTAGACGCCAGTTGAAAACCACTGTTTTCAAGGATAGTTTTGATTAATTTTAAGGGATTTTTTGAAAAAAATTAATAGCATTTTTTTCATCAGGTACGTGAAAACTGTAGGTCATTATTTATATGCCAGTTTAAATTAGTCAGAAAGAGTTATCAGAGGAGAAGCACGTTTCTTTACGTCGAAAACGGCGTAAATTTCTAAATTTTGGACGAAATCCCACGTGTTTGGCGCTTTTTCAAGATGGCGACCATGTCGGTTTCTCTAGAAGAATCCAGAAAATTATTCTCATAGACTTAGTCTATCATTTGTTAAATGTAAGAGTTTGTTTAATGCCTTCATCCTATTAATGCCACTGTAGGCGAGTAGGAAGTGGGTATTTTCAGTAACTCAATTTTTATCGTTGATTACCATAATTGGGTGACTCGATTTTAAAGTCCATAGACGAAGTCTCGTCATTTTTCCGATATTTTCAGCAAAATCGACAGAAATTATAAATATCGCTTCGACTCGGGTAACCTTTAATAGGTTTAGGGCCAAAATAAATTGTTTCCCTAAATGAATGTCAATAAACAGTCTTATTTGGTCTGTTTAAAATATTCCCAGGACCGTAGGTCAATATTTTGTACTATTATCATATGTTATTTCAGAGAATGCTGAATATTGTACATGTATTTGGTAGGTGTGCGCCATTTTGGACGCTGGTGTCCCTCACTTAGCTGCTCGCCCGCCGTGGGCACACACGTGTTCCGCCATAACCAGCATGCATCTGGACAGTGAACCTGTGTCGCCACATCACATTAGCATGAATTAGGCCGCCATTTTGATTTGGTGGAGATCATTTCTCACGTGTTCAAAATTTTACACGGACTGGTTGTAATAATTTTTTTTAAATTGTTTATAAATTTTCTTTTTCAAAACGATTGAAGGAGAGGAAATATAAATAAGTTGTTTCGAAAACAAAATTGTACCACTAATTGTGGAGATTTTTGTTCACTTTGAAACGCCCTTCGGTGTTTGTAATCGTTCTAGCCTATTTAGCGCCTTATTTGGGCACGCAGTAGGTAATGAATATGCTAATGTGAGGCGAGACGGGGATGCTGACCATATATTATGTACACACCGTTCCACGCATGCCGTCAAAGACAGTAAGCCACATGCTGCCTGCCGCACAGGTTGGAAGCACCGACAATACATCATACACACACCCACCACAGACGACATAAACACAACCGCTACGACGACAGTCGGTTTATACGTCAATCAATGAATCGATGCCAGCGATTGATTCGGACGTTTATGAGAATGACTCGGTAATGAGCGTACCATTATAAAAAAAAACGTGGAATGTTCATCACAGACATCATTTTTCGGCGAAATGATATACTATATCATTAATCAGCGTTTTAAATATTATTCTAAAATCATAAATGTAACTGTTTTTCTTTCGCAGTCACATTTAGTCTATCAGTTGAGAACGAAATTTTCTCACGATAGTTTATTTCTGAAGTTTAAATTTTTCATAAATACAGAAATATTCGATTTGACAGTTGCGCTATTGCGAAACATTGCAAATATTTGAATGTGTTTTTCGACTTGCGTGAATTTTTTTTTTTTTTTACCCAGGTCGATTTACAAAATACTATCATCCTAGCTTAGCATAGCATGTCATAATTGTATCTGGCATATTTTTTTTTTATGTACCATTTCGACCTACGGTTTTCACTATACCATTATGCATGTGTGTGAATAAGTGAAAACGTTTTATGTCAAATATAGACCTTCAGTTTTCACTTCAATCAATATATACCTTTGTGAATTAGTGCACAGCATTTAGGTGCAACCTCAGCGACGCATTTTCAACTAATCTGCAACCCCTGTTTCTCGCAACATGCGATATAGCATGAACATTTTCTACAGTCTACAATTCTAAGATTCAGCATATTACAGACATTTTTCATCTGATTTACACGGCAACGCACAACCTATCCGCGCACGGCGCGTCAAAATAGTTGGCATGTGTTAATACGACATGCCATTTTAAACACCTTTGAGATAGACATAGAGCCAATAGGCCAGCTATCTCAAATGCTTCACTAGTTAGATAATTTAAAAACACTACTTCATAATGTCAAAGCAGTACGACAGTGAAGGCTTCATGTCAACGCCCCTAGAAGGTGCGGGTGCTAGACCTAAAGATGATTATCGTCAAGACAGTGAGGACAATGAGGTTCGATTCCGAGAGGCAGATGAAGAATATCAAAGCCTCAAAGCTGATTTCGCTCGAATTGCCCGAGCTATACGTATGACTTCTCACTCTAGGAGCGACTCCTCAAGGAGTTCTTCACCGCTCGGTAGACAGTCGCAGAGACGTGCTACGAACTTACCCAAGTTCAGAATCGCCACTTTCTACGCTTCGGATGTTGAACTCTGGTTCAACCAAATAGAGACTCAGTTTGCTCTTCACCAGATCAACGATGATGATGAGAGGTACAGCTTAACCTGCGCTGCACTTTCGGGCGAGGTCGCATCGGATGTGAGGGACGTGCCACTTCAGCCTTTCAGGTCCAATAAATACGAAAGCCTGAAAGCGATCTTGATAGAGAGACGAGGTTTGACCACACCCGAAAGGGTTAACAAAGTGATCTCTGGTGAAAGGATTGGCAATGACATTCCCTCGCGTTTCCTGCGGCGTCTGCAGAAGACTGCAGGTTTCAGCACCAAAGCTGTGGTGGGCAAAGCAGTAATTCGTCAAGCATCCATCCGTCAGATGCCCGCTTCAATTAGAACTCATTTGGTGACTCAACCCGGCAGTGCCACCCTCGAAAGTTTGGCCGTTTTGGCCGACCGGGCACTGGCAGCAGAAGAGGACGTCAAAGAGAGTAAGCCGGGGGTCGCAGAGATTAACGTAGAAGAAACCACCAAACTAGTTGGTTTGTTGGAGGATTTGTCTAGGCGAATTAAGAAACTAGAAACCGTGACTACATCAGAGAGGAAAAGAAATAAAGGACGTGGACGAGCAAATAATAACTATGCTCATGCGCCTGCATTTGCTCCTAATGTTCAGGCCTTAGGTTTTGTTAGCAATCAACCTAGTCAGTATAGAAATGAACAGGATAATGCTCGACCTTTCGTTCCGCCGCCGAATGAACAGGCCACTGAGTTGTTGATAAAACAAATAATTGTACTAATGCACAACAAAATGTTCGATCTTTCGCACCGCCGCCGCAAACGCCAAACCGACACAGCCACTGCACAGGTTTGCTATTACCACCAAACTTATGGTGAAAAGGCGCGCTTGTGCAGTGAACCCTGCTTGTACTATGTCACATGTCAGCGCGAAGTAGCGAATATCGCGTTATCTCACTCTAAGTTATTATATGTCGAAGATAAAGAACATAAATGCAGATATTTAATTGACACGGGCGCAGCTGTCAGTGTTTTGCCGAAATCTTGCGCTAACGGGATTTCGGACGCTGACAGTCTCCCCCTGGTGGCAGCTAATAACAGTACTATACATACTTACGGCACCTGTAAACGCGTCGTCGATGTCGGCTTAAAGCGCGAATATCCGTGGACGTTCATAGTGGCAGATGTGCAGCAACCCATAAGCGGGGCTGATTTTTTAATCCACTATAATTTGCTTGTAGACTTGAGAAGCAGATGTCTCCGGGACATGCGTACAGGTCTAGCTATTGCCGCTTCACTGTCATCCATTAAACCTCTGTCATTGAACAGAGTAGACACCGTTCAGAATGAGTACACAAAACTCCTCGGTCAGTTCCCGGAACTGACACGCCCTACGACAAAGGGTGAGACCGTTAAACACGGTATAACACACAAGATAGTGACTAAAGGACACCCGGTGTTTGCACGACCACGACGTTTAGGACCTGATAAGCTGGTTACCGCAAAACGCCAGTTTGATGAGATGATAAAACTAGGGGTCATTGAACCCAGCGACAGTGAGTGGTCCTCAGCGCTTCACATGGTGCCAAAGAAAAACGGCGATTGGAGACCATGCAGGGACTACCGTAGTTTGAATGCACAGACCGTACCGGACCGTTATCCGATTCCTCATATACAAGATTTCACGCAGCGTTTAGCCGGATCGAATTTTTTTTCGAAGATCGACTTGGTCAGGGCTTATTACCAAATTCCAGTGGAACCGTCCGACGTACACAAGACTGCCGTTACTACACCTTTTGGCTTGTTTAATTTCACTAGAACACCGTTTGATCTGAGAAATTCCGGTCAAACGTTTCAGCGCTTTATAGACCACGTTACACCGGACTTGATTTCGTTTTTGTTTATTTGGATGACCTACTGGTAACCAGCCCAGATCATAAAACGCATAAGAAACATCTACGAATTGTTTTTGCTCGACTATCTGAATACGGAATTATCATTGGTCCTGAAAAGTGTCAGTTCGGTACAACTGAATTAAGTTTTCTAGGTCACCACGTTTGCGCCGAAGGAATTTCGCCGTTACCCAGCGCCGTTGACGCGATTGTTAATTTCGGTAAACCCGAAAAGCAACGAGCACTGCGTAGATATCTGGGAATGGTGAATTACTACCACCGTTTCATAGATTTCAGATTAACATCACGTGCGACGCTAGTGATGTCGCCGTCGGAGGCGTTTTGCAGCAATTTTTAAACGGTATGTGGCAGCCACTTTCGTTTTTCAGCAAGAAGCTGAACCCAGCAGAGACACGCTACAGCGCGTTCGATCGTGAGCTTTTGGCAGTATACGCTACAATTAAACATTTCAGAAACAATGTAGAAGGACGAAATTTACATGATGGACCAGCGATAGACTATAAAGAGTTAAGTCTCGACCAAGCTAATGACGCGGAATTCACGCGTTTGAGACACTCGACTACATCCACTATGAAGTTCAAACTATTAAAATCGTTCGATAATCAATTGATCTGGTGTGATGTATCCACGGGACACAACCGGCCGTACCTTACCGCGAAATTTCGCCGAAAAGTTTTTTCAAACTTGCACGGTTTAGGCCATCCATCGCATAGAGCTACTAAACCTTTGATTATTACCCGATTTGTATGGCACGGCATGAATATAGATATTGCTAGATGGTGTCGTACCTGTAAGGGTTGCCAGACTGCTAAAGTTTCACGTCACAACATTCCAGTTTTCGGAAAGTTCACTGAACCTACCGAGCGATTCGATCATGTCCACGTAGACATAGTCGGACCCTTACCTTATGCTGATGGCTTTAGATATCTACTGACTTGCGTCGACCGTTTTACACGTTGGCCCGAAGCTATACCTATGGTAGATATTAGAGCCGAAACGGTCGCCGATGCCTTCTTCAGCGGGTGGATAGCACCTTATGGTACCCCAGCCACTATCACCACTGATAGGGGCGCTCAATTCGAGTCCAAATTGTGGGATAGTTTGTGTAATCAATTCGGGATTATTCGGAATCGTACCACGAGTTATCACCCTCAGTCGAATGGCATGGTCGAACGTTTCCACCGTCAATTGAAAGCCGCCATTATGGCGCACGAGTCACCGAACCCGTGGACTATCACGTTACCCGCTGTGCTTTTAGGAGTTCGTTCCGCCGTTAAAGAGAGACTAGGCAGGTCAGCTGCCGAGATGATTTACGGGACAACCCTTAGATTCCCAGGAGAGTTATATACGATATAATTTTATTTTTTTAAATATAAAATCAGCTAATTAATTGCATATAACATCTACACTAACAACTCATGGTCTCATCACCCTAAATAAGCCGAAATCCGGCCAGGTGTCTACTAATAATGGAATCATAACACAAAATATTTTTAATGTTTATGTTCTAACCTCTGTTGAATTAAGAAAAAAACGAGCAGGCTATAATTTTGTGAAAATTAAATAAGCACACATGGTTTCCGTCATGCAGATTATCAGGTATAACTGTTTCATGATAATCTCGCAGTGGTACAGTGCATGGGTTGAAAGGATGTGTGTCGTCTGGTCTGTAACATAACGTAAGAATTACAGCTAATTTTCTGCTGTTCTGACGTTTATACACGTCATAGACTGGGGTTCAAAATCTGTCTGGCTACCATACTTATATCGGACCAGCTTTTTGAAAATGGACAGATCAGGTTTTGTCATGATATGCGACACTATAATTATGTGGATATTGTCGAAAAATCGGCCCATGGAATTGAGGCAGTTTACATGTATTTTAATGGGAGCGGCATTTGGGGTGGTAACACCCCATTTTATTACTTCAAGATATGTATTGAAATAACAAATCTGTGACGTCATATATAATGATTATGCCAGTAGATACATGGCAACTACAGCACTAAATATCTTAGGTGTTGAAGCTGAAATCCAAGGGGCTTTTATACTGACCAGATAGCTTGTGTAAACATTGCTGTTCTGTATGGTTGTCTCTGTAAATGGTGACTTAAGAATAATATAATCAAGTTACAAGTTTGTGAATAATTAGAAAGCACACAATGTTTTTTTATGCAGGATATAATATAATATATCTACATAGCGAGACATTCGGAAGGACACCAGAGGGTTGAATGAGCGTTGGACTTTCTGGAAATAGACATGAATATGTAAAAGGTAAAGGTATAGGTGCAGGTTGATAGTCTGATATCAAGTATTTCATCCGACTTTTACATTTGTATTCCCTCGGCACTGGGCCTGTTCATTCATGTGCCATCTCAACTCTAGGGAGAGCATACAGCCCTGCGGCCATTTCGGCGCATTGAACCTATCATACACAATGCCATCTCTGTCCTACCAGGTACTCATTTTCACCTGAGTCAAGTGAAGCATTTGAGGGTAGAGTGCCTTGCCCAACGACACAACGTCGAAATAATGTCCCAATATTGAGAAGGGAGAAACATGCTATTTGTCTGAAAATCCTGCACCAAGCGTGATTCGAAACCGCACAGCAGGCAGCGACATTGACAAGGCTGCGCCTACTTTGCCACTCACCGGTAGGGCACAGTTAAAACTCACGTGGATGGTATACATTTTTCGGACCTATTATTTAAGTGGGTTAACTAGCATTTGGGGCGATTCTGTGATGCCCGTTTTATTCACAATTCTTCATGACTTCTGTTACAAACACATAAAATCATTATAAATATTGCTCATGTCTGGTGTGAAGCCCCAGTGCAGGTAAAGAAATGAACAACAGGCCAGTGAAGCGGTGAAAAAAACTAGTATTTCGGCGTTTTCAGACCCTTTTAATTTTTTTATTGCAAGATTCTGGTCTGATTATTGGAAGTTTATATAGGCCGATTTAGATTTTCCTACTTTAGGAGTGTTGAGTGAGTGAAACTGATGGTCCTGAATGCATGTATATCTGTGGCAGGAGTACGCGTGAGAGGTAAATGTTTATTCAATTTCAATGGCAAAACAATGATGTTTAATCTTTTTTTTATAATGTTAGGGCTCTGACAAGAACCTTTCTTGATAAATATAGTCTGGCATCTGTTGAGCAATTCAGACGAAAGCTAGCTGTTCCATTAACATTGCCCTGCGGCTTGCAGACCGATGATACAGATTATACATTCTCATGAAAACTTCCATCTGAAGTTTGAAACTAGTAGCTGATGATGTCTGCCCCAGTCTTCTTGCCTTTTTATATCGTGATTTCATCTGTAATGCTCTGCAGTGCAACATCATCATCTGGACGCAACATCTTTCGAGCTGTTTTTCTAAAGAACTATCTGTATTCCTGCGTGAAACGGAATTGTTTTTAACTTTCATGTTGATTGTCTCTGAAGTATTAAAATCAGATGAATGTGAAAAGTGAAGGAAAGTCGGCTTTGTATAAGAGCATTCATGCTAAGTGTGATGTGTTAAGATATCTGACAACATAATGAACTCCGTGGAGTACGTGTGCCTGTCGTGAAAGTGTTATTGACAATAGGTGTTAATTTTGACACCATTAAAACACCATTACGATCATCATATAGCTGCTAATCAATATCGCCTTTTGAAAATGTTCCTCTATCATCAAATTGTATCTACACATCACTGAGGATTCTGTTAGCTTGCACAGATTATACAGATTATACATTCTCATGAAAACTTCCATCTGAAGTTTGAAACTAGTAGCTGATGATGTCTGCCCCAGTCTTCTTGCCTTTTTATATCGTGATTTCATCTGTAATGCTCTGCAGTGCAACATCATCATCTGGTCGCAACATCTTTCGAGCTGTTTTTCTAAAGAACTATCTGTATTCCTGCGTGAAACGGAATTGTTTTTAACTTTCATGTTGATTGTCTCTGAAGTATTAAAATCAGATGAATGTGAAAAGTGAAGGAAAGTCGGCTTTGTATAAGAGCATTCATGCTAAGTGTGATGTGTTAAGATATCTGACAACATGATGAACTCCGTGGAGTATGTGTGCCTGTCGTGAAAGTGTTATTGACAATAGGTGTTAATTTTGACACCATTAAAACACCATTACGATCATCATATAGCTGCTAATCAATATCGCCTTTTGAAAATGTTCCTCTATCATCAAATTGTATCTACACATCACTGAGGATTCTGTTAGCTTGCACTGAAACTATGCGTATTTACTTTAATTAAGTATCAACGACTTTCTTATGTATATTTTTTTAACACTACGACATTTGAAGCTGCGGGTCATTCATTTTCAGTTATATCGTTAACATTATGACAAATATTAGTGTGAAAGTTATCATAAGGGGCTACTAACAGGTACGATATAATTTTTTTTTTTTAATATAAAATCAGCTAATTAATTGCATATAACATCTACACTAACAACTCATGGTCTCATCACCCTAAATAAGCCGAAATCCGGCCAGGTGTCTACTAATAATGGAATCATAACACAAAATATTTTTAACGTTTATGTTCTAACCTCTGTTGAATTAAGAAAAAAACGAACAGGCTATAATTTTGTGAATATTTAATAAGCACACATGGTTTCCGTCATGCAGATTATCAGGTATAACTGTTTCATGATAATCTCGCAGGGGTACAGTGCATGAGTTGAAAGGATGTGTGTCTGGTCTGTAACATAACGTAAGAATTACAGCTAATTTTCAGCTGTTCTGACGTTTATACACGTCATAGACTGGGGTTCAAAATCTGTCTGGCTACCATACTTATATCGGACCTGCTTTTTGAAAATGGACAGATCAGGTTTTGTCATGATATGCGACACTATAATTATGTGGATATTGTCGAAAAATCGGCCCATGGAATTGAGGCAGTTTACATGTATTTCAATGGGAGCGGCATTTGGGGTGGTAACACCCCATTTTATTACTTCAAGATATGTATTGAAATAACAAATCTGTGACGTCATATATAATGATTATGCCAGTAGATACATGGCAACTACAGCACTAAATATCTTAGGTGTTGAAGCTGAAATCCAAGGGGCTTTTATACTGACCAGATAGCTTGTGTAAACATTGCTGTTCTGTATGGTTGTCTCTGTAAATGGTGACTTAAGAATAATATAATCAATTTACAAGTTTGTGAATAATTAGAAAGCACACAATGTTTTTTTATGCAGGATATAATATAATATATCTACATAGCGAGACATTCGGAAGGACACCAGAGGGTTGAATGAGCGTTAGACTTTCTGGAAATAGACATGAATATGTAAAAGGTAAAGGTATAGGTGCAAGTTGACAGTCTGATATCAAGTATTTCATCCGACTTTTACATTTGTATTCCCTCGTCACTGGGCCTGTTCATTCATGTGCCATCTCAACTCCACGGAGAGCATACAGCCCTGCGGCCATTTCGGCGCATTGAACCTATCATACACATTGCCATCTCTGTCCTACCAGGTACTCATTTTCACCTGAGTCAAGTGAAGCATTTGAGGGTTGAGTGCCTTGCCCAACGACACAACGTCGAAATAATGTCCCAATATTGAGAAGGGAGAAACATGCTATGTCTCTGAAAATCCTGCACCAAGCGTGATTCGAAACCACACAGCAGGCAGCGACATTGACAAGGCTGCGCCTACTTTGCCACTCACCGGTGGGGCACAGTTAAAACTCACGTGGATGGTATACATTTTTCGGACCTATTATTTAAGTGGGTTAACAAGCATTTGGGGCGATTCTGTGATGCCCGTTTTATTCACAATTCTTCATGACTTTTGTTACAAACACATAAAATCATTATAAATATTGCTCATGTCTGGTGTGAAGCCCCAGTGCAGGTAAAGAAATGAACAACAGGCCAGTGAAGCGGTGAAAAAACTAGTATTTCGGCGTTTTCAGACCCTTTTAATTTTTGTATTGCAAGATTCTGGTCTGATTATTGGAAGTTTATATAGGCCGATTTAGATTTTCCCACTTTAGGAGTGTTGAGTGAGTGAAACTGATAGTCCAGAATGCATGTATATCTGTGGCAGGAGTACGCGTGAGAGGTAAATGTTTATTCAATTTCAATGGCAAAACAATGATGTTTAATCTTTTTTTATAATGTTAGGGCTCTGACAAGAACCTTTCTTGATAAATATAGTCTGGCATCTGTTGAGCAATTCAGACGAAAGCTAGCTGTTCCATTAGCATTGCCCTGCGGCTTGCAGACCGATGATACAGATTATACATTCTCATGAAAACTTCCATCTGAAGTTTGAAACTAGTAGCTGATGATGTCTGCCCCAGTCTTCTTGCCTTTTTATATCGTGATTTCATCTGTAATGCTCTGCAGTGCAACATCATCATCTGGTCGCAACATCTTTCGAGCTGTTTTTCTAAAGAACTATCTGTATTCCTGCGTGAAACGGAATTGTTTTTAACTTTCATGTTGATTGTCTCTGAAGTTTTAAAATCAGATGAATGTGAAAAGTGAAGGAAAGTCGGCTTTGTATAAGAACATTCATGCTAAGTGTGATGTGTTAAGATATCTGACAACATAATGAACTCCGTGGAGTACGTGTGCCTGTCGTGAAAGTGTTATTGACAATAGGTGTTAATTTTGACACCATTAAAACACCATTACGATCATCATATAGCTGCTAATCAATATCGCCTTTTGAAAATGTTCCTCTATCATCAAATTGTATCTACACATCACTGAGGATTCATGTTAGCTTGCACTGAAACCATGCGTATTTACTTTAATTAAGTATCAACGACTTTCTTATGTATATTTTTTTTACACAACGACATTTGAACCTGCGGGTCATTCATTTTCAGTTATATCGTTAACATTATGACAAATATTAGTGTGAAAGTTATCATAAGGGGCTACTAACAGGTACGATATAATTTTTTTTTTTTAATATAAAATCAGCTAATTAATTGCATATAACATCTACACTAACAACTCATGGTCTCATCACCCTAAATAAGCCGAAATCCGGCCAGGTGTCTACTAATAATGGAATCATAACACAAAATATTTTTAACGTTTATGTTCTAACCTCTGTTGAATTAAGAAAAAAACGAACAGGCTATAATTTTGTGAATATTTAATAAGCACACATGGTTTCCGTCATGCAGATTATCAGGTATAACTGTTTCATGATAATCTCGCAGGGGTACAGTGCATGAGTTGAAAGGATGTGTGTCTGGTCTGTAACATAACGTAAGAATTACAGCTAATTTTCAGCTGTTCTGACGTTTATACACGTCATAGACTGGGGTTCAAAATCTGTCTGGCTACCATACTTATATCGGACCTGCTTTTTGAAAATGGACAGATCAGGTTTTGTCATGATATGCGACACTATAATTATGTGGATATTGTCGAAAAATCGGCCCATGGAATTGAGGCAGTTTACATGTATTTCAATGGGAGCGGCATTTGGGGTGGTAACACCCCATTTTATTACTTCAAGTTATGTATTGAAATAACAAATCTGTGACGTCATATATAATGATTATGTCAGTAGATACATGGCAACTACAGCACTAAATATCTTAGGTGTTGAAGCTGAAATCCAAGGGGCTTTTATACTGACCAGATAGCTTGTGTAAACATTGCTGTTCTGTATGGTTGTCTCTGTAAATGGTGACTTAAGAATAATATAATCAATTTACAAGTTTGTGAATAATTAGAAAGCACACAATGTTTTTTTATGCAGGATATAATATAATATATCTACATAGCGAGACATTCGGAAGGACACCAGAGGGTTGAATGAGCGTTAGACTTTCTGGAAATAGACATGAATATGTAAAAGGTAAAGGTATAGGTGCAAGTTGACAGTCTGATATCAAGTATTTCATCCGACTTTTACATTTGTATTCCCTCGTCACTGGGCCTGTTCATTCATATGCCATCTCAACTCCAGGGAGAGCATACAGCCCTGCGGCCATTTCGGCGCATTGAACCTATCATACACATTGCCATCTCTGTCCTACCAGGTACTCATTTTCACCTGAGTCAAGTGAAGCATTTGAGGGTTGAGTGCCTTGCCCAACGACACAACGTCGAAATAATGTCCCAATAATGAGAAGGGAGAAACATGCTATGTCTCTGAAAATCCTGCACCAAGCGTGATTCGAAACCACACAGCAGGCAGCGACATTGACAAGGCTGCGCCTACTTTGCCACTCACCGGTGGGGCACAGTTAAAACTCACGTGGATGGTATACATTTTTCGGACCTATTATTTAAGTGGGTTAACAAGCATTTGGGGCGATTCTGTGATGCCCGTTTTATTCACAATTCTTCATGACTTTTGTTACAAACACATAAAATCATTATAAATATTGCTCATGTCTGGTGTGAAGCCCCAGTGCAGGTAAAGAAATGAACAACAGGCCAGTGAAGCGGTGAAAAAACTAGTATTTCGGCGTTTTCAGACCCTTTTAATTTTTGTATTGCAAGATTCTGGTCTGATTATTGGAAGTTTATATAGGCCGATTTAGATTTTCCCACTTTAGGAGTGTTGAGTGAGTGAAACTGATAGTCCAGAATGCATGTATATCTGTGGCAGGAGTACGCGTGAGAGGTAAATGTTTATTCAATTTCAATGGCAAAACAATGATGTTTAATCTTTTTTTATAATGTTAGGGCTCTGACAAGAACCTTTCTTGATAAATATAGTCTGGCATCTGTTGAGCAATTCAGACGAAAGCTAGCTGTTCCATTAGCATTGCCCTGCGGCTTGCAGACCGATGATACAGATTATACATTCTCATGAAAACTTCCATCTGAAGTTTGAAACTAGTAGCTGATGATGTCTGCCCCAGTCTTCTTGCCTTTTTATATCGTGATTTCATCTGTAATGCTCTGCAGTGCAACATCATCATCTGGTCGCAACATCTTTCGAGCTGTTTTTCTAAAGAACTATCTGTATTCCTGCGTGAAACGGAATTGTTTTTAACTTTCATGTTGATTGTCTCTGAAGTATTAAAATCAGATGAATGTGAAAAGTGAAGGAAAGTCGGCTTTGTATAAGAACATTCATGCTAAGTGTGATGTGTTAAGATATCTGACAACATAATGAACTCCGTGGAGTACGTGTGCCTGTCGTGAAAGTGTTATTGACAATAGGTGTTAATTTTGACACCATTAAAACACCATTACAATCATCGTATAGCTGCTAATCAATATCGCCTTTTGAAAATGTTCCTCTATCATCAAATTGTATCTACACATCACTGAGGATTCATGTTAGCTTGCACTGAAACTATGCGTATTTACTTTAATTAAGTATCAACGACTTTCTTATGTATATTTTTTTTACACAACGACATTTGAAGCTGCGGGTCATTCATTTTCAGTTATATCGTTAACATTATGACAAATATTAGTGTGAAAGTTATCATAAGGGGCTACTAACAGGTACGATATAATTTTTTTTTTTTAAATATAAAATCAGCTAATTAATTGCATATAACATCTACACTAACAACTCATGGTCTCATCACCCTAAATAAGCCGAAATCCGGCCAGGTGTCTACTAATAATGGAATCATAACACAAAATATTTTTAACGTTTATGTTCTAACCTCTGTTGAATTAAGAAAAAAACGAACAGGCTATAATTTTGTGAATATTTAATAAGCACACATGGTTTCCGTCATGCAGATTATCAGGTATAACTGTTTCATGATAATCTCGCAGGGGTACAGTGCATGAGTTGAAAGGATGTGTGTCTGGTCTGTAACATAACGTAAGAATTACAGCTAATTTTCAGCTGTTCTGACGTTTATACACGTCATAGACTGGGGTTCAAAATCTGTCTGGCTACCATACTTATATCGGACCTGCTATTTGAAAATGGACAGATCAGGTTTTGTCATGATATGCGACACTATAATTATGTGGATATTGTCGAAAAATCGGCCCATGGAATTGAGGCAGTTTACATGTATTTCAATGGGAGCGGCATTTGGGGTGGTAACACCCCATTTTATTACTTCAAGATATGTATTGAAATAACAAATCTGTGACGTCATATATAATGATTATGCCAGTAGATACATGGCAACTACAGCACTAAATATCTTAGGTGTTGAAGCTGAAATCCAAGGGGCTTTTATACTGACCAGATAGCTTGTGTAAACATTGCTGTTCTGTATGGTTGTCTCTGTAAATGGTGACTTAAGAATAATATAATCAATTTACAAGTTTGTGAATAATTAGAAAGCACACAATGTTTTTTTATGCAGGATATAATATAATATATCTACATAGCGAGACATTCGGAAGGACACCAGAGGGTTGAATGAGCGTTAGACTTTCTGGAAATAGACATGAATATGTAAAAGGTAAAGGTATAGGTGCAAGTTGACAGTCTGATATCAAGTATTTCATCCGACTTTTACATTTGTATTCCCTCGTCACTGGGCCTGTTCATTCATGTGCCATCTCAACTCCACGGAGAGCATACAGCCCTGCGGCCATTTCGGCGCATTGAACCTATCATACACATTGCCATCTCTGTCCTACCAGGTACTCATTTTCACCTGAGTCAAGTGAAGCATTTGAGGGTTGAGTGCCTTGCCCAACGACACAACGTCGAAATAATGTCCCAATATTGAGAAGGGAGAAACATGCTATGTCTCTGAAAATCCTGCACCAAGCGTGATTCGAAACCACACAGCAGGCAGCGACATTGACAAGGCTGCGCCTACTTTGCCACTCACCGGTGGGGCACAGTTAAAACTCACGTGGATGGTATACATTTTTCGGACCTATTATTTAAGTGGGTTAACAAGCATTTGGGGCGATTCTGTGATGCCCGTTTTATTCACAATTCTTCATGACTTTTGTTACAAACACATAAAATCATTATAAATATTGCTCATGTCTGGTGTGAAGCCCCAGTGCAGGTAAAGAAATGAACAACAGGCCAGTGAAGCGGTGAAAAAACTAGTATTTCGGCGTTTTCAGACCCTTTTAATTTTTGTATTGCAAGATTCTGGTCTGATTATTGGAAGTTTATATAGGCCGATTTAGATTTTCCCACTTTAGGAGTGTTGAGTGAGTGAAACTGATAGTCCAGAATGCATGTATATCTGTGGCAGGAGTACGCGTGAGAGGTAAATGTTTATTCAATTTCAATGGCAAAACAATGATGTTTAATCTTTTTTTATAATGTTAGGGCTCTGACAAGAACCTTTCTTGATAAATATAGTCTGGCATCTGTTGAGCAATTCAGACGAAAGCTAGCTGTTCCATTAGCATTGCCCTGCGGCTTGCAGACCGATGATACAGATTATACATTCTCATGAAAACTTCCATCTGAAGTTTGAAACTAGTAGCTGATGATGTATGCCCCAGTCTTCTTGCCTTTTTATATCGTGATTTCATCTGTAATGCTCTGCAGTGCAACATCATCATCTGGTCGCAACATCTTTCGAGCTGTTTTTCTAAAGAACTATCTGTATTCCTGCGTGAAACGGAATTGTTTTTAACTTTCATGTTGATTGTCTCTGAAGTTTTAAAATCAGATGAATGTGAAAAGTGAAGGAAAGTCGGCTTTGTATAAGAACATTCATGCTAAGTGTGATGTGTTAAGATATCTGACAACATAATGAACTCCGTGGAGTACGTGTGCCTGTCGTGAAAGTGTTATTGACAATAGGTGTTAATTTTGACACCATTAAAACACCATTACGATCATCATATAGCTGCTAATCAATATCGCCTTTTGAAAATGTTCCTCTATCATCAAATTGTATCTACACATCACTGAGGATTCATGTTAGCTTGCACTGAAACTATGCGTATTTACTTTAATTAAGTATCAACGACTTTCTTATGTATATTTTTTTTACACAACGACATTTGAACCTGCGGGTCATTCATTTTCAGTTATATCGTTAACATTATGACAAATATTAGTGTGAAAGTTATCATAAGGGGCTACTAACAGGTACGATATAATTTTTTTTTTTTTAATATAAAATCAGCTAATTAATTGCATATAACATCTACACTAACAACTCATGGTCTCATCACCCTAAATAAGCCGAAATCCGGCCAGGTGTCTACTAATAATGGAATCATAACACAAAATATTTTTAACGTTTATGTTCTAACCTCTGTTGAATTAAGAAAAAAACGAACAGGCTATAATTTTGTGAATATTTAATAAGCACACATGGTTTCCGTCATGCAGATTATCAGGTATAACTGTTTCATGATAATCTCGCAGGGGTACAGTGCATGAGTTGAAAGGATGTGTGTCTGGTCTGTAACATAACGTAAGAATTACAGCTAATTTTCAGCTGTTCTGACGTTTATACACGTCATAGACTGGGGTTCAAAATCTGTCTGGCTACCATACTTATATCGGACCTGCTTTTTGAAAATGGACAGATCAGGTTTTGTCATGATATGCGACACTATAATTATGTGGATATTGTCGAAAAATCGGCCCATGGAATTGAGGCAGTTTACATGTATTTCAATGGGAGCGGCATTTGGGGTGGTAACACCCCATTTTATTACTTCAAGTTATGTATTGAAATAACAAATCTGTGACGTCATATATAATGATTATGTCAGTAGATACATGGCAACTACAGCACTAAATATCTTAGGTGTTGAAGCTGAAATCCAAGGGGCTTTTATACTGACCAGATAGCTTGTGTAAACATTGCTGTTCTGTATGGTTGTCTCTGTAAATGGTGACTTAAGAATAATATAATCAATTTACAAGTTTGTGAATAATTAGAAAGCACACAATGTTTTTTTATGCAGGATATAATATAATATATCTACATAGCGAGACATTCGGAAGGACACCAGAGGGTTGAATGAGCGTTAGACTTTCTGGAAATAGACATGAATATGTAAAAGGTAAAGGTATAGGTGCAAGTTGACAGTCTGATATCAAGTATTTCATCCGACTTTTACATTTGTATTCCCTCGTCACTGGGCCTGTTCATTCATATGCCATCTCAACTCCAGGGAGAGCATACAGCCCTGCGGCCATTTCGGCGCATTGAACCTATCATACACATTGCCATCTCTGTCCTACCAGGTACTCATTTTCACCTGAGTCAAGTGAAGCATTTGAGGGTTGAGTGCCTTGCCCAACGACACAACGTCGAAATAATGTCCCAATAATGAGAAGGGAGAAACATGCTATGTCTCTGAAAATCCTGCACCAAGCGTGATTCGAAACCACACAGCAGGCAGCGACATTGACAAGGCTGCGCCTACTTTGCCACTCACCGGTGGGGCACAGTTAAAACTCACGTGGATGGTATACATTTTTCGGACCTATTATTTAAGTGGGTTAACAAGCATTTGGGGCGATTCTGTGATGCCCGTTTTATTCACAATTCTTCATGACTTTTGTTACAAACACATAAAATCATTATAAATATTGCTCATGTCTGGTGTGAAGCCCCAGTGCAGGTAAAGAAATGAACAACAGGCCAGTGAAGCGGTGAAAAAACTAGTATTTCGGCGTTTTCAGACCCTTTTAATTTTTGTATTGCAAGATTCTGGTCTGATTATTGGAAGTTTATATAGGCCGATTTAGATTTTCCCACTTTAGGAGTGTTGAGTGAGTGAAACTGATAGTCCAGAATGCATGTATATCTGTGGCAGGAGTACGCGTGAGAGGTAAATGTTTATTCAATTTCAATGGCAAAACAATGATGTTTAATCTTTTTTTATAATGTTAGGGCTCTGACAAGAACCTTTCTTGATAAATATAGTCTGGCATCTGTTGAGCAATTCAGACGAAAGCTAGCTGTTCCATTAGCATTGCCCTGCGGCTTGCAGACCGATGATACAGATTATACATTCTCATGAAAACTTCCATCTGAAGTTTGAAACTAGTAGCTGATGATGTCTGCCCCAGTCTTCTTGCCTTTTTATATCGTGATTTCATCTGTAATGCTCTGCAGTGCAACATCATCATCTGGTCGCAACATCTTTCGAGCTGTTTTTCTAAAGAACTATCTGTATTCCTGCGTGAAACGGAATTGTTTTTAACTTTCATGTTGATTGTCTCTGAAGTATTAAAATCAGATGAATGTGAAAAGTGAAGGAAAGTCGGCTTTGTATAAGAACATTCATGCTAAGTGTGATGTGTTAAGATATCTGACAACATAATGAACTCCGTGGAGTACGTGTGCCTGTCGTGAAAGTGTTATTGACAATAGGTGTTAATTTTGACACCATTAAAACACCATTACAATCATCGTATAGCTGCTAATCAATATCGCCTTTTGAAAATGTTCCTCTATCATCAAATTGTATCTACACATCACTGAGGATTCATGTTAGCTTGCACTGAAACTATGCGTATTTACTTTAATTAAGTATCAACGACTTTCTTATGTATATTTTTTTTACACAACGACATTTGAAGCTGCGGGTCATTCATTTTCAGTTATATCGTTAACATTATGACAAATATTAGTGTGAAAGTTATCATAAGGGGCTACTAACAGGTACGATATAATTTTTTTTTTTTAAATATAAAATCAGCTAATTAATTGCATATAACATCTACACTAACAACTCATGGTCTCATCACCCTAAATAAGCCGAAATCCGGCCAGGTGTCTACTAATAATGGAATCATAACACAAAATATTTTTAACGTTTATGTTCTAACCTCTGTTGAATTAAGAAAAAAACGAACAGGCTATAATTTTGTGAATATTCAATAAGCACACATGGTTTCCGTCATGCAGATTATCAGGTATAACTGTTTCATGATAATCTCGCAGGGGTACAGTGCATGAGTTGAAAGGATGTGTGTCTGGTGTGTAACATAACGTAAGAATTACAGCTAATTTTCAGCTGTTCTGACGTTTATACACGTCATAGACTGGGGTTCAAAATCTGTCTGGCTACCATACTTATATCGGACCTGCTATTTGAAAATGGACAGATCAGGTTTTGTCATGATATGCGACACTATAATTATGTGGATATTGTCGAAAAATCGGCCCATGGAATTGAGGCAGTTTACATGTATTTCAATGGGAGCGGCATTTGGGGTGGTAACACCCCATTTTATTACTTCAAGATATGTATTGAAATAACAAATCTGTGACGTCATATATAATGATTATGCCAGTAGAAACATGGCAACTACAGCACTAAATATCTTAGGTGTTGAAGCTGAAATCCAAGGGGCTTTTATACTGACCAGATAGCTTGTGTAAACATTGCTGTTCTGTATGGTTGTCTCTGTAAATGGTGACTTAAGAATAATATAATCAATTTACAAGTTTGTGAATAATTAGAAAGCACACAATGTTTTTTTATGCAGGATATAATATAATATATCTACATAGCGAGACATTCAGAAGGACACCAGAGGGTTGAATGAGCGTTAGACTTTCTGGAAATAGACATGAATATGTAAAAGGTAAAGGTATAGGTGCAACTTGACAGTCTGATATCAAGTATTTCATCCGACTTTTACATTTGTATTCCCTCGTCACTGGGCCTGTTCATTCATGTGCCATCTCAACTCCAGGGAGAGCATACAGCCCTGCGGCCATTTCGGCGCATTGAACCTATCATACACATTGCCATCTCTGTCCTACCAGGTACTCATTTTCACCTGAGTCAAGTGAAGCATTTGAGGGTTGAGTGCCTTGCCCAACGACACAACGTCGAAATAATGTCCCAATAATGAGAAGGGAGAAACATGCTATGTCTCTGAAAATCCTGCACCAAGCGTGATTCGAAACCACACAGCAGGCAGCGACATTGACAAGGCTGCGCCTACTTTGCCACTCACCGGTGGGGCACAGTTAAAACTCACGTGGATGGTATACATTTTTCGGACCTATTATTTAAGTGGGTTAACAAGCATTTGGGGCGATTCTGTGATGCCCGTTTTATTCACAATTCTTCATGACTTTTGTTACAAACACATAAAATCATTATAAATATTGCTCATGTCTGGTGTGAAGCCCCAGTGCAGGTAAAGAAATGAACAACAGGCCAGTGAAGCGGTGAAAAAACTAGTATTTCGGCGTTTTCAGACCCTTTTAATTTTTGTATTGCAAGATTCTGGTCTGATTATTGGAAGTTTAGATAGGCCGATTTAGATTTTCCCACTTTAGGAGTGTTGAGTGAGTGAAACTGATAGTCCAGAATGCATGTATATCTGTGGCAGGAGTACGCGTGAGAGGTAAATGTTTATTCAATTTCAATGGCAAAACAATGATGTTTAATCTTTTTTTATAATGTTAGGGCTCTGACAAGAACCTTTCTTGATAAATATAGTCTGGCATCTGTTGAGCAATTCAGACGAAAGCTAGCTGTTCCATTAGCATTGCCCTGCGGCTTGCAGACCGATGATACAGATTATACATTCTCATGAAAACTTCCATCTGAAGTTTGAAACTAGTAGCTGATGATGTCTGCCCCAGTCTTCTTGCCTTTTTATATCGTGATTTCATCTGTAATGCTCTGCAGTGCAACATTATCATCTGGTCGCAACATCTGTCGAGCTGTTTTTCTAAAGAACTATCTGTATTCCTGCGTGAAACGGAGTTGTTTTTAACTTTCATGTTGATTGTCTCTAAAGTATTAAAATCAGATGAATGTGAAAAGTGAAGGAAAGTCGGCTTTGTATAAGAACATTCATGCTAGGTGTGATGTGTTAAGATATCTGACAACATAATGAGCTCCGTGGAGTACGTGTGCCTGTCGTAAAAGTGTTATTGACAATAGGTGTTAATTTTGACACCATTAAAACACCATTACAATCATCATATAGCTGCTAATCAATATCGCCTTTTGAAAATGTTCCTCTATCATCAAATTGTATATACACATCACTGAGGATTCATGTTAGCTTGCACTGAAACTATGCGTATTTACTTTAATTAAGTATCAACGACTTTCTTATGTATATTTTTTTAACACAACGACATTTGAAGCTGCGGGTCATTCATTTTCAGTTATATCGTTAACATTATGACAAATATTAGTGTGAAAGTTATCATAAGGGGCTACTAACAGGTACGATATAAAACTTGTTTTTTTTAAATATAAAATCAGCTAATTAATTGCATATAACATCTACACTAACAACTCATGGTCTCATCACCCTAAATAAGCCGAAATCCGGCCAGGTGTCTACTAATAATGGAATCATAACACAAAATATTTTTAATGTTTATGTTCTAACCTCTGTTGAATTAAGAAAAAAAACGAACAGGCTATAATTTTGTGAATATTTAATAAGCACACATGGTCTCCGTCATGCAGATTATCAGGTATAACTGTTTCATGATAATCTCGCAGGGGTACAGTGCATGGGTTGAAAAGATGTGTGTCTGGTCTGTAACATAACGTAAGAATTACAGCTAATTTTCAGCTGTTCTGACGTTTATACACGTCATAGACTGAGGTTCAAAATCTGTCTGGCTACCATACTTATATCGGACCTGCTTTTTGAAAATGGACAGATCAGGTTTTGTCATGATATGCGACACTATAATTATGTGGATATTGTCGAAAAATCGGCCCATGGAATTGAGGCAGTTTACATGTATTTCAATGGGAGCGGCATTTGGGGTGGTAACACCCCATTTTATTACTTCAAGATATGTATTGAAATAACAAATCTGTGACGTCATATATAATGATTATGCCAGTAAATACATGGCAACTACAGCACTAAATATCTTAGGTGTTGAAGCTGAAATCCAAGGGGCTTTTATACTGACCAGATAGCTTGTGTAAACATTGCTGTTCTGTATGGTTGTCTCTGTAAATGGTGACTTAAGAATAATATAATCAAGTTACAAGTTTGTGAATAATTAGAAAGCACACAATGTTTTTTTAAGCAGGATATAATATAATATATCTACATAGTGAGACATTCGGAAGGACACCAGAGGGTTGAATGAGCGTTGGACTTTCTGGAAATAGACATGAATATTTAAAAGGTAAAGGTATAGGTGCAGGTTGATAGTCTGATATCAAGTATTTCATCCGACTTTTACATTTGTATTCCCTCGTCACTGGGCCTGTTCATTCATGTGCCATCTCAACTCCAGGGAGAGCATACAGCCCTGCGGCCATTTCGGCGCATTGAACCTATCATACACATTGCCATCTCTGTCCTACCAGGTACCCATTTTCACCTGAGTCAAGTGAAGCATTTGAGGGTTGAGTGCCTTGCCCAACGACACAACGTCGAAATAATGTCCCAATATTGAGAAGGGAGAAACATGCTATGTCTCTGAAAATCCTGCACCAAGCGTGATTCGAAACCGCACAACAGGCAGCGACATTGACAGGGCTGCGCCTACTTTGCCACTCACCGGTGGGGCACAGTTAAAACTCACGTGGATGGTATACATTTTTCGGACCTATTATTTAAGTGGGTTAACTAGCATTTGGGGCGATTCTGTGATGCCCGTTTTATTCACAATTCTTCATGACTTTTGTTACAAACACATAAAATCATTATAAATATTGCTCATGTCTGGTGTGAAGCCCCAGTGCAGGTAAAGAAATGAACAACAGGCCAGTGAAGCGGTGAAAAAACTAGTATTTCGGCATTTTCGGAACCTTTTAATTTTTTTATTGCAAGATTCTGGTCTGATTATTGGAAGTTTATATAGGCCGATTTAGATTTTCCTACTTTAGGAGTGTTGAGTGAGTGAAACTGATGGTCCAGAATGCATGTATATCTGTGGCAGGAGTACGCGTGAGAGGTAAATGTTTATTCAATTTCAATGGCAAAACAATGATGTTTAATCTTTTTTTATAATGTTAGGGCTCTGACAAGAACCTTTCTTGATAAATATAGTCTGGCATCTGTTGAGCAATTCAGACGAAAGCTAGCTGTTCCATTAGCATTGCCCTGCGGCTTGCAGACCGATGATACAGATTATACATTCTCATGAAAACTTCCATCTGAAGTTTGAAACTAGTAGCTGATGATGTCTGCCCCAGTCTTCTTGCCTTTTTATATCGTGATTTCATCTGTAATGCTCTGCAGTGCAACATCATCATCTGGTCGCAACATCTGTTGAGCTGTTTTTCTAAAGAACTATCTGTATTCCTGCGTGAAACGGAATTGTTTTTAACTTTCATGTTGATTGTCTCTGAAGTATTAAAATCAGATGAATGTGAAAAGTGAAGGAAAGTCGGCTTTGTATAAGAACATTCATGCTAGGTGTGATGTGTTAAGATATCTGACAACATAATGAACTCCGTGGAGTACGTGTGCCTGTCGTAAAAGTGTTATTGACAATAGGTGTTAATTTTGACACCATTAAAAACACCATTACGATCATCATATAGCTGCCAATCAATATCGCCTTTTGAAAATGTTCCTCTATCATCAAATTGTATCTACACATCATTGAGGATTCATGTTGGCTTGCACTGAAACTGTACGTATTTATTTTAATAAAGTATCAACGACTTTCTTATGTATATTTTTTCTACACAACGACATTTGAAGCTGCGAATCATTCATTTTAAGTTATATTGTTGATATTATGAAAAATATTAGTGTGAAAATTATCATAAGGGGCTACTAACAGGTACGATATAAAACTTACAAATCTTTTATTATAAAATCAGCTAATTAATTGCATATACCATCTACACTAAAAACTCATGATCTCACCACCCTAACTAAGCCGAAATCCGGCCAAGTGTCTACGAATAATGGAATCATAACACAAAATATTTTTAATGTTTCTGTTCTAACCTCTGTTGAATTAAGAAAAAATACAAACAGGCTATAATTTTTTGAATATTTGATAAGCACACATGGCTTCCGTCATGCAGGATATCAGGTATAACTGTTTCATGATAATCTTACAGAGGTATAGTGCATGAGTTAAAAGGATGTGTGTCTGGTCTGTAACCGAGGGTAAGAATCAGAGCAAATTGTCAGCTGTTCTGACGTTTACACACGTCATGGACTGTAAGACAAAATCTGTCTGGCTACCAAATTTATATCGGACCTGCTTTTTGAAAATGGACAAATCAGGTTTTGTCATGAAATGCGACACTATAATTATGTGGATATTGTCGAAAAGAGGTGAAATCGGCCCATGGAATTGAGGCAGTTTACATGTATTTCAATTGGAGCGGCATTTGGGGTGGTTAGAACTCATTTTATTACTTCAAGAGATGTATTAAAATAACAAGTCTGTAACGTCATATATAATGATTATGCCATCAGATACATGACAACTACAAAGTTGATATCTTACTAGTTGAAGCTGAAATCCAAGGGGCTTTCATACTGACGGGATAGCTTGTGTAAACATTGCTGTTCTGTATGTTTGTCTCAGTAAATGGTGACTAAAGAATAATATAATAAAGTTACAATTTTGTGGATAATTAGAAAGCACACAATGTTTTTTATACAGGATATAAAAATATAACTACATAGCGAGAAATTCGGAAGGACACAAGTGGGTTGGGTGAGCGTCGGACTTCTCTGGAAATAGACATATGAATATGTAAAAGGTAAAGGTATAGGTGCAGGTTTATAATCTGATTTTAAGTATTTCATCTGGCTTTTATATTTGTATTCCCTCGTCACTGGGCCTGTTCATTCATGTGCCATCTCAATTCCACGGAGAGCATACAGCCCTGCGGCCATTTCGGCGCAATAAACCTATCATACACATTGCCATCTCTGTCATACCAGGTACTCATTTTCACCTGAGTCAAGTGAAGCATTTGAGGGTTGAGTGCCTTGCCCAACGACACAACGTCGAAATAATGTCCCAATAATGAGAAGGGAAAAAAATGTTATTTCTCTGAAAATCCTGCACCAAGCGTGATTCGAAACCGCACAGCAGGCAGCGACATTGACAAGGCTGCGCCTACTTTGCCACTCACCGGTGGGGCACAGTTAAAACTCACGTGGATGGTATACATTTTTCGGACCTATTATTTAAGTGGGTTAACTAGCATTTGAGGCGATTCTGTGATGCCCGTTTTATTCACAATTCTTCATGACTTTTGTTACAAACACATGAAATCATTATAAATATTTCTCATTTCTGGCGTGAAGCCCCAGTGCAGCTAAAGGAATGAACAACAGGCCAGTGAAGCGGTGAAGAAAACTAGTATTTCGGCATTTTCAGACCCTTTTAATTTTTTTATTGCAAGATTCTGGTCGGATTATTGGAAGTTTATATAGGCCGATTTAGATTTCCCTACTTTAGGAGTGTTGAGTGAGTGAAACTGATGGTCCAGAATGCATGTATATCTGTGGCAGGAGTACGTGTGAGAGGTAAATGTTTATTCAATTTCAATGGCAAAACAATGATGTTTAATCTTTTTTTATAATCTTGGGGCTCTGACAAGAACCTTTCTTGATAAATAGAGTCTGGCATCTGTTGGGCAATTCAGACGAAATCTAGCTGTTCCATTAGCATTGCCCTGCGGCTTGCAGACCGATGATACAGATTATACATTCTCATGAAAACTTCCATCTGAAGTTTGAAACTAGTAGCTGATGATGTCTGCCCCAGTCTTCTTGCCTTTTTATATCGTGATTTCATCTGTAATGCTCTGCAGTGCAACATCATCATCTGGTCGCAACATCTGTTGAGCTGTTTTTCTAAAGAACTATCTATATTCCTGCGTGAAACGGAATTGGTTTTTAACTTTCATGTTGATTTTCTCTGTAGTATTAAAATCAGATGAATGTGAAAAGTGAAGGAAAGTCGGCTTTGTATAAGAACATTCATGCTAGGTGTGATGTGTTAAGATATCTGACAACATAATGAACTCCGTGGAGTACGTGTGCCTGTCGTAAAAGTGTTATTGACAAAAGGTGGTAATTTTGACACCATTAAAACACCATTACAATCATCATATAGCAGCTAATCAATATCGCCTTTTGAAAATGTTCCTCTATCATCAAATTGTATCTACACATCACTGAGGATTCATGTTAGCTTGCACTGAAACTATGCGTATTTACTTTAATAAAGTATCAACGGCTTTCTTATGTATATTTTTTTTACACAACGACATTTGAAGCTGCCGATCATTCCTTTTCAGTTATATCGTTAACATTATGACAAATATTAGTGTGAAAGTTATCATAAGGGGCTACTAACAGGTACGATATAAAACTTGTTTTTGTAAATATAAAATCAGCTAATTAATTGCATATAACATCTACACTAACAACTCATGGTCTCACCACCCTAAATAAGCCGAAAAATCCGGCCAGGTGTCTACTAATAATGGAATCATAAAACAAATTATTTTTTAATGTTTATGTTCTAACCTCTGTTGAATTCAGAAAAAAAACGAGCAGGCTATAATTTTGTGAATGTTTAATAAGCACACATGGTTTCCGTCATGCAGATTATCAGGTATAACTGTTTCATGATAATCTCGCAGGGGTACAGTGCATGGGTTGAAAGGATGTGTGTCTGGTCTGTAACATAACGTAAGAATTACAGCTAATTTTCAGCTGTTCTGACGTTTATACACGTCATAGACTGAGGTTCAAAATCTGTCTGGCTACCATACTTATATCGGACCTGCTTTTTGAAAATGGACAGATCAGGTTTTGTCATGATATGCGACACTATAATTATGTGGATATTGTCGAAAAATCGGCCCATGGAATTGAGGCAGTTTACATGTATTTCAATGGGAGCGGCATTTGGGGTGGTAACACCCCATTTTATTACTTCAAGATATGTATTGAAATAACAAATCTGTGACGTCATATATAATGATTATGCCAGTAGATACATGGCAACTACAGCACTAAATATCTTAGGTGTTGAAGCTGAAATCCAAGGGGCTTTTATACTGACCAGATAGCTTGTGTAAACATTGCTGTTCTGTATGGTTGTCTCTGTAAATGGTGACTTAAGAATAATATAATCAAGTTACAAGTTTGTGAATAATTAGAAAGCACACAATGTTTTTTAATGCAGGATATAATATAATATATCTACATAGCGAGACATTCGGAAGGACACCAGAGGGTTGAATGAGCGTTGGACTTTCTGGAAATAGACATGAATATGTAAAAGGTAAAGGTATAAGTGCAGGTTGATAGTCTGATATCAAGTATTTCATCCGACTTTTACATTTGTATTCCCTCGTCACTGGGCCTGTTCATTCATGTGCCATCTCAACTCCAGGGAGAGCATACAGCCCTGCGGCCATTTCGGCGCATTAAACCTATCATACACATTGCCATCTCTGTCCTACCAGGTACTCATTTTCACCTGAGTCAAGTGAAGCATTTGAGGGTTGAGTGCCTTGCCCAACGACACAACGTCGAAATAATGTCCCAATATTGAGAAGGGAGAAACATGCTATGTCTCAGAAAATCCTGCACCAAGCGTGATTCGAAACCGCACAGCAGGCAGCGACATTGACAAGGCTGCGCCTACTTTGCCACTCACCGGTGGGGCACAGTTAAAACTCACGTGGATGGTATACATTTTTCGGACCTATTATTTAAGTGGGTTAACTAGCATTTGGGACGATTCTGTGATGCCCGTTTTATTCACAATTCTTCATGACTTTTGTTACAAACACATAAAATCATTATAAATATTGCTCATGTCTGGAGTGAAGCCCCAGTGCAGGTAAAGAAACGAACAACAGGTCAGTGAAGCGGTGAAAAAACTAGTATTTCGGCGTTTTCAGACCCTTTTAATTTTTTTATTGCAAGAATCTGGTCTGATTATTGGAAGTTTATATAGGCCGATTTAGATTTTCCTACTTTAGGAGTGTTGAGTGAGTGAAACTGATGGTCCAGAATGCATGTATATCTGTGGCAGGAGTACGCGTGAGAGGTAAATGTTTATTCAATTTCAATGGCAAAACAATGATGTTTAATCTTTTTTTATAATGTTAGGGCTCTGACAAGAACCTTTCTTGATAAATATAGTCTGGCATCTGTTGAGCAATTCAGACGAAAGCTAGCTGTTCCATTAGCATTGCCCTGCGGCTTGCAGACCGATGATACAGATTATACATTCTCATGAAAACTTCCATCTGAAGTTTGAAACTAGTAGCTGATGATGTCTGCCCCAGTCTTCTTGCCTTTTTATATCGTGATTTCATCTGTAATGCTTTGCAGTGCAACATCATCATCTGGTCGCAACATCTGTCGAGCTGTTTTTCTAAAGAACTATCTGTATTCCTGCGTGAAACGGAATTGTTTTTAACTTTCATGTTGATTGTCTCTGAAGTATTAAAATCAGATGAATGTGAAAAGTGAAGGAAAGTCGGCTTTGTATAAGAACATTCATGCTAGGTGTGATGTGTTAAGATATCTGACAACATAATGAGCTCCGTGGAGTACGTGTGCCTGACGTGAAAGTGTAATTGACAATAGGTGTTAATTTTGACATCATTAAAACACCATTACAATCATCATGTAGCTGCTAATCAATATCGCCTTTTGAAAATGTTCCTCTATCATCAAATTGTACATACACAGCACTAAGGATTCATGTTAGCTTGCACTGAAACTATGCGTATTTACTTTAATTAAGTATCAACGACTTTCTTATGTATATTTTTTTTACACAACGACATTTGAAGCTGCGGGTCATTCGTTTTCAGTTATATCGTTAACATTATGACAAATATTAGTGTGAAAGTTATCATAAGGGGCTGCATGGGTTGAAAGGATGTGTGTCTGGTCTGTAACATAACGTAAGAATTACAGCTAATTTTCAGCTGTTCTGACGTTTATACACGTCATAGACTGAGGTTCAAAATCTGTCTGGCTACCATACTTATATCGGACCTGCTTTTTGAAAATGGACAGATCAGGTTTTGTCATGATATGCGACACTATAATTATGTGGATATTGTCGAAAAATCGGCCCATGGAATTGAGGCAGTTTACATGTATTTCAATGGGAGCGGCATTTGGGGTGGTAACACCCCATTTTATTACTTCAAGATATGTATTGAAATAACAAATCTGTGACGTCATATATAATGATTATGCCAGTAGATACATGGCAACTACAGCACTAAATATCTTAGGTGTTGAAGCTGAAATCCAAGGGGCTTTTATACTGACCAGATAGCTTGTGTAAACATTGCTGCTCTGTATGGTTGTCTCTGTAAATGGTGACTTAAGAATAATATAATCAAGTTACATGTTTGTGAAAAATTAGAAAGCACACAATGTTTTTTTATGCAGGATATAATATAATATATCTACATAGCGAGACATTCGGAAGGACACCAGAGGGTTGAATGAGCGTTGGACTTTCTGGAAATAGACATGAATATGTAAAAGGTAAAGGTATAGGTGCAGGTTGATAGTCTGATATCAAGTATTTCATCCGACTTTTACATTTGTATTCCCTCGTCACTGGGCCTGTTCATTCATGTGCCATCTCAACTCCAGGGAGAGCATACAGCCCTGCGGCCATTTCGGCGCATTGAACCTATCATACACATTGCCATCTCTGTCCTACGAGGTACTCATTTTCACCTGAGTCAAGTGAAGCATTTGAGGGTTGAGTGCCTTGCCCAACGACACAACGTCGAAATAATGTCCCAATATTCAGAAGGGAGAAACATGCTATGTCTCTGAAAATCCTGCACCAAGCGTGATTCGAAACCGCACAGCAGGCAGCGACATTGACAGGGCTGCGCCTACTTTGCCACTCACCGATGGGGCACAGTTAAAACTCACGTGGATGGTATACATTTTTCGGACCTATTATTTAAGTGGGTTAACTAGCATTTGGGACGATTCTGTGATGCCCGTTTTATTCACAATTCTTCATGACTTTTGTTACAAACACATAAAATCATTATAAATATTGCTCATGTCTGGTGTGAAGCCCCAGTGCAGGTAAAGAAATGAACAACAGGCCAGTGAAGCGGTGAAAAAACTAGTATTTCGGCGTTTTCAGACCCTTTTAATTTTTTTATTGCAAGATTCTGGTCTGATTTTTGTAAGTTTATATAGGCCGATTTAGATTTTCCTTCTTTAGGAGTGTTGAGTGAGTGAAACTGATGGTCCAGAATGCATGTATATCTGTGGCAGGAGTACGCGTGAGAGGTAAATGTTTATTCAATTTCAATGGCAAAACAATGATGTTTAATCTTTTTTTATAATGTTAGGGCTCTGACAAGAACCTTTCTTGATAAATATAGTCTGGCATCTGTTGAGCAATTCAGACGAAAGCTAGCTGTTCCATTAGCATTGCCCTGCGGCTTGCAGACCGATGATACAGATTATACATTCTCATGAAAACTTCCATCTGAAGTTTGAAACTAGTAGCTGATGATGTCTGCCCCAGTCTTCTTGCCTTTTTATATCGTGATTTCATCTGTAATGCTCTGCAGTGCAACATCATCATCTGGTCGCAACATCTGTCGAGCTGTTTTTCTAAAGAACTATCTGTATTCCTGCGTGAAACGGAATTGTTTTTAACTTTAATGTTGATTGTCTCTGAAGTATTAAAATTAGATGAATGTGAAAAGTGAAGGAAAGTCGGCTTTGTATAAGAACATTCATGCTAGGTGTGATGTGTTAAGATATCTGACAACATAATGAGCTCCGTGGAGTACGTGTGCCTGTCGTGAAAGTGTTATTGACAATAGGTGTTATTTTGACACCATTAAAACACCATTACAATCATCATATAGCTGCTAATCAATATCGCCTTTTAAAAATGTTCCTCTATCATCAAATTGTATCTACACATCACTGAGGATTCATGTTAGCTTGCACTGAAACTATGCGTATTTACTTTAATTAAGTATCAACGACTTTCTTATGTATATTTTTTTAACACAACGACATTTGAAGCTGCGGGTCATTCATTTTCAGTTATATCGTTAACATTATGACAAATATTAGTGTGAAAGTTATCATAAGGGGCTGCATGGGTTGAAAGGATGTGTGTCTGGTCTGTAACATAACGTAAGAATTACAGCTAATTTTCAGCTGTTCTGACGTTTATACACGTCATAGACTGAGGTTCAAAATCTGTCTGGCTACCATACTTATATCGGACCTGCTTTTTGAAAATGGACAGATCAGGTTTTGTCATGATATGCGACACTATAATTATGTGGATATTGTCGAAAAATCGGCCCATGGAATTGAGGCAGTTTACATGTATTTCAATGGGAGCGGCATTTGGGGTGGTAACACCCCATTTTATTACTTCAAGATATGTATTGAAATAACAAATCTGTGACGTCATATATAATGATTATGCCAGTAGATACATGGCAACTACAGCACTAAATATCTTAGGTGTTGAAGCTGAAATCCAAGGGGCTTTTATCATAGATTAACCACATATATGTTAATATATATGCACATATGTGGTTAATCTATGCTTTTATACTGACCAGATAGCTTGTGTAAACATTGCTGTTCTGTATGGTTGTCTCTGTAAATGGTGACTTAAGAATAATATAATCAAGTTACAAGTTTGTGAATAATTAGAAAGCACACAATGTTTTTTTATGCAGGATATAATATAATATATCTACATAGTGAGACATTCGGAAGGACACCAGAGGGTTGAATGAGCGTTGGACTTTCTGGAAATAGAAATGAATATGTAAAAGGTAAAGGTATAGGTGCAGGTTGATAGTCTGATATCAAGTATTCCATCCGACTTTTACATTCGTATTCCCTCGTCACTGGGCATGTTCATTCATGTGCCATCTCAACTCCAGGGAGAGCATACAGCCCTGTGGCCATTTCGGCGCATTGAACCTATCATACACATTGCCATCTCTGTCCTACGAGGTACTCATTTTCACCTGAGTCAAGTGAAGCATTTGAGGGTTGAGTGCCTTGCCCAACGACACAACGTCGAAATAATGTCCCAATATTGAGAAGGGAGAAACATGCTATGTCTCTGAAAATCCTGCACCAAGCGTGATTCGAAACCGCACAGCAGGCAGCGACATTGACAGGGCTGCGCCTACTTTGCCATTCACCGGTGGGGCACAGTTAAAACTCACGTGGATGGTATACATTTTTCGGACCTATTATTTAAGTGGGTTAACTAGCATTTGGGACGATTCTGTGATGCCCGTTTTATTCACAATTCTTCATGACTTTTGTTACAAACACATAAAATCATTATAAATATTGCTCATGTCTGGTGTGAAGCCCCAGTGCAGGTAAAGAAATGAACAACAGGCCAGTGAAGCGGTGAAAAAACTAGTATTTCGGCGTTTTCAGACCCTTTTAATTTTTTTATTGCAAGATTCTGGTCTGATTTTTGTAAGTTTATATAGGCCGATTTAGATTTTCCTTCTTTAGGAGTGTTGAGTGAGTGAAACTGATGGTCCAGAATGCATGTATATCTGTGGCAGGAGTACGCGTGAGAGGTAAATGTTTATTCAATTTCAATGGCAAAACAATGATGTTTAATCTTTTTTTATAATGTTAGGGCTCTGACAAGAACCTTTCTTGATAAATATAGTCTGGCATCTGTTGAGCAATTCAGACGAAAGCTAGCTGTTCCATTAGCATTGCCCTGCGGCTTGCAGACCGATGATACAGATTATACATTCTCATGAAAACTTCCATCTGAAGTTTGAAACTAGTAGCTGATGATGTCTGCCCCAGTCTTCTTGCCTTTTTATATCGTGATTTCATCTGTAATGCTCTGCAGTGCAACATCATCATCTGGTCGCAACATCTGTCGAGCTGTTTTTCTAAAGAACTATCTGTATTCCTGCGTGAAACGGAATTGTTTTTAACTTTAATGTTGATTGTCTCTGAAGTATTAAAATTAGATGAATGTGAAAAGTGAAGGAAAGTCGGCTTTGTATAAGAACATTCATGCTAGGTGTGATGTGTTAAGATATCTGACAACATAATGAGCTCCGTGGAGTACGTGTGCCTGTCGTGAAAGTGTTATTGACAATAGGTGTTATTTTGACACCATTAAAACACCATTACAATCATCATATAGCTGCTAATCAATATCGCCTTTTAAAAATGTTCCTCTATCATCAAATTGTATCTACACATCACTGAGGATTCATGTTAGCTTGCACTGAAACTATGCGTATTTACTTTAATTAAGTATCAACGACTTTCTTATGTATATTTTTTTAACACAACGACATTTGAAGCTGCGGGTCATTCATTTTCAGTTATATCGTTAACATTATGACAAATATTAGTGTGAAAGTTATCATAAGGGGCTGCATGGGTTGAAAGGATGTGTGTCTGGTCTGTAACATAACGTAAGAATTACAGCTAATTTTCAGCTGTTCTGACGTTTATACACGTCATAGACTGAGGTTCAAAATCTGTCTGGCTACCATACTTATATCGGACCTGCTTTTTGAAAATGGACAGATCAGGTTTTGTCATGATATGCGACACTATAATTATGTGGATATTGTCGAAAAATCGGCCCATGGAATTGAGGCAGTTTACATGTATTTCAATGGGAGCGGCATTTGGGGTGGTAACACCCCATTTTATTACTTCAAGATATGTATTGAAATAACAAATCTGTGACGTCATATATAATGATTATGCCAGTAGATACATGGCAACTACAGCACTAAATATCTTAGGTGTTGAAGCTGAAATCCAAGGGGCTTTTATCATAGATTAACCACATATATGTTAATATATATGCACATATGTGGTTAATCTATGCTTTTATACTGACCAGATAGCTTGTGTAAACATTGCTGTTCTGTATGGTTGTCTCTGTAAATGGTGACTTAAGAATAATATAATCAAGTTACAAGTTTGTGAATAATTAGAAAGCACACAATGTTTTTTTATGCAGGATATAATATAATATATCTACATAGTGAGACATTCGGAAGGACACCAGAGGGTTGAATGAGCGTTGGACTTTCTGGAAATAGAAATGAATATGTAAAAGGTAAAGGTATAGGTGCAGGTTGATAGTCTGATATCAAGTATTCCATCCGACTTTTACATTCGTATTCCCTCGTCACTGGGCATGTTCATTCATGTGCCATCTCAACTCCAGGGAGAGCATACAGCCCTGTGGCCATTTCGGCGCATTGAACCTATCATACACATTGCCATCTCTGTCCTACGAGGTACTCATTTTCACCTGAGTCAAGTGAAGCATTTGAGGGTTGAGTGCCTTGCCCAACGACACAACGTCGAAATAATGTCCCAATATTGAGAAGGGAGAAACATGCTATGTCTCTGAAAATCCTGCACCAAGCGTGATTCGAAACCGCACAGCAGGCAGCGACATTGACAGGGCTGCGCCTACTTTGCCATTCACCGGTGGGGCACAGTTAAAACTCACGTGGATGGTATACATTTTTCGGACCTATTATTTAAGTGGGTTAACTAGCATTTGGGACGATTCTGTGATGCCCGTTTTATTCACAATTCTTCATGACTTTTGTTACAAACGAATAAAATCATTATAAATATTGCTCATGTCTGGTGTGAAGCCCCAGTGCAGGTAAAGAAATGAACAACAGGCCAGTGAAGCGGTGAAAAAACTAGTATTTCGGCGTTTTCAGACCCTTTTAATTTTTTTATTGCAAGATTCTGGTCTGATTATTGGAAGTTTATATAGGCCGATTTAGATTTTCCTACTTTAGGAGTGTTGAGTGAGTGAAACTGATGGTCCAGAATGCATGTATATCTGTGGCAGGAGTACGTGTTAGAGGTATTTTTTTATTCAATTTCAATGGCAAAACAATGATGTTTAATCTTTTTTTATAATGGTAGGGCTCTGACAAGAACCTTTCTTGATAAATATATTCTGGCATCTGTTGAGCAATTCAGACGAAAGCTAGCTGTTCCATTAGCATTGCCCTGCGGCTTGCAGACCGATGATACAGATTATACATTCTCATGAAAACTTCCATCTGAAGTTTGAAACTAGTAGCTGATGATGTCTGCCCCAGTCTTCTTGCCTTTTTATATCGTGATTTCATCTGTAATGCTTTGCAGTGCAACATCATCATCTGGTCGCAACATCTGTCGAGCTGTTTTTCTAAAGAACGATCTATATTCCTGCGTGAAACGGAATTGTTTTTAACTTTCATGTTGATTGTCTCTGAAGTATTAAAATCAGATGAATGTGAAAAGTGAAGGAAAGTCGGCTTTGTATAAGAACATTCATGCTAGGTGTGATGTGTTAAGATATCTGACAACATAATGAGCTCCGTGGAGTACGTGTGCCTGACGTGAAAGTGTTATTGACAATAGGTGTTAATTTTGACACCATTAAAACACCATTACAATCATCATATAGCTGCTAATCAATATCGCCTTTTGAAAATGTTCCTCTATCATCAAATTGTATATACACAGCACTAAGGATTCATGTTAGCTTGCACTGAAACTATGCGTATTTACTTTAATTAAGTATCAACGACTTTCTTATGTATATTTTTTTTACACAACGACATTTGAAGCTGCGGGTCATTCGTTTTCAGTTATATCGTTAACATTATGACAAATATTAGTGTGAAAGTTATCATAAGGGGCTGCATGGGTTGAAAGGATGTGTGTCTGGTCTGTAACATAACGTAAGAATTACAGCTAATTTTCAGCTGTTCTGACGTTTATACACGTCATAGACTGAGGTTCAAAATCTGTCTGGCTACCATACTTATATCGGACTTGCTTTTTGAAAATGGACAGATCAGGTTTTGTCATGATATGCGACACTATAATTATGTGGATATTGTCGAAAAATCGGCCCATGGAATTGAGGCAGTTTACATGTATTTCAATGGGAGCGGCATTTGGGGTGGTAACACCCCATTTTATTACTTCAAGATATGTATTGAAATAACAAATCTGTGACGTCATATATAATGATTATGCCAGTAGATACATGGCAACTACAGCACTAAATATCTTAGGTGTTGAAGCTGAAATCCAAGGGGCTTTTATACTGACCAGATAGCTTGTGTAAACATTGCTGTTCTGTATGGTTGTCTCTGTAAATGGTGACTTAAGAATAATATAATAAAGTTACAAGTTTGTGAATAATTAGAAAGCACACAATGTTTTTTTATGCAGAATATAATATAATATATCTACATAGCGAGACATTCGGAAGGACACCAGAGGGTTGAATGAGCGTTGGACTTTCTGGAAATAGACATGAATATGTAAAAGGTAAAGGTATAGGTGCAGGTTGATAGTCTGATATCAAGTATTTCATCCGACTTTCACATTTGTATTCCCTCGTCACTGGGCCTGTTCATTCATGTGCCATCTCAACTCCAGGGAGAGCATACAGCCCTGCGGCCATTTCGGCGCATTGAACCTATCATACACATTGCCATCTCTGTCCTACCAGGTACTCATTTCCACCTGAGTCAAGTGAAGCATTTGAGGGTTGAGTGCCTTGCCCAACGACACAACGTCGAAATAATGTCCCAATATTGAGAAGGGAGAAACATGCTATGTCTCTGAAAATCCTGCACCAAGCGTGATTCGAAACCGCACAGCAGGCAGCGACATTGACAGGGCTGCGCCTACTTTGCCACTCACCGGTGGGGCACAGTTAAAACTCACGTGGATGGTATACATTTTTCGGACCTATTATTTAAGTGGGTTAACTAGCATTTGGGACGATTCTGTGATGCCCGTTTTATTCACAATTCTTCATGACTTTTGTTACAAACACATAAAATCATTATAAATATTGCTCATGTCTGGTGTGAAGCCCCAGTGCAGGTAAAGAAATGAACAACAGGCCAGTAAAGCGGTGAAAAAACTAGTATTTCGGCGTTTTCAGACCCTTTTAATTTTTTTATTGCAAGATTCTGGTCTGATTATTGGAAGTTTATATAGGCCGATTTAGATTTTCCTACTTTAGGAGTGTTGAGTGAGTGAAACTGATGGTCCAGAATGCATGTATATCTGTGGCAGGAGTACGCGTGAGAGGTAAATGTTTATTCAATTTCAATGGCAAAACAATGATGTTTAATCTTTTTTTATAATGTTAGGGCTCTGACAAGAACCTTTCTTGATAAATAGAATCTGGCATCTGTTGGGCAATTCAGACGAAAGCTAGCTGTTCCATTAGCATTGCCCTGCGGCTTGCAGACCGATGATACAGATTATACATTCTCATGAAAACTTCCATCTGAAGTTTGAAACTAGTAGCTGATGATGTCTGCCCCAGTCTTCTTGCCTTTTTATATCGTGATTTCATCTGTAATGCTCTGCAGTGCAACATCATCATCTGGTCGCAACATCTGTTGAGCTGTTTTTCTAAAGAACTATCTATATTCCTGCGTGAAACGGAATTGTTTTTAACTTTCATGTTGATTGTCTCTGCAGTATTAAAATCAGATGAATGTGAAAAGTGAAGGAAAGTCGGCTTTGTATAAGAACATTCATGCTAGGTGTGATGCGTTAAGATATCTAACAACATAATGAACTCCGTGGAGTACGTGTGCCTGTCGTGAAAGTGTTATTGACAATAGGTGTTAATTTTGACACCATTAAAAACACCATTACAATCATCATATAGCTGCTAATCAATATCGCCTCTTGAAAATGTTCCTCTATCATCAAATTGTATCTACACATCACTGAGGATTCATGTTAGCTTGCACTGAAACTATGCGTATTTACTTTAATTAAGTATCAACGACTTTCTTATGTATATTTTCTTTACACAACGACATTTGAAGCTGCGGGTCATTCATTTTCAGTTATATCGTTAACATTATGACAAATATTAGTGTGAAAGTTATCATAAGGGGCTACTAACAGGTACGATATAAAATTTTTTTTAAATATAAAATCAGCTTATTAATTGCATATAACATCTACACTAACAACTCATGGTCTCATCACCCTAAATAAGCCGAAATCCGGCCAGGTGTCTACTAATAATGGAATCATAACACAAAATATTTTTAATGTTTATGTTCTAACCTCTGTTGAATTAAGAAAAAAAGCGAACAGGCTATAATTTTGTGAATATTTAATAAGCACACATGGTTTCCGTCATGCAGATTATCAGGTATAACTGTTTCATGATAATCTCGCAGGGGTACAGTGAATGGGTTGAAAGGATGTGTGTCTGGTCTGTAACATAACGTAAGAATTACAGCTAATTTTCAGCTGTTCTGACGTTTATACACGTCATAGACTGGGGTTCAAAATCTGTCTGGCTACCATACTTATATCGGACCTGCTTTTTGAAAATGGACAGATCAGGTTTTGTCATGATATGCGACTCTATAATTATGTGGATATTGTCGAAAAATCGGCCCATGGAATTGAGGCAGTTTACATGTATTTCAATGGGAGCGGCATTTGGGGTGGTAACACCCCATTTTATTACTTCAAGATATGTATTGAAATAACAAATCTGTGACGTCATATATAATGATTATGCGAGTAGATACATGGCAAATACAGCACTAAATATCTTAGGTGTTGAAGCTGAAATCCAAGGGGCTTTTATACTGACCAGATAGCTTGTGTAAATATTGCTGTTCTGTATGGTTGTCTCTGTAAATGGTGACTTAAGAATAATATAATCAATTTACAAGTTTGTGAATAATTAGAAAGCACACAATGTTATTTATGCAGGATATAATATAATATATCTACATAGCGAGACATTCGGAAGGACACCAGAGGGTTGAATGAGCGTTGGACTTTCTGGAAATAGACATGAATATGTAAAAGGTAAAGGTATAGGTGCAAGTTGACAGTCTGATATCAAGTATTTCATCCGACTTTTACATTTGTATTCCCTCGTCACTGGGCCTGTTCATTCATGTGCCATCTCAACTCCAGGGAGAGCATACAGCCCTGCGGCCATTTCGGCGCATTGAACCTATCATACACATTGCCATCTCTGTCCTACCAGGTACTCATTTTCACCTGAGTCAAGTGAAGCATTTGAGGGTTGAGTGCCTTGCTCAACGACACAACGTCGAAATAATGTCCCAATATTGAGAAGGGAGAAACATGCTATGTCTCTGAAAATCCTGCACCAAGCGTGATTCGAAACCGCACAGCAGGCAGCGACATTGACAAGGCTGCGCCTACTTTGCCACTCACCGGTGGGGCACAGTTAAAACTCACGTGGATGGTATACATTTTTCGGACCTATTATTTAAGTGGGTTAACTAGCATTTGGGGCGATTCTGTGATGCCCGTTTTATTCACAATTCTTCATGACTTTTGTTACAAACACATAAAATCATTATAAATATTGCTCATGTCTGGTGTGAAGCCCCAGTGCAGGTAAAGAAATGAACAACAGGCCAGTGAAGCGGTGAAAAAACTAGTATTTCGGCGTTTTCAGACCCTTTTAATTTTTGTAGATCAAGATTCTGGTCTGATTATTGGAAGTTTATATCGGCCGATTTAGATTTCCCTACTTTAGGAGTGTTGAGTGAGTGAAACTAATGGTCCAGAATGCATGTATATCTGTGGCAGGAGTACGTGTGAGAGGTAAATGTTTATTCAATTTCAATAGCAAAACAATGATGTTTAATCTTTTTTTATAATGTTAGGGCTCTGACAAGAACCTTTCTTGATAAACATAGTCTGGCATCTGTTGAGCAATTCAGACGAAAGCTAGCTGTTCCATTAGCATTGCCCTGCGGCTTGCAGACCGATGATACAGATTATACATTCTCATGAAAACTTCCATCTGAAGTTTGAAACTAGTAGCTGATGATGTCTGCCCCAGTCTTCTTGCCTTTTTATATCGTGATTTCATCTGTAATGCTCTGCAGTGCAACATCATCATCTGGTCGCAACATCTGTCGAGCTGTTTTTCTAAAGAACTATCTGTATTCCTGCGTGAAACGGAATTGTTTTTAACTTTCATGTTGATTGTCTCTGAAGTATTAAAATCAGATGACTGTGAAAAGTGAAGGAAAGTCGGCTTTGTATAAGAACATTCATGCTAGGTGTGATGTGTTAAGATATCTGACAACATAATGAGCTCCGTGGAGTACGTGTGCCTGTCGTAAAAGTGTTATTGACAATAGGTGTTAATTTTGACACCATTAAAACACCATTACAATCATCATATAGCTGCTAATCAATATCGCCTTTTGAAAATGTTCCTCTATCATCAAATTGTATCTACACATCTCTGAGGATTCATGTTAGCTTGCACTGAAACTATGCGTATTTACTTTAATTAAGTATCAACGACTTTCTTATGTATATTTTTTTTACACAACGACATTTGAAGCTGCGGGTCATTCATTTTCAGTTATATCGTTAACATTATGACAAATATTAGTGTGAAAGTTATCATAAGGGACTACTAACAGGTACGATATAATTTTTTTTTTCAAATATAAAATCAGCTAATTAATTGCATATAACATCTACACTAACAACTCATGGTCTCATCACCCTAAATAAGCCGAAATCCGGCCAGGTGTCTACTAATAATGGAATCATAACACAAAATATTTTTAATGTTTATGTTCTAACCTCTGTTGAATTAAGAAAAAAAGCGAACAGGCTATAATTTTGTGAATATTTAATAAGCACACATGGTTTCCGTCATGCAGATTATCAGGTATAACTGTTTCATGATAATCTCGCAGGGGTACAGTGCATGGGTTGAAAGGATGTGTGTCTGGTCTGTAACATAACGTAAGAATTACAGCTAATTTTCAGCTGTTCTGACGTTTATACACGTCATAGACTGGGGTTCAAAATCTGTCTGGCTACCATACTTATATCGGACCTGCTTTTTGAAAATGGACAGATCAGGTTTTGTCATGATATGCGACACTATAATTATGTGGATATTGTCGAAAAATCGGCCCATGGAATTGAAGCAGTTTACATGTATTTCAATGGGAGCGGCATTTGGGGTGGTAACACCCCATTTTATTACTTCAAGATATGTATTGAAATAACAAATCTGTGACGTCATATATAATGATTATGCCAGTAGATACATGGCAAATACAGCACTAAATATCTTAGGTGTTGAAACTGAAATCCAAGGGGCTTTTATACTGACCAGATAGCTTGTGTAAACATTGCTGTTCTGTATGGTTGTCTCTGTAAATGGTGACTTAAGAATAATATAATCAATTTACAAGTTTGTGAATAATTAGAAAGCACACAATGTTATTTATGCAGGATATAATATAATATATCTACATAGCGAGACATTCGGAAGGACACCAGAGGGTTGAATGAGCGTTGGACTTTCTGGAAATAGACATGAATATGTAAAAGGTAAAGGTATAGGTGCAAGTTGACAGTCTGATATCAAGTATTTCATCCGACTTTTACATTTGTATTCCCTCGTCACTGGGCCTGTTCATTCATGTGCCATCTCAACTCCAGGGAGAGCATACAGCCCTGCGGCCATTTCGGCGCATTGAACCTATCATACACATTGCCATCTCTGTCCTACCAGGTACTCATTTTCACCTGAGTCAAGTGAAGCATTTGAGTGTTGAGTGCCTTGCCCAACGATATAACGTCGAAATAATGTCCCAATATTGAGAAGGGAGAAACATGCTATGTCTCTGAAAATCCTGCACCAAGCGTGATTCGAAACCGCACAGCAGGCAGCGACATTGACAAGGCTGCGCCTACTTTGCCACTCACCGGTGGGGCACAGTTAAAACTCACGTGGATGGTATACATTTTTCGGACCTATTATTTAAGTGGGTTAACTAGCATTTGGGGCGATTCTGTGATGCCCGTTTTATTCACAATTCTTCATGACTTTTGTTACAAACACATAAAATCATTATAAATATTGCTCATGTCTGGTGTGAAGCCCCAGTGCAGGTAAAGAAATGAACAACAGGCCAGTGAAGCGGTGAAAAAACTAGTATTTCGGCGTTTTCAGACCCTTTTAATTTTTGTATTGCAAGATTCTGGTCTGATTATTGGAAGTTTATATCGGCCGATTTAGATTTCCCTACTTTAGGAGTGTTGAGTGAGTGAAACTAATGGTCCAGAATGCATGTATATCTGTGGCAGGAGTACGTGTGAGAGGTAAATGTTTATTCAATTTCAATAGCAAAACAATGATGTTTAATCTTTTTTTATAATGTTAGGGCTCTGACAAGAACCTTTCTTGATAAATATAGTCGGGCATCTGTTGGGCAATTCAGACGAAAGCTAGCTGTTCCATTAGCATTGCCCTGCGGCTTGCAGACCGATGATACAGATTATACATTCTCATGAAAACTTCCATCTGAAGTTTGAAACTAGTAGCTGATGATGTCTGCCCCAGTCTTCTTGCCTTTTTATATCGTGATTTCATCTGTAATGCTCTGCAGTGCAACATCATCATCTGGTCGCAACATCTGTCGAGCTGTTTTTCTAAAGAACTATCTGTATTCCTGCGTGAAACGGAATTGTTTTTAACTTTCATGTTGATTGTCTCTGAAGTATTAAAATCAGATGACTGTGAAAAGTGAAGGAAAGTCGGCTTTGTATAAGAACATTCATGCTAGGTGTGATGTGTTAAGATATCTGACAACATAATGAACTCCGTGGAGTACGTGTGCCTGTCGTAAAAGTGTTATTGACAATAGGTGTTAATCTTGACACCATTAAAACAACATTACAATCATCATATAGCTGCTAATCAATATCGCCTTTTGAAAATGTTCCTCTATCATCAAATTGTATCTACACATCACTGAGGATTCATGTTAGCTTGCACTGAAACTATGCGTATTTACTTTAATTAAGTATCAACGACTTTCTTATGTATACTTTTTTTACACAACGACATTTGAAGCTGCGGGTCATTCATTTTCAGTTATATCGTTAACATTATGACAAATATTAGTGTGAAAGTTATCATAAGGGGCTACTAACAGGTACGATATAATTTTTTTTTTCAAATATAAAATCAGCTAATTGATTGCATATAACATCTACACTAACAACTCATGGTCTCATCACCCTAAATAAGCCGAAATCCGGCCAGGTGTCTACTAATAATGGAATCATAACACAAAATATTTTTAATGTTTATGCTCTAACCTCTGTTGAATTAAGAAAAAAAGCGAACAGGCTATAATTTTGTGAATATTTAATAAGCACACATGGTTTCCGTCATGCAGATTATCAGGTATAACTGTTTCATGATAATCTCGCAGGGGTACAGTGCATGGGTTGAAAGGATGTGTGTCTGGTCTGTAACATAACGTAAGAATTACAGCTAATTTTCAGCTGTTCTGACGTTTATACACGTCATAGACTGGGGTTCAAAATCTGTCTGGCTACCATACTTATATCGGACCTGCTTTTTGAAAATGGACAGATCAGGTTTTGTCATGATATGCGACACTATAATTATGTGGATATTGTCGAAAAATCGGCCCATGGAATTGAGGCAGTTTACATGTATTTCAATGGGAGCGGCATTTGGGGTGGTAACACCCCATTTTATTACTTCAAGATATGTATTGAAATAACAAATCTGTGACGTCATATATAATGATTATGCCAGTAGATACATGGCAAATACAGCACTAAATATCTTAGGTGTTGAAGCTGAAATCCAAGGGGCTTTTATACTGACCAGATAGCTTGTGTAAACATTGCTGTTCTGTATGGTTGTCTCTGTAAATGGTGACTTAAGAATAATATAATCAATTTACAAGTTTGTGAATAATTAGAAAGCACACAATGTTATTTATGCAGGATATAATATAATATATCTACATAGCGAGACATTCTGAAGGACACCAGAGGGTTGAATGAGCGTTGGACTTTCTGGAAATAGACATGAATATGTAAAAGGTAAAGATATAGGTGCAAGTTGACAGTCTGATATCAAGTATTTCATCCGACTTTTACATTTGTATTCCCTCGTCACTGGGCCTGTTCATTCATGTGCCATCTCAACTCCAGGGAGAGCATACAGCCCTGCGGCCATTTCGGCGCATTGAACCTATCATACACATTGCCATCTCTGTCCTACCAGGTACTCATTTTCACCTGAGTCAAGTGAAGCATTTGAGGGTTGAGTGCCTTGCCCAACGACACAACGTCGAAATAATGTCCGAATATTGAGAAGGGAGAAACATGCTATGTCTCTGAAAATCCTGCACCAAGCGTGATTCGAAACCGCACAGCAGGCAGCGACATTGACAAGGCTGCGCCTACTTTGCCACTCACCGGTGGGGCACAGTTAAAACTCACGTGGATGGTATACATTTTTCGGACCTATTATTTAAGTGGGTTAACTAGCATTTGGGGCGATTCTGTGATGCCCGTTTTATTCACAATTCTTCATGACTTTTGTTACAAACACATAAAATCATTATAAATATTGCTCATGTCTGGTGTGAAGCCCCAGTGCAGGTAAAGAAATGAACAACAGGCCAGTGAAGCGGTGAAAAAACTAGTATTTCGGCGTTTTCAGACCCTTTTAATTTTTTTATTGCAAGATTCTGGTCTGATTATTGGAAGTTTATATAGGCCGACTTAGATTCTCCTACTTTAGGAGTGTTGAGTGAGTGAAACTGATGGTCCAGAATGCATGTATATCTGTGGCAGGAGTACGCGTGAGAGGTAAATGTTTATTCAATTTCAATGGCAAAACAATGATGTTTAATCTTTTTTTATAATGTTAGGGCTCTGACAAGAACCTTTTTTGATAAATATAGTCTGGCATCTGTTGAGCAATTCAGACGAAAGCTAGCTGTTCCATTATAGTCCAGTTGTCAAACGGCATTTTTTTACTCAAGCGTGTTTCGCGGTATGGACGATGTTTTATGATTGATTCTGGTTCTAAGGGATGTCCTGAGCAGGAATCAGCCGGGTGCCACTTTGGCACCCTTGGGCGGAATTTTTTAAGGGCAAAAACAAAATGGCCGCCAAATATTTCAAGGTCAAATATGATTTTTCAACAAATTAAGCCAGGAACAAGTGTAATACCTCATTTTCATGTGATTTTGACTGGGCAATCCATTTCTTGCATTATTTTGATGACTCAAGGTCATATTCAAGGTCAAAAAGACAATTTCAAGGGCAAAGAAGCAAAAATACAATTTTTAACAAATAAAGATAGGAAAATGTGTAATACCTCTTTTACATGGGATTTTATCTGAAAATGAATGTATGGTATTATATTGTTGATCCAAAGTTAGCTTCAAGGTCGAAAGTCCATTCCAAGGTCAAAAACAAAATGGTTGCCAGATATTTCAAGGTCAAATATGATTTTTCAACAAATGAAGCTAGGAACAAATGTAATACCTCATTTTCATGTGATTTTGACCGGGCAATTCATTTCTTGTATTATTTGCATGATTCAAAGTCATCTTCAAGGTCAAAAGGTGAAATATCAAGGTCAATCAAGCAAAATTACCTTTTTTAACAAATTAAGCTAGGAACATGTGTAATACCTCATGCAATTTTGACTGGGCATTCCATATCTGATATTATTTTGATTATTCAAGGTCATCTTCAAGGTCAAAGGGGTCAATTTCAAGGTGAAGTAAGAGAAAATATCATTTTTAACAAATAAAGCTAGGAATGTGTGTAATACCTCTTTTTATGGGATTTTGATTGACAAATCCAATTATAGTATTATATGAGTGATTAAAGGTTATCTTCAAGGTCAATTTCAATTCAAGGTCATCAAAATTCAATTAACAAACATAAATAGCAAAAAGTGTTGTACTTCTTTTTAGTGTAATATTGACAAATAATCCATTTCTGCTACTATTTTTATAATTAAAGGTCATTTTCAAGGTCAGTGTGTCAATTTCAAGGTCAGGTAAGCGAAAATATGATTTTCAACAAATAAAGCTAGGACAATATCTTTCTGGTATGATTTTGGTTATTTGAGGTGATCCTCTAGGTCAAATGTAAATATCAAGGTCAAATATTATTTTAACGTAGTATTCTACATATTGGAGCACACATAATAAATTGTCTTGGTGTATCTTTAACCGGATAATCTAATTCTAGTAGGGTTTTAATGAATAAACATGATCAGAGTGAAATGATCGGACAACTAGAAGGCATCAAAGGGTCACGGAGAGGCGTCAAATAGCGACGAAAAAGCATAAAAGATCAATGGAGAGGCGGTGAAAGGTGACAGAGAGGCGGTAAAAGACAATGGGGAGGCATTAAAGGATGTCGACGAGTTAAGATATCTCGTGTTAAATAAAGCTAGGACAATATCTTTCTGGTATGATTTTGGTTATTTGAGGTGATCCTCTAGGTCAAATGTAAATATCAAGGTCAAATATTATTTTAACGTAGTATTCTACATATTGGAGCACACATAATAAATTGTCTTGGTGTATCTTTAACCGGATAATCTAATTCTAGTAGGGTTTTAATGAATAAACATGATCAGAGTGAAATGATCGGACAACTAGAAGGCATCAAAGGGTCACGGAGAGGCGTCAAATAGCGACGAAAAAGCATAAAAGATCAATGGAGAGGCGGTGAAAGGTGACAGAGAGGCGGTAAAAGACAATGGGGAGGCATTAAAGGATGTCGACGAGTTGCTAAAAGGCGCCCCAGAGGCGCTAAAGAGCGAGTAAGAAGGGTTAAAAGAAAATGAGTAGTCATTAAAGGGCAATGAGGAGGCATTGAAGGGCAATGAGGAGGCGGTGAATGGCAACGAGGATGCGTTAAGGGGCAAAAATGGGGCGTTAAAGAGCGACAAGATGCATTAAAAGGTGGCGGGGTGGCATGAAAGGGCTATGGAACAGTGACAAGGAAGTACGTTAACGGGTGATGGGGCGGTGCTAATGGTTGATGGATAGGTGTCTAAGTGCAATGAGAAGGCATTAAAAAAGACAGAGAATCGTTAAAGGGCAATGGAGAAGCGTTAAATGGTGACGGAGAGACGTCAAAGAGCGATGGAAAGGCGTTAAAGGCCGAAAAAGTGTTAAAAGTGATGTAGATGCATTAAACTTTGATGGAGAGGCGCTAATAGGCGCTGCAGATGCGTTAAATGGCGATGCGAATGTGGTAAAGGGCGATGGTGAGGCATTAAATGATGATGGGAAAGTTTTAAATGGCGATGGGAAGGCGGTAATGGGTGATGAGGAGTCATTCAAGGGCGACCATGAAACGTTAAACGACTATGGAAAAGCGCTGAAGGGCAATGGGGAGGAGTTGAAGTGTGCTGGATAAGCGTGTGAGGGTGAGTAGAAAGTGTTAAAACAACGGAACATTGCTGAAGGGTGACAGAGAAGCGTTAAATGGTGACTGAGACTTCAAAGGGCATTGGAAAAGTAATAAAGGTTGATGGAGATGCATTAAAGGGTGATGGAGAGACGCTAACAGGCGCTGCAGATGAGTTAAATGGCGATGGGAAGGCGTTAATGGGCAATGAGGAGGCGTTGAATGACAACAAAGAGGCGCTAAAGGTGACGGGATGTGTTGGTGGGTGTCATGAAAGGGTTATTGAATGGCGTTAGAGGGTGACGAGGAAGCATTAAATAACAGGTGATGCGGTGGTGCTAAAGGGTGATGGATATGTGTTTTAGGGCGATGAGAAGGCGCTAAAGATGACGGGGAATCGCTAAAGGGCAACTGAGAAAAATTAAATTATGACGGAGAGATGTCAAAGAGTGACAGAAAGGTGTTAAAGGGCCAAGAAAAAGTGTTAAAGGTTGATGGAGATGCACTAAAAGGTTGATGGAGAGGCGTTTAAAAGATGCTGGAGATGCGTTAAATGGTGATGCTAAAGGGTTAAAGGGCGATGAAGAGGCGGTAAATGGTGATAGAGAGACATTAAATGGTGATGGGAAGCCAGTAAAGGGCGATGAGGAGGCGTTAAATTTCACCGAAGAAGCGTTAAAGGGTGACGGAAAGGCGTTAAAGGACGAAGAAAAAATATAAAGGTAGACCCAAAAGCATTGAAGGGCAATGAGAGACGATAAATGGCGATGGGGAGGCGTCGAAGGACCATGGGGAGGCGTTAACGATTGATGGTAAAGCTTTAAAATGTGATGGAGAGTTAAATTAAAGAGCAATGGAGAAGTGTTCAGTGTGAAGAAGAGGCATTAAAGGGCGACAGAAAGGCCTTCAATTGCAATAAAGAGGCGTTAAACTAAAAGGACGTTCAGGGCGAAGAAGAGGCGTTAAAGGGCAAAAGAAAGGCCTTCAATTGCAAAGAAGAGGCATTAAACTGAAAGCTATGAAGACGCATTATTGTCTCCCTTTAGTGCCTCTCCATAGCTCTATAATGCCTCTCTCTCACACATTATAAGGCCCTCGTGGCTCTGTAACGCCTCCTGTGGCCCATTAACGCCTCCTCATTTCTCTATAATATGCCTCCTCATTGCCCTTTAATGCCTTTTCATTGTCCTTTATCGCCTTCTCATTGCCCTTTAATACCTCCTCATCGACCGTTAGAACTTTTCCATCACTCTTTAACACATCTCTGTTAATTGCCATTCAATGCCTTCGAGCCGATGTCTTCACCTTGTGCTTGTTTGATCATTTAAACCCAACAGAATTAGATTATCCAGTCAAAATAAAACCCAACACAAGGTATTATACGTGCTCCAATTTCTAGCTTATACGCTAAAACATATATTTGACCTTGAGGATGACTTTAAATCACCAAAGTAATAGGAAAAAGACATTTTTCGCTCAAAATCCCACGAAAAAAAGTTTTTTACACATGTTCTAGCTGTATTTGTTAAAAATCCTATTCTCCTTTACTTGACCGTGAAATTGACATTTTGATCTTAAAGATGACCTTTTATCATCAAAATAGTATCAAGAATAGATTATTCAGTCAAAAAACACGTCAAAAAGACGTATTACACTTCTTCCTATTTTGTTTCGAAAAGATCATATTTTTACATTTTGACCTTGGAAATGACCTTTCGACCTTGAAAATGACCTTGGATCAACAAAATAATACCATAAATGGATTTTTCAGACAAAATCACATGAAAAAGAGGTATTACACATGTTCCTAGCTTGATTTGTTAAAAATGGTAATTTTGCTTATTTGACCTTGAAATTGACTTTTTGACCTTGAAAATGACCTTGAGTCATGAAAATAATACAGGAAAATGGATTGCCCGGTCAAAATCACACGAAAATGAGGTATTACACTTGTTCCTGGCTTCATTTGTTGAACAATCATAGTTGACCTTCAGATATCTGGCGGCCATTTTGTTTTTGACCTTGGCAATGCCCTTTCGGCCTTGAAGATGACCTTGGATCACCAAAATAATACCATAAATAGATTTTTCAGACAAAATCCAACGAAAAAGAGCTATTACACATGTTCCTAGCTTTATTTGTTAAAAAGGGTATTTTTGCTTATTTGACCTTGAAATTGACGTTTTGACCTTGAAGATGACCTTATATCATAAAAAGAATACAAGAAATGGATTGCCCAGTCAAAATCACATGAAAATGAGGTATTACACTTGTTCCTGGCTTCATTTGTTGAAAAAAACATATTTGACCTTGAAATATCTGGCGGCCATTTTGTTTTTGCCCTTAAAAAATTCCGCCCAAGGGTGCCAAAGTGGCACCCGGCTGATTTCTGCTCGGGATACCCCATAGTATCAGAATCAATCATAAAACATCGTCCATACCGCGAAACACGCTTTAGTCAAAATCCACTGGACTATTAGCATTGCCCTGCGGCTTGCAGACCGATGATACAGATTATACATTCTCATGAAAACTTCCATCTGAAGTTTGAAACTAGTAGCTGATGATGTCTGCCCCAGTCTTCTTGCCTTTTTATATCGTGATTTCATCTGTAATGCTCTGCAGTGCAACATCATCATCTGGTCGCAACATCTGTCGAGCTGTTTTTCTAAAGAACTATCTGTATTCCTGTGTGAAACGGAATTGTTTTTAACTTTCATGTTGATTGTCTCTGAAGTATTAAAATCAGATGAATGTGAAAAGTGAAGGAAAGTCGGCTTTGTATAAGAACATTCATGCTAGGTGTGATGTGTTAAGATATCTGACAGCATAATGAACTCCGTGGAGTACGTGTGCCTGTCGTGAAAGTGTTATTGACAATAGGTGTTAATTTTGACACCATTAAAACACCATTACAATCATCATATAGCTGCTAATCAATATCGCCTTTTGAAAATGTTCCTCTATCATCAAATTGTATCTACACATCTCTGAGGATTCATGTTAGCTTGCACTGAAACTATGCGTATTTACTTTAATTAAGTATCAACGACTTTCTTATGTATATTTTTTATACACAACGACATTTGAAGCTGCGGGTCATTCATTTCCAGTTATATCGTTAACATTATGACAAATATTAGTGTGAAAGTTATCATAAGGGGCTACTAACAGGTACGATATAATTTTATTTTTAAATATAAAATCAGCTAGTTAATTGCATATAACATCTACACTAACAACTCATGGTCTCATCACCCTAAATAAGCCGAAATCCGGCCAGACCGGCCAGGTGTCTACTAATAATGGAATCATAACACAAAATATTTTTAATGTTTATGTTCTAACCTCTGTTGAATTAAGAAAAAAAACGAACAGGCTATAATTTTGTGAATATTTAATAAGCACACATGGTTTCCGTCATGCAGATTATCAGGTATAACTGTTTCATGATAATCTCGCAGGGGTACAGTGCATGGGTTGAAAGGATGTGTGTCTGGTCTGTAACATAACGTAAGAATTACAGCTAATTTTCAGCTGTTTTGACGTTTATACACGTCATAGACTGGGGTTCAAAATCTGTCTGGCTACCATACTTATATCGGACCTGCTTTCTGAAAATGCACAGATGAGGTTTTGTCATGATATGCGACACTATAATTATGTGGATATTGTCGAAAAATCGGCCCATGGAATTGAGGCAGTTTACATGTATTTCAATGGGAGCGGCATTTGGGGTGGTAACACCCCATTTTATTACTTCAAGATATGTATTGAAATAACAAATCTGTGACGTCATATATAATGATTATGCCAGTAGATACATGGCAACTACAGCACTAAATATCTTAGGTGTTGAAGCTGAAATCCAAGTGGCTTTTGTACTGACCAGATAGCTTGTGTAAACATTGCTGTTCTGTATGGTTGTCTCTGTAAATGGTGACTTAAGAATAATATAATCAAGTTACAAGTTTGTGAATAATTAGAAAGCACACAATGTTTTTTTATGCAGGATATAATATAATATATCTACATAGCGAGACATTCGGAAGGACACCAGAGGGTTGAATGAGCGTTGGACTTTCTGGAAATAGACATGAATATGTAAAAGGGAAAGGTATAGGTGCAGGTTGATAGTCTGATATCAAGTATTTCATCCGACTTTTACATTTGTATTCCCTCGTCACTGGGCCTGTTCATTCATGTGCCTTCTCAACTCCAGGGAGAGCATACAGCCCTGCGGCCATTTCGGCGCATTGAACCTATCATACACATTGCCATCTCTGTCCTACCAGGTACTCATTTTCACATGAGTCAAGTGAAGCATTTGAGGGTTGAGTGCCTTGCCCAACGACACAACGTCGAGATAATGTCCCAATATTGAGAAGGGAGAAACATGCTATGTCTCTGAAAATCCTGCACCAAGCGTGATTCGAAACCGCACAGCAGGCAGCGACATTGACAAGGCTGCGCCTACTTTGCCACTCACCGGTGGGGCACAGTTAAAACTCACGTGGATGGTATACATTTTTCGGACCTATTATTTAAGTGGGTTAACTAGCATTTGGGGCGATTCTGTGATGCCCGTTTTATTCACAATTCTTCATGACTTTTGTTACAAACACATAAAATCATTATAAATATTGCTCATGTCTGGTGTGAAGCCCCAGTGCAGGTAAAGAAATGAACAACAGGCCAGTGAAGCGGTGAAAAAACTAGTATTTCGGCGTTTTCAGACCCTTTTAATTTTTTTATTGCAAGATTCTGGTCTGATTATTGGAAGTTTATATAGGCCGATTTAGATTTTCCTACTTTAGGAGTGTTGAGTGAGTGAAACTGATGGTCCAGAATGCATGTATATCTGTGGCAGGAGTACGCGTGAGAGGTAAATGTTGATTTAATTTCAATGGCAAAACAATGATGTTTAATCTTTTTTTTATAATGTTAGGGCTCTGAGAAGAACCTTTCTTAATAAATAGAGTCTGGCATCTGTTGGTCAATTCAGACGAAAGCTAGCTGTTCCATTAGCATTGCCCTGCGGCTTGCAGACCGATGATACAGATTATACATTCTCATGAAAACTTCCACCTGAAGTTTGAAACTAGTAGTTGATGATGTCTGCCCCAGTCTTCTTGCCTTTTTATATCGTGATTTCATCTGTAATGCTCTGCAGTGCAACATCATCATCTGGTCGCAACATCTGTCGAGCTGTTTTTCTAAAGAACTATCTGTATTCCTGCGTGAAACGGAATTGTTTTTAACTTTCATGTTGATTTTCTCTGAAGTATTAAAATCAGATGACTGTGAAAAGTGAAGGAAAGTCGGCTTTGTATAAGAACATTCATGCTAGGTGTGATGTGTTAAGATATCTGACAACATAATGAACTCCGTGGAGTACGTGTGCCTGTCGTAAAAGTGTTATTGACAATAGGTGTTAATCTTGACACCATTAAAACACCATTACAATCATCATATAGCTGCTAATCAATATCGCCTTTTGAAAATGTTCCTCTATCATCAAATTGTATCTACACATCACTGAGGATTCATGTTAGCTTGCACTGAAACTATGCGTATTTACTTTAATTAAGTATCAACGACTTTCTTATGTATATTTTTTATACACAACGACATTTGAAGCTGCGGGTCATTCATTTCCAGTTATATCGTTAACATTATGACAAATATTAGTGTGAAAGTTATCATAAGGGGCTACTAACAGGTACGATATAATTTTTTTTTTTAAATATAAAATCAGCTAGTTAATTGCATATAACATCTACACTAACAACTCATGGTCTCATCACCCTAAATAAGCCGAAATCCGGCCAGACCGGCCAGGTGTCTACTAATAATGGAATCATAACACAAAATATTTTTAATGTTTATGTTCTAACCTCTGTTGAATTAAGAAAAAAAACGAACAGGCTATAATTTTGTGAATATGTAATAAGCACACATGGTTTCCGTCATGCAGATTATCAGGTATAACTGTTTCATGATAATCTCGCAGGGGTACAGTGCATGGGTTGAAAGGATGTGTGTCTGGTCTGTAACATAACGTAAGAATTACAGCTAATTTTCAGCTGTTTTGACGTTTATACACGTCATAGACTGGGGTTCAAAATCTGTCTGGCTACCATACTTATATCGGACCTGCTTTCTGAAAATGCACAGATGAGGTTTTGTCATGATATGCGACACTATAATTATGTGGATATTGTCGAAAAATCGGCCCATGGAATTGAGGCAGTTTACATGTATTTCAATGGGAGCGGCATTTGGGGTGGTAACACCCCATTTTATTACTTCAAGATATGTATTGAAATAACAAATCTGTGACGTCATATATAATGATTATGCCAGTAGATACATGGCAACTACAGCACTAAATATCTTAGGTGTTGAAGCTGAAATCCAAGTGGCTTTTGTACTGACCAGATAGCTTGTGTAAACATTGCTGTTCTGTATGGTTGTCTCTGTAAATGGTGACTTAAGAATAATATAATCAAGTTACAAGTTTGTGAATAATTAGAAAGCACACAATGTTTTTTTATGCAGGATATAATATAATATATCTACATAGCGAGACATTCGGAAGGACACCAGAGGGTTGAATGAGCGTTGGACTTTCTGGAAATAGACATGAATATGTAAAAGGGAAAGGTATAGGTGCAGGTTGATAGTCTGATATCAAGTATTTCATCCGACTTTTACATTTGTATTCCCTCGTCACTGGGCCTGTTCATTCATGTGCCTTCTCAACTCCAGGGAGAGCATACAGCCCTGCGGCCATTTCGGCGCATTGAACCTATCATACACATTGCCATCTCTGTCCTACCAGGTACTCATTTTCACCTGAGTCAAGTGAAGCATTTGAGGGTTGAGTGCCTTGCCCAACGACACAACGTCGAGATAATGTCCCAATATTGAGAAGGGAGAAACATGCTATGTCTCTGAAAATCCTGCACCAAGCGTGATTCGAAACCGCACAGCAGGCAGCGACATTGACAAGGCTGCGCCTACTTTGCCACTCACCGGTGGGGCACAGTTAAAACTCACGTGGATAGTATACATTTTTCGGACCTATTTTTTAAGTGGGTTAACTAGCATTTGGGGCGATTCTGTGATGCCCGTTTTATTCACAATTCTTCATGACTTTTGTTACAAACACATAAAATCATTATAAATATTGCTCATGTCTGGTGTGAAGCCCCAGTGCAGGTAAAGAAATGAACAACAGGCCAGTGAAGCGGTGAAAAAACTAGTATTTCGGCGTTTTCAGACCCTTTTAATTTTTTTATTGCAAGATTCTGGTCTGATTATTGGAAGTTTATATAGGCCGATTTAGATTTTCCTACTTTAGGAGTGTTGAGTGAGTGAAACTGATGGTCCAGAATGCATGTATATCTGTGGCAGGAGTACGCGTGAGAGGTAAATGTTGATTTAATTTCAATGGCAAAACAATGATGTTTAATCTTTTTTTTATAATCTTAGGGCTCTGACAAGAACCTTTCTTGATAAATAGAGTCTGGCATCTGTTGGGCAATTCAGACGAAAGCTAGCTGTTCCATTAGCATTGCCCTGCGGCTTGCAGACCGATGATACAGATTATACATTCTCATGAAAACTTCCATCTGAAGTTTGAAACTAGTAGCTGATGATGTCTGCCCCAGTCTTCTTGCCTTTTTATATCGTGATTTCATCTGTAATGCTCTGCAGTGCAACATCATCATCTGGACGCAACATCTGTTGAGCTGTTTTTCTGAGGAACTATCTGTATTCCTGCTGAAACGGAATTGTTTTTAACTTTCATGTTGATTGTCTCTGAAGTATGAAAATCAGATGAATGTGAAAAGTGAAGGAAAGTCGGCTTTCTATAAGAACATTCATGCTAGGTGTGATGTGTTAAGATATCTGACAACATAATGAACTCCGTGGAGTACGTGTGCCTGTCGTAAAAGTGTTATTGACAAAAGGTGTTAATTTTGACACCATTAAAAACACAATTACGATCATCATATAGCTGCTAATCAATATCGCCTTTTGAAAATGTTCCTCTATCATCAAATTGTATCTACACATCACTGAGGATTCATGTTAGCTTGCACTAAAACTATGCGTATTTACTTTAAAAAAGTATCAACGACTTTCTTATGTATATTTAATTACACAACGACATTTGAAGCTGCGGATCATTCATTTTCAGTTATATCGTTAACATTATGACAAATATTAGTGTGAAAGTTATCATAAGGGGCTACTAACAGGTACGATATAAAACTTGTTTTTTTTTTAAATATAAAATCAGCTAATTAATTGCATATAACATCTACACTAACAACTCATGGTCTCACCACCCTAAATAAGCCGAGATCCCGCCAGGTGTCTACTAATAATGGAATCATAACACAAAATATTTTTAATGTTTATGTTCTAACCTCTGTTGAATTAAGAAAAAAAACGAACAGGCTATAATTTTGTAAATATTTAATAAGCACACATGGTTTCCGTCATGCAGATTATCAGGTATAACTGTTTCATGATAATCTCGCAGGGGTACAGTGCATGGGATTGAAAGGATGAGTGTCTGGTCTATAACATAGGGTAAGAATTACAGCTAATTTTCAGCTGTTCTAACGTTTATACACGTCATAGACTGAGGTTCAAAATCTGTCTGGCTACCATAATTATATCGGACCTGCTTTTTGAAAATGGACATATCAGGTTTTGTCTCTGAAGTATCCACACACACCAGGCGGGCATGTCTACGGCAACTCAGCAGTCCCAGCAGAAGAATGCAAGACATTGGGGTGGCTGCGGGCCAATGTCGATCCAACGCTTTCAGCGTTGAGCCGGCATTGGACCGCCGCCTCTACGCGGACACAGTGGCAACATACCAACCATCATACTCTGCCATCAGCTTGCACACCTGCACAATCACACTATACAGCATGTAAACAATACACGCCAAGACTGCAACACAACAGGCACCTTGAATTAACACTCTGACACCCGAATCAAAATAAACACAAATATCAACATGACATACACTATACCGGTGCTCATCTTATGATAACCCCCAGGTTGTTAGAGCGCTGGTTGGGGTATTTTAATACCCTAGTGGCTTTGAAAAGAATTCTAAAACAGCGCAAGTAACTTGATTCCACAATCAAGCTAATCCGCTGCTATTTCTGAATCTTTATTATTCCAATTCTACCGTACAGTTTTCGGAACTCTGGCAATCAAATCAATTCAAATATCTTCATAGCTCTCTTGGCTTCTACCTGGCGGGCTAGTGTATGTGACTGGCAACGGATTGGTAAGTGCATCAACACCAGGGTTTAATTCAGATCAAATCAGATCGTATTAGATCAACCATTGAGCAAGGAAGCATGGAATGAGTACCGTCCTCTAGCAATTACTGCAACAGTCGACATTTCTAATGTCGCGCTGTATAAGCCAGTAGCAGGGTAGATTTAACCAACCAAGCACACAGCTCAGGGCGGGGGCCTTAGGGTGGTGGTTAGCACCGCTGCCCTTCACGCCAGTGTCCGGGGTTCGGTTCCCGGCCTCGGCGGTTTGAAAGAAGCAAAAATGTTTCTTCCCCATCCACGTGTGAAAGTCAGTATCGTGGGGAGCCTCCGTGACCGAGAGGTAGCGTGCTCGGCCTCAGGCCGCCAGGGCTCGAATTTCGAATCCTGTGTCTGGAGGACAGTGTCATCTCAATCATCTCACCATCCTCAGGAGGTTCTCCTGGCCCAGTTTAGCCTATATGTGCACAAAGGTGGCCTAAAGCCCGATTCATTTCATTTGCACACAGCTCAATGCAAAAAAATTTTGAAATTAATTATTTTTTCAACAGACGGGCCACTAGCCCTTTAATTTCAAGCGATTCTTAGACATTCATAATCATATGGAAGTCTAATAAAGCTGCAAAATTCATTTCAACTGCTTTTCATATTCAGAGAATAAAATTATAGTTCGAGATGGAGATCAGAGATACGAGGATAGCAAATGGCTTATTTCAACACCTCTTTCTTTAAACGACCCTTGGAATCTCAAGGTCATCAAATTCAATTTCAGCTTTCCAGGTTCCAGTCCTCCTTTCCACCCAGACATTTTGTATACAGAAGGAATTAGTAGGCTAAAAAGGACTCACTAACAAGAGATCCTAATGCCATTATCTCACTCTCAGCACCCTTCGGGTGCTAGGGTTCCACACACTTGTCATGATATGCGACACTATAATTATGTGGATATTGTCGAAAAGAGGTGAAATCGGCCCATGGAAGTGAGGCAGTTTACATGTATTTCAATGGGAGCGGCATTTGGGGTGGTAACACCCCATTTTATTACTTCAAGATATGTATTGAAATAACAAATCTGTGACGTCATATATAATGATTATGCCAGTAGATACATGGCAACTACAGCACTAAATATCTTAGTTGTTGAAGCTGTAATCCAAGGGGCTTTTATACTGACCAGATAGCTTGTGTAAACATTGCTGTTCTGTATGGTTGTCTCTGTAAATGGTGACTTGAGAATAATATAATCAAGCTACAAATTTGTGGATAATTAGAAAGCACACAATGTTTTTTTATGCAGGATATAATATAATATATCTACATAGCGAGATATTCGGAAGAACACCAGAGGGTTGAATAAGCGTTGGACTTTTCTGGAAATAGACATGAATATGTAAAAGGTAAAGGTATAGGTGCAGGTTGATAGTCTGATATCAAGTTTTTCATCCGACTTTTATATTTGTATTCCCTCGTCACTGGGCCTGTTCATTCATGTGCCATCTCAATTCCACGGAGAGCATACAGCCCTGCGGCCATTTCGGCGCAATAAACCTATCATACACATTGACATCTCTGTCATACCAGGTACTCATTTTCACCTGAGTCAAGTGAAGCATTTGAGGGTTGAGTGCCTTGCCCAACGACACAACGTCGAAATAATGTCCCAATAATGAGAAGGGAAAAAAATGTTATTTCTCTGAAAATCCTGCACCAAGCGTGATTCGAAACCGCACAGCAGGCAGCGACATTGACAAGGCTGCGCCTACTTTGCCACTCACCGGTGGGGCACAGTTAAAACTCACGTGGATGGTATACATTTTTCGGACCTATTATTTAAGTGGGTTAACTAGCATTTGAGGCGATTCTGTGATGCCCGTTTTATTCACAATTCTTCATGACTTTTGTTACAAACACATAAAATCATTATAAATATTGCTCATGTCTGGTGTGAAGCCCCAGTGCAGGTAAAGGAATGAACAACAGGCCAGTGAAGTGGTGAAGAAAACTAGTATTTCGGCATTTTCAGACCCTTTTAATTTTTTTATTGCAAGATTCTGGTCGGATTATTGGAAGTTTATATAGGCCGATTTAGATTTCCCTACTTTAGGAGTGTTGAGTGAGTGAAACTGATGGTCCAGAATGCATGTATATCTGTGGCAGGAGTACGTGTGAGAGGTAAATGTTTATTCAATTTCAATGGCAAAACAATGATGTTTAATCTTTTTTTATAATCTTGGGGCTCTGACAAGAACCTTTCTTGATAAATAGAGTCTGGCATCTGTTGGGCAATTCAGACGAAATCTAGCTGTTCCATTAGCATTGCCCTGCGGCTTGCAGACCGATGATACAGATTATACATTCTCATGAAAACTTCCATCTGAAGTTTGAAACTAGTAGCTGATGATGTCTGCCCCAGTCTTCTTGCCTTTTTATATCGTGATTTCATCTGTAATGCTCTGCAGTGCAACATCATCATCTGGTCGCAACATCTGTTGAGCTGTTTTTCTAAAGAACTATCTATATTCCTGCGCGAAACGGAATTGTTTTAACTTTCATGTTGATTTTCTCTGTAGTATTAAAATCAGATGAATGTGAAAAGTGAAGGAAAGTCGGCTTTCTATAAGAACATTCATGCTAGGTGTGATGTGTTAAGATATCTGACAACATAATGAACTCCGTGGAGTACGTGTGCCTGTCGTAAAAGTGTTATTGACAAAAGGTGGTAATTTTGACACCATTAAAACACCATTACAATCATCATATAGCTGCTAATCAATATCGCCTTTTGAAAATGTTCCTCTATCATCAAATTGTATCTACACATCACTGAGGATTCATGTTAGCTTGCACTGAAACTATGCGTATTTACTTTAATAAAGTATCAACGATTTTCTTATGTATATTTTTTTCACACAACGACATTTGAAGCTGCCGATCATTCCTTTTCAGTTATATCGTTAACATTATGACAAATATTAGTGTGAAAGTTATCATAAGGGGCTACTAACAGGTACGATATAAAACTTGTTTTTGTAAATATAAAATCAGCTAATTAATTGCATATAACATCTACACTAACAACTCATGGTCTCACCACCCTAAATAAGCCGAAAAATCCGGCCAGGTGTCTACTAATAATGGAATCATAACACAAAATATTTTTAATGTTTATGTTCTAACCTCTGTTGAATTCAGAAAAAAAACGAGCAGGCTATAATTTTGTGAATGTTTAATAAGCACACATGGTTTCCGTCATGCAGATTATCAGGTATAACTGTTTCATGATAATCTCGCAGGGGTACAGTGCATGGGTTGAAAGGATGTGTGTCTGGTCTGTAACATAACGTAAGAATTACAGCTAATTTTCAGCTGTTCTGACGTTTATACACGTCCTAGACTGAGGTTCAAAATCTGTCTGGCTACCATACTTATATCGGACCTGCTTTTTGAAAATGGACAGATCAGGTTTTGTCATGATATGCGACACTATAATTATGTGGATATTGTCGAAAAGAGGTGAAATCGGCCCATGGAATTGAGGCAGTTTACATGTATTTCAATGGGAGCGGCATTTGGGGTGGTAACACCCCATTTTATTACTTCAAGATATGTATTGAAATAACAAATCTGTGACGTCATATATAATGATTATGCCAGTAGATACATGGCAACTACAGCACTAAATATCTTAGGTGTTGAAGCTGAAATCCAAGGGGCTTTTATACTGACCAGATAGCTTGTGTAAACATTGCTGTTCTGTATGGTTGTCTCTGTAAATGGTGACTTAAGAAAAATATAATCAAGTTACAAGTTTGTGGATAATTAGAAATCACACAATGTTTTTTTATGCAGGATATAATATAATATATCTACATAGCGAGACATTCGGAAGGACACCAGAGGGTTGAATGAGCGTTGGACTTTTCTGGAAATAGACATGAATATGTAAAAGGTAAAGGTATAGGTGCAGGTTGATAGTCTGATATCAAGTATTACATCCGACTTTTACATTTGTATTCCCTCGTCACTGGGCCTGTTCATTCATGTGCCATCTCAACTCCACGGAGAGCATACAGCCCTGCGGCCATTTCGGCGCATTGAACCTATCATACACATTGTCATCTCCGTCCTACCAGGTACTCATTTTCACCTGAGTCAAGTGAAGCATTTGAGGGTTGAGTGCCTTGCCCAACGACACAACGTCGAAATAATGTCCCAATATTGAGAAGGGAGAAACATGCTATTTGTCTGAAAATCCTGCACCAAGCGGGATTCGAAACCGCACAGCAGGCAGCGACATTGACAAGGCTGCGCCTACTTTGCCACTCACCGGTGGGGCACAGTTAAAACTCACGTGGATGGTATACATTTTTCGGACCTATTATTTAAGTGGGTTAACTAGCATTTGGGACGATTTTGTGATGCCCGTTTTATTCACAATTCTTCATGACTTTTGTTACAAACACATGAAATCATTATAAATATTTCTCATGTCTGGTGTGAAGCCCCAGTGCAGGTAAAGGAATTAACAACAGGCCAGTGAAGCGGTGAAAAAAACTAGTATTTCGGCATTTTCAGACCCTTTAAATTTTTATTGCAATATTCTGGTCTGATTATTGGAAGTTTATATAGGCCGATTTAGATTTCCCTACTTTAGGAGTGTTGAGTGAGTGAAACTGATGGTCCAGAATGCATGTATATCTGTGGCAGGAATACGTGTGAGAGGTAAATGTTTGTTCAATTTCAATGGCAAAACATTGATGTTTAATCTTTTTTTATAATGTTAGGGCTCTGACAAGAACCTTTCTTGATAAATAGAGTCTGGCATCTGTTGGGCAATTCAGACGAAAGCTAGCTGTTCCATTAACATTGCCCTGCGGCTTGCAGACCGATGATACAGATTATACATTCTCATGAAAACTTCCATCTGAAGTTTGAAACTAGTAGCTGATGATGTCTGCCCCAGTCTTCTTGCCTTTTTATATCGTGATTTCATCTGTAATGCTCTGCAGTGCAACATCATCATCTGGTCGCAACATCTGTTGAGCTGTTTTTCTAAAGAACTATCTGTATTCTTGCGTGAAACGGAATTGTTTTTAACTTTCATGTTGATTGTCTCTGGAGTATTAAAATCAGATGAATGTGAAAAGTGAAGGAAAGTCGGCTTTCTATAAGAACATTCATGCTAGGTGTGATGTGTTAAGATATCTGACAACATAATGAACTCCGTGGAGTACGTGTGCCTGTCGTAAAAGTGTTATTGACAATAGGTGTTAATTTTTACACCATTAAAACACCATTACAATCATCATATAGATGCTAATCAATATCGCCTTTTGAAAATGTTCCTCTATCATCGAATTGTATCTACACATCACTGAGGATTCATGTTAGCTTGCACTGAAACTATGCGTATTTACTTTAATAAAGTATCAACGACTTTCTTATGTATATTTTTTTACACAACGACATTTGAAGCTGCGGATCATTCCTTTTCAGTTATATCGTTAACATTATGACAAATATTAGTGTGAAAGTTATCATAAGGGGCTACTATCAGGTACGATATAAAACTTGTTTTTGTAAATATAAAATCAGCTAATTAATTGCATATAACATCTACACTAACAACTCATGGTCTCACCACCCTAAATAAGCCGACATCCGGCCAGGTGTCTACTAATAATGGAATCATAACACAAAATATTTTTAATGTTTATGTTCTAACCTCTGTTCAATTCAGAAAAAAAAACGAGCAGGCTATAATTTTGTGAATGTTTAATAAGCACACATGGTTTCCGTCATGCAGATTATCAGGTATAACTGTTTCATGATAATCTCGCAGGGGTACAGTGCATGGGTTGAAAGGATGTGTGTCTGGTCTGTAACATAACGTAAGAATCACAGCTAATTTTCAGCTGTTCTGACGTTTATACACGTCATAGACTGAGGTTCAAGATCTGTCTGGCTACCATACTTATATCGGACCTGCTGTTTGAAAATGGACAGATCAGGTTTTGTCATGATATGCGACACTATAATTATGTGGATATTGTCGAAAAGAGGTGAAATCGGCCCATGGAATTCAGGCAGTTTACATGTATTTCAATGGGAGCGGCATTTGGGGTGGTAACACCCCATTTTATTACTTTAAGATATGTATTGAAATAACAAATCTGTGACGTCATATATAATGATTATGCCAGTAGATACATGGCAACTACAGCACTAAATATCTTAGGTGTTGAAGCTGAAATCCAAGGGGCTTTTATACTGACCAGATAGCTTGTGTAAACATTGCTGTTCTGTATGGTTGTCTCTGTAAATGGTGACTTAAGAATAATATAATCAAGTTACAAGTTTGTGGATAATTAGAAAGCACACAATGTTTTTTTATGCAGGATATAATATAATATATCTACATAGCGAGATATTCGGAAGAACACCAGAGGGTTGAATAAGCGTTGGACTTTTCTGGAAATAGACATGAATATGTAAAAGGTAAAGGTATAGGTGCAGGTTGATAGTCTGATATCAAGTATTTCATCCGACTTTTACATTTGTATTCCCTCGTCACTGGGCCTGTTCATTCATGTGCCATCTCAACTCCACGGAGAGCATACAGCCCTGCGGCCATTTCGGCGCATTGAACCTATCATACACATTGCCATCTCTGTCCTACCAGGTACTCATTTTCACCTGAGTCAAGTGAAGCATTTGAGGGTTGAGTGCCTTGCCTAACGACACAACGTCGAAATAATGTCCCAATATTGAGAAGGGAGTAACATGCTATTTCTCTGAAAATCCTGCACCAAGCGTGATTCGAAACCGCACAGCAGGCAGCGACATTGACAAGGCTGCGCCTACTTTGCCACTCACCGGTGGGGCACAGTTAAAACTCACATGGATGGTATACATTTTTCGGACCTATTATTTAAGTGGATTAACTAGCATTTGGGGCGATTCTGTGATGCCCGTTTTATTCACAATTCTTCATGACTTTTGTTACAGACACATAAAATCATTATAAATATTGCTCATGTCTGGTGTGAAGCCCCAGTGCAGGTAAAGGAATGAACAACAGGCCAGTGAAGCGGTGAAAAAAACTAGTAATCCGGCATTTTCAGACCCTTTTAATTTTTTTATTGCAAGATTCTGGTCGGATTATTGGAAGTTTATATAGGCCGATTTAGATTTCCCTACTTTAGGAGTGTTTAGTGAGTGAAACTAATGGTCCAGAATGCATGTATATCTGTGGCAGGAGTACGTGTGAGAGGTAAATGTTTATTCAATTTCAATGGCAAAACAATGATGTTTAATCTTTTTTTATAATGTTAGGGCTCTGACAAGAACCTCTCTTGATTAATAGAGTCTGGCATCTGTTGGTCAATTCAGACGAAAGCTAGCTGTTCTATTAGCATTGCCCTGCGGCTTGCAGACCGATGATACAGATTATACATTATCATGAAAACTTCCATCTGAAGTTTGAAACTAGTAGCTGATGATGTCTGCCCCAGTCTTCTTGCCTTTTTATATCGTGATTTCATCTGTAATGCTCTGCAGTGCAACATCATCATCTGGTCGCAACATCTGTTGAGCTGTTTTTCTAAAGAACTATCTGTATTCCTGCGTGAAACGGAATTGTTTTTAACTTCCATGTTGATTGACTCTGAAGTATTAAAATCAGATGAATGTGAAAAGTGAAGGAAAGTCGGCTTTCTATAAGAACATTCATGCTAGGTGTGATGTGTTAAGATATCTGACAACATAATGAACTCCGTGGAATACGTGTGCCTGTCGTAAAAGTGTTATTAACAATAGGTGCTAATTTTGACACCATTAAAACACCATTACAATCATCATATAGCTGCTAATCAATATCGCCTTTTGAAAATGTTCCTCTATCATCAAATTGTATCTACACATCACTGAGGATTCATGTTAGCTTGCACTGAAACTGTACGTATTTACTTTAATTAAGTATCAACGACTTTCTTATGTATATTTTTTCTACACAACGACATTTGAAGCTGCGGGTCATTCATTTTCAGTTATATCGTTAACATTATGACAAATATTAGTGTGAAAGTTATCATAAGGGGCTACTAACAGGTACGATATAAAACTTGTTTTTTTTAAATATAAAATCAGCTAATTAATTGCATATAACATCTACACTAACAACTCATGGTCTCATCACCCTAAATAAGCCGAAATCCGGCCAGGTGTCTACTAATAATGGAATCATAACACAAAATATTTGTAATGTTTATGTTCTAACCTCTGTTGAATTAAGAAAAAAACGAACAGGCTATAATTTTGTGAATATTTAATAAGCACACATGGTTTCCGTCATGCAGATTATCAGGTATAACTGTTTCATGATAATCTCGCAGGGGTACAGTGCATGGGTTGACAGGATGTGTGTCTGGTCTGTAACATAACGTAAGAATTACAGCTAATTTTCAGCTGTTCTGACGTTTATACACGTCATAGACTTAGGTTCAAAATCTGTCTGGCTACCATACTTATATCGGACCTGCTTTTTGAAAATGGACAGATCAGGTTTTGTCATGATATGCGACCCTATAATTATGTGGATATTGTCGAAAAGAGGTGAAATCTGCCCATGTAATTGAGGCAGTTTACATGTATTTCAATGGGAGCGGCATTTGGGGTGGTAACACCCCATTTTATTACTTCAAGATATGTATTGAAATAACAAATCTTTGACGTCATATATAATGATTATGCCAGTAGATACATGGCAACTACAGCACTAAATATCTTAGGTGTTGAAGCTGAAATCCAAGGGGTTTTTATACTGACCAGATAGCTTGTGTAAACATTGCTGTTCTGTATGGTTGTCTCTGTAAATGGTGACTTAAGAATAATATAATCAAGTTACAAGTTTGTGGATAATTAGAAAGCACACAATGTTTTTTTATGCAGGATATAATATAATATATCTACATAACGAGACATTCGGAAGGACACCAGAGGGTTGAATGACCGTTGGACTTTTCTGGAAATAGACATGAATATGTAAAAGGTAAAGGTATAGGTGCAGGTTGATAGTCTGATATCAAGTATTTCATCCGACTTTTACATTTGTATTCCCTCGTCACTGGGCCTGTTCATTCATGTGCCATCTCAACTCCACGGAGAGCATACAGCCCTGCGGCCATTTCGGCGCATTGAACCTATCATACACATTGCCATCTCTGTCCTACCAGGTACTCATTTTCACCTGAGTCAAGTGCAGCATTTGAGGATTGAGTGCCTTGCCCAACGACACAACGTCGAAATAATGTCCCAATATTGAGAAGGGAGAAACATGCTATTTCTCTGAAAATCCTGCACCAAGCGTGATTCGAAACAGCACAGCAGGCAGCGACATTGACAAGGCTGCGCCTACTTTGCCACTCACCGGTGGGGCACAGTTAAAACTCACGTGGATGGTATACATTTTTCGGACCTATTATTTAAGTGGGCTAACTAGCATTTGGGGCGATTCTGTGATGCCCGTTTTATTCACAATTCTTCATGACTTTTGTTACAGACACATAAAATCATTATAAATATTGCTCATGTCTGGTGTGAAGCCCCAGTGCAGGTAAAGAAATGAACAACAGGCCAGTAAAGCGGTGAAAAAAACTAGTAATCCGGCATTTTCAGACCCTTTTAATTTTTTTATTGCAAGATTCTGGTCCGATTATTTGAAGTTTATATAGGCCGATTTAGATTTCCCTACTTTAGGAGTGTTGAGTGAGTGAAACTAATGGTCCAGAATGCATGTATATCTGTGGCAGGAGTACGTGTGAGAGGTAAATGTTTATTCAATTTCAATGGCAAAACAATGATGTTTAATCTTTTTTTATAATGTTAGGGCTCTGACAAGAACCTTTCTTGATTAATAGAGCCTGGCATCTGTTGGGCAATTCAGACGAAAGCTAGCTGTTCCATTAGCATTGCCCTGCGGCTTGCAGACCGATGATACAGATTATACATTCTCATGAAAACTTCCATCTGAAGTTTGAAACTAGTAGCTGATGATGTTTGCCCCAGTCTTCTTGCCTTTTTATATCGTGATTTCATCTGTAATGCTCTGCAGTGCAACATCATCATCTGGTCGCAACATCTGTTGAGCTGTTTTTCTAAAGAACTATCTGTATTCCTGCGTGAAACGGAATTGTTTTTAACTTTCATGTTGATTGTCTCTGAAGTATTAAAATCAGATGAATGTGAAAAGTGAAGGAAAGTCGGCTTTCTATAAGAACATTCATGCTAGGTGTGATGTGTTAAGATATCTGACAACATAATGAACTCCGTGGAGTACGTGTGCCTGTCGTAAAAGTGTTATTGACAATAGGTGTTAATTTTGACACCAGTAAAACACCATTACAATCATCATATAGCTGCTAATCAATATCGCCTTTTGAGAATGTTCCTCTATCATCAAATTGTATCTACACATCACTGAGGATTCATGTTAGCTTGCACTGAAACTGTACGTATTTACTTTAATTAAGTATCAACGACTTTCTTATGTATATTTTTTTCTACACAACGACATTTGAAGCTGCAGGTCATTCATTTTCAGTTATATCGTTAACATTATGACAAATATTAGTGTGAAAGTTATCATAAGGGGCTACTAACAGGTACGATATAAAACTTGTTTTTTTTAAATATAAAATCAGCTAATTAATTGCATATAACATCTACACTAACAACTCATGGTCTCATCACCCTAAATAAGCCGAAATCCGGCCAGGTGTCTACTAATAATGGAATCATAACACAAAATATTTGTAATGTTTATGTTCTAACCTCTGTTGAATTAAGAAAAAAACGAACAGGCTATAATTTTGTGAATTTTTAATAAGCACACATGGTTACCGTCATGCAGGATATCAGGTATAACTGTTTCATGATAATCTCGCTGGGGTACAGTGCATGGGTTGAAAGGATGTGTGTCTGGTCTGTAACATAACGTAAGAATTACAGCTAATTTTCAGCTGTTCTGACGTTTATACACGTCATAGACTTAGGTTCAAAATCTGTCTGGCTACCATACTTATATCGGACCTGCTTTTTGAAAATGGACAGATCAGGTTTTGTCATGATATGCGACCCTATAATTATGTGGATATTGTCGAAAAGAAGTGAAATCTGCCCATGTAATTGAGGCAGTTTACATGTATTTCAATGGGAGCGGCATTTGGGGTGGTAACACCCCATTTTATTACTTCAAGATATGTATTGAAATAACAAATCTGTGACGTCATATATAATGATTATGCCAGTAGATACATGGCAACTACAGCACTAAATATCTTAGGTGTTGAAGCTGAAATCCAAGGGGTTTTTATACTGACCAGATAGCTTGTGTAAACATTGCTGTTCTGTATGGTTGTCTCTGTAAATGGTGACTTAAGAATAATATAATCAAGTTACAAGTTTGTGGATAATTAGAAAGCACACAATGTTTTTTTATGCAGGATATAATATAATATATCTACATAGCGAGACATTCGGAAGGACACCAGAGGGTTGAATGACCGTTGGACTTTTCTGGAAATAGACATGAATATGTAAAAGGTAAAGGTATAGGTGCAGGTTGATAGTCTGATATCAAGTATTTCATCCGACTTTTACATTTGTACTCCCTCGTCACTGGGCCTGTTCATTCATGTGCCATCTCAACTCCACGGAGAGCATACAGCCCTGCGGCCATTTCGGCGCATTGAACCTATCATACACATTGCCATCTCTGTCCTACCAGGTACTCATTTTCACCTGAGTCAAGTGCAGCATTTGAGGATTGAGTGTTTTGCCCAACGACACAACGTCGAAATAATGTCCCAATATTGAGAGGGGAGAAACATGCTATTTCTCTGAAAATCCTGCACCAAGCGTGATTCGAAACCGCACAGCAGGCAGCGACATTGACAAGGCTGCGCCTACTTTGCCACTCACCGGTGGGGCACAGTTAAAACTCACGTGGATGGTATACATTTTTCGGACCTATTATTTAAGTGGGCTAACTAGCATTTGGGGCGATTCTGTGATGCCCGTTTTATTCACAATTCTTCATGACTTTTGTTACAGACACATAAAATCATTATAAATATTGCTCATGTCTGGTGTGAAGCCCCAGTGCAGGTAAAGGAATGAACAACAGGCCAGTGAAGCGGTGAAAAAAACTAGTAATCCGGCATTTTCAGACCTTTTTAATTTTTTTATTGCAAGATTCTGGTCCGATTATTGGAAGTTTATATAGGCCAATTTAGATTTCCCTACTTTAGGAGTGTTGAGTGAGTGAAACTAATGGTCCAGAATGCATATATATCTGTGGCAGGACCGTGTGAGAGGTAAATGTTTATTCAATTTCAATGGCAAAACAATGATGTTTGATCTTTTTTTATAATGTTAGGGCTCTGACAGAACCTTTCTTGATTAATAGAGTCTGGCATCTGTTGGCAATTCAGACGAAAGCTAGCTGCTCCATTAGCATTGCCCTGCGGCTTGCAGACCGATGATACAGATTATACATTCTCATGAAAACTTCCATCTGAAGTTTGAAACTAGTAGCTGATGATGTCTGCCCCAGTCTTCTTGCCTTTTTATATCGTGATTTCATCTGTAATGCTCTGCAGTGCAACATCATCATCTGGTCGCAACATCTGTTGAGCTGTTTTTCTAAAGAACTATCTATATTCCTGCGTGAAACGGAATTGTTTTTAACTTTCATGTTGATTGTCTCTGAAGTATTAAAATCAGATGAATAGTCGGCTTTGTATAAGAACATTCATGCCAGGTGTGATGTGTTAAGATATCTGACAACATGATGAACTCCGTGGAGTACGTGTGCCTGTCGTAAAAGTGTTATTGACAATAGGTGTTAATTTTGACACCATTAAAAACACCATTACGATCATCACATAGCTGGTAATCAATATCGCCTTTTGAAAATGTTCCTCTATCATAAAATTGTATCTACACATCACTGAGGATTCATGTTAGTTTGCACTGAAACTGTACGTATTTACTTTAATTAAGTATCAACGACTTTCTTATGTATATTTTTTCCACACAACGACATTTGAGGCTGCGAATCTTTCATTTTAAGTTATATTGTTGATATTATGAAAAATATTAGTGTGAAAATTATCATAAGGGGCTACTAACTGGTACGATATAAAACTTCAAAATCTTTTATTATAAAATCAGCTAATTAATTGCATATAACATCTACACTAAAAACTCATGGTCTCACCACCCTAACTAAGCCGAAATCCGGCCAGGTGTCTACTAATAATGGAATCATAACACAAAATATTTTTAATGTTTCTGTTCTAACCTCTGTTGAATTAAGAAAAAAAACAAACAGGCTATGATTGTTTGAATATTTAATAAGCCCACATGGTTTCCGTCATGCAGGGTATCAGGTATAACTGTTTCATGATATTCTCACAGAGGTATAGTGCATGGGTTAAAAGGATGTGTGTCTGGTCTGTAACAGAGGGTAAGAATTAGAACAAATTGTCAACTGTTCTGACGTTTACACACGTCATGGACTGTAGCTCAAAATCTGTCTGGCTACCAAATTTATATCGAACCCGCTTTTTGAAAAATGGACAGATCAGATTTTGTCATGATATGCGACACTATAATTATGTGGATGTTGTCGAAAAGAGGTGAAATCGGCCCATGGAATTGAGGCAGTTTACATGTTTTTTTCAATTGGAGCGGCATTTGGGGTGGTTAGACCTCATTTGATTACTTCAAGAGATGTATTAAAATAACAAGTCTGTGACGTCATATATAATGATTATGCCAGTAGATACATGACGACTACAGAGCTAAATATCTTACTAGTTGAAGCTGAAATCCAAGGGGCTTTCATACTGACGGGACAGCTTGTGTAAACATTGCTGTTCTGTATGTTTGTCTCTGTAAATGGTGACTTAAGAATATTATAATCAAGTTACAAGTTTGCGGATAATTAGTTTTTTATGCAGGATATAATAATACAACTACATAGCGAGAAAATCGGAAGGACACCAGTGGGTTGAATGAGCGTGGGACTTCTCTGGAAATAGGCATATGAATATGTAAAAGGTAGAGGTATAGGTGCAGGTTTATAGTCTGATATCAAGTATGTCATCCGGCTTTAACATTTGTATTCCCTCGTCACTGGACCTGTTCATTCGTGTGCCATCTCAACTCCACGGTAAGCATACAGTCCTGCAACCATTTTGGCGCATTGAACCTATCATACAGATTGTCATCTCTGTCATACCAGGTACTTATTCTCACCTGAGTCAAGTCAAGCATTTGAAGGTTGAGTGCCTTGCCCAACGACACAACGTCGAAATAATGTCCCAAAACATGCTATTACTCTGAAAATCCTGCACCAAGCAGGATTCGAAACCGCACGGCAAGCAGCGTTATTGACAAAGTTGCGCCTACTTTGTCACTCACCAGTGGGGCACAGCTAAAACTCACCTGGATGGTATACAATCTTCGGACCTATTATTTAAGTGGGTTAACTAGCATTTAGACAATTTTGTGATGCCCGTTTTATTCAAAATTCTTCATGACTTTTGTTGCAAACACATAAAAGCATCATAAATATTGCTCATGTCTGGCGTGAAGCCCAAGTGCAGGTATAGGAATGTACAGCAGGCCGGTGAAGCTTTAAAAAAACTACTATCACGGCAATTTCAGATCCTTTTAATTTTTTTATTGCAAGATTCTACACTGATTATTGGAAGTATATATAAGCCGATTTAGATTTATCTACTTTAGGAGTGTTGAGTGGGTGAAACTGATGGTCCAGAATGCGTGTATATCTGTGGCAGGAGTACGTGTTAGAGGTAAATTTTTATTCAATTTCAATTGCAAAACTATGATGTTTAATCTTTTTTTATACTGTTAGGGCTCTGACAAGAACCTTTCTTGATAAATAGAGTCTGGCATCTGTTGGGCAATTCAGACGAAAGCTAGCTGTTCCATTAGCATTGCCCTGCGGCTTGCAGACCGATGATACAGATTATACATTCTCATGAAAACTTCCATCTGAAGTTTGAAACTAGTAGCTGATGATGTCTGCCCCAGTCTTCTTGCCTTTTTATATCGTGATTTCATCTGTAATGCTCTGCAGTGCAACATCATCATCTGGTCGCAACATCTGTTGAGCTGTTTTTCTAAAGAACTATCTATATTCCTGCGTGAAACGGAATTGTTTTTAACTTTCATGGTGATCGTCTCTGAAGTATTAAAATCAGATGAATGTGAAAAGTGAAGGAAAGTCGGCTTTGTATAAGAACATTCATGCTAGGTGTGATGTGTTACGATATCTGACAACATAATGAACTCCGTGGAGTACGTGTGCCTGTCGTAAGAGTGTTATTGACAATAGGTGTTAATTTTGACACAATTAAAACACCATTACGATCATCATATAGCGGCTAATCAATATCGCCTTTTGAAAATGTTCCTCTATGATCAAATTGTATCTACACATCACTGAGGATTCATGTTAGCTTGCACTGAAACTGTACGAGTTTACTTTAATTAAGTATCAAAGACTTTCTTATGTATATTTTTTCCACACAACGACATTTGAGGCTGCGAATCTTTCATTTTAAGTTATATTGTTGATATTATGAAAAATATTAGTGTGAAAATTATCATAAGGGGCTACTAACAGGTACGCTATAAAACTTCAAAATCTTTTATTATAAAATCAGCTAATTAATTGCATATAACATCTACACTGAAAACGCATGGTCTCACCACCCTAACTAAGCTGAAATCCGGCCAGGTGTCTACTAATAATGGAATCATAACACAATATATTTTTAATGTTTCTGATCTAACCTCTGTTGAATTAAGAAAAAAATACAAACAGGCTATAACTTTTTAAATATTTATTAGGCCCACATGGTTTCCGTCATGCAGGGTATCAGGTATAACTGTTTCATGATAATCTCACAGGGGTACAGTGCATGGGTTAAAAGGATGTGTGTCTGGTCTGTAACAGAGGGTAAGCATTAGAGCAAATTGTCAGCTGTTCTGACGTTTACACACGTCATGGACTGTAGCTCGAAATCTGTCTGGCTACCAAATTTATATCGAACCCGCTTTTTGAAAATGGACAGATCAGATTTTGTCATGATATGCGACACTATAATTATGTGGATATTGTCGAAAAGAGGTGAAATCGGCCCATGGAATTGAGGCAGTTTACATGTTTTTTCAATTGGAGCGGCATTTGGGGTGGTTAGACCTCATTTGATTACTTCAAGAGATGTATTAAAATAACAAGTCTGTGACGTCATATATATTGATTATGCCAGTAGATACATGACGACTACAGAGCTAAATATCTTACCAGTTCAAGCTGAAATCTAAGGGCCTTTCATACTGATGCCATGTGATGGGATAGCTTGTGTAAACATTGCTGTTCTGTATGTTTGTCTCCGTAAATGGTGACTTAAGAATATTATAATCAAGTTACAAGTTTGTGGATAATTAGTTTTTTATGCAGGATATAATAATATAACTACATAGCGAGTAATTTGGAAGGACACCAGTGGGTTGAATGAGCGTGGGACTTCTCTGGAAATAGACATATGAATATGTAAAAGGTAAAGGTATAGGTGCAGGTTTATAGTCTGATATCAAGTATTTCATCCGGCTTTTACATTTGTATCCCCTCGTCACTGGACCTGTTCATTCGTGTGCCATCTCAACTCCACGGAAAGCATATAGTCCTGCAGCCATTTCGGCGCATTGAACCTATCATGCACATTGCCATCTCTGTCCTACCAGGTACTTATTTTCACCTGAGTCAAGTGAAGCATTTAAAGGTTGAGTGCCTTGCCCAACGACACAACGTCGAAATGATGTCCCAAAGTTGAGAAGAGAGAAACATGCTATTTCTCTGAAAATCCTGCACCAAGCAGGATTCGAAACCGCACGGCAGGCAGCGACATTGACAAAGTTGCGCCTACTTTGTCACTCACCAGTGGGGCGCAGCTAAAACTCACCTGGATGGTATACAATTTTCGTGCCTATTATTTAAGTGGGTTAACTAGCATTAGGACAATTTTGTGATGCCCGTTTTATTCAAAATTCTTCATGACTTTTGTTGCAAACACATAAAATCATAATAAATATTGCTCATGTCTGGCGTGAAGCCCCAGTGCAGGTATGGGAATGAACAACAGGCCAGTGAAGCGTTGAAAAAAAGTACGATTTCGGCAGTTTCAGACCCTTTTAATTTTTTTATTGCAAGATTCTAGTCTGATTATTGGAAGTATATATAAGCCGATTTAGATTTATCTACTTTAGGAGTGTTGAGTGGGTGGAGCTGATGGTCCAGAATGCATGTATATCTGTGGCAGGAGTACGTGCTAGAGGTAAATTTGTATTCAATTTTAATGGCAAAACTATGATGTTTAATCTGTTTTTATAATGTTAGGGCTCTGACAAGAACCTTTCTTGATAAATAGGGTCTGGCATCTGTTGGGCAATTCAGACGAAAGCTAGCTGTTCCATTAGCATTGCCCTGCGGCTTGCAGACCGATGATACAGATTATACATTCTCATGAAAACTTTCATCTGAAGTTTGAAACTAGTAGCTGATGATGTCTGCCCCAGTCTTCTTGCCTTTTTATATCGTGATTTCATCTGTAATGCTCTGCAGTGCAACATCATCATCTGGTCGCAACATCTGTTGAGCTGTTTTTCTAAAGAACTATCTGTATTCCTGCGTGAAACGGAATTGTTTTTAACTTTCATGTTGATTGTCTCTGAAGTATTAAAATCCGATGAATGTGAAAAGTGAAGTGTGTAGAACGTGTGTAGAACCCTAGCACCCGAAGGGTGCTGAGAGTGAGATAATGGCATTAGGATCTCTTGTTAGTGAGCCCTTTTTAGCCTACCAATTCCTTCTGTATACAAAATGTCTGGGTGGAAAGGAGGACTGGAACCTGGAAAGCTGAAATTGAATTTGATGACCTTGGGATTCCAAGGGTCATTTAAAGAAAGAGGTGTTGAAATAAGCCATTTGCTATCCTCGTATCTCTGATCTCCATCTCGAACTATAATTTTATTCTCTGAATATGAAAAGCAGTTGAAATGAATTTTGCAGCTTAATTAGACTTCCATATGATTATGAATGTTTAAGAATCGCTTGAAATTAAAGGGCTAGTGGCCCGTCTGTTGAAAAAAAAAAATAATTAATTTCAAATTTTCTGCATTGAGCTGTGTGCATGGTTGGTTAAATCTACCCTGCTACTGGCTTATACAGCGCGACATTAGAAATGTCGACTGTTGCAGTAATTGCTAGAGGACGGTACTCATTCCATGCTTCATTGCTCAATGGTTGATCTAATACGATCTAATTTGATCTGAATTGAACCCTGGTGTTGATGCACTTACCAATCCGTTGCCAGTCACATACACTAGGAGCCAATTTGTGAATTTCATTGGTCCTGGATCGTGGATGTAATCTGAATGCTATTTTAATAGCTTTATTTTGAATAATCTGGAGTTTTTTAATTGCTTGGTCTTTAGCTGAAAGCATAACTATAGCGCCGTACTCTAATACTGGCCTTATATATGCCTTATACAGTCTCATGAGAGTCTGTGGTTTACAGCCCCATGTAGTCCCACTTAAAAATTTTAATAGATTTAGGCGCATTCGTCCTCTTTTTGCTATATCATCTATGTGGGCTTTAAAGCTTAAATTTTCTTCTAGTGTGACTCCGAGGAGTTTTGTATTGTCTGTATTTATTAATTTTTCACCAAATAATTCTAGATTTATGTTTAGATTTCTTTGTTTTGTTTGTCTGATTAGTAGTAATTGTGTTTTTTTCGCGTTCAGTTTTATCCTCCATTTGGAACACCAAATTTCTAAATCTGATAGTGTTTTTGCCAATCTATATTGAATTATTCTGCCGTTTTTGGCAAAGGTCCAGAATCCTAAGTCATCAGCGAATTGGGATACACTGACATTGTTGTTTAGTGGATCTATTGGTATATCATTCACATATATTAAAAAGAGAAGAGGGCTGAGGACCGAGCCCTGAGGTGTACCCGCATTTAGTGGGATTTGGTCAGATATTGTTCCGTTTATGTTTACTGCTATTTTCCTGTTTGTGATAAATGATGCCATTAGTCTGACTATTTTTCGAGGCAGGTTACTGTTCATTAACTTGTATTTTAGGCCGTCGTGCCATACTGAATCAAATGCTTTTTCTACGTCTATGAAGACAGCAGCTCCTACTTGGTTTTTTGTCTGGGCTATTTGGGCATCGTCTACTAGTCTTAGTACATGTTCCATTGCGCATCTTTTATTTCTGTATCCTATCTGCCATAAGTTAAAGAAATTTTCTTCCTCTAGTTTACTTCGTATTCTGTTGGCTAATATTTTTTCAAAAAGTTTTCCTACACAACTAAGTAGGCTTATGGGCCTGTAGTTTGTGACTATTTTTGGGTCTTTTTTAAGTTTGAAAAGTGAAGGAAAGTCGGCTTTGTATAAGAACATTCATGCTAGGTGTGATGTGTTAAGATATCTGACAACATAATGAACTCCGTGGAGTATGTGTGCCTGTCGTAAAAGTGTTATTGACGATAAGTGTTAAATTTGACACCATTAAAAACACCATTACGATCATCATATAGCTGCTAATCAATATCGCCTTTTGAAAATGTTCCTCTATCATCAAATTGTATCTACACATCACTGAGGATTCATGTTAGCTTGCACTGAAACTGTACGTATTTACTTTAATTAAGTATCAACGACTTTCTTATGTATAGTTTTTCTACACAACGACATTTGAAGCTGCGAATCATTCATTTAAAGTTTTATTGTTGATATTATGATAAAATATTAGTGTGAAAATTATCATAAGGGGCTACTAACAGGTACGCTATAAAACTTCAAAATCTTTTATTATAAAATCAGCTAATTAATTGCATATAACATCTACACTAAAAACTCATGGTCTCACCACCCTAACTAAGCCGAAATCCGGCCAGGTGTCTACTAATAATGGAATTATAACACAATATATTTTTAATGTTTCTGTTCTAACCTCTGTTGAATTAAGAAAAAATACAAACAGGCTATGATTTTTTGAATATTTAATAAGCCCACATGGTTTCCGTCATGCAGGGTATCAGGTATAACTGTTTCATGATAATCTCACAGGGGTACAGTGCATGGGTTAAAAGGATGTGTGTCTGGTCTGTAACAGAGGGTAAAAATTAGAGCAAATTGTCAACTGTTCTGACGTTTACACACGTCATGGACTGTAGCTCAAAATCTGTCTGGCTACCAAATTTATATCGAACCCGCTTTTTGAAAATGGACAGATCAGATTTTGTCATGATATGTGACACTATAATTATGTGGATATTGTCGAAAAGAGGTGAAATCGGCCCATGGAATTGAGGCAGTTTACATGTTTTTTTCAATTGGAGCGGCATTTGGGGTGGTTAGACCTCATTTGATTACTTCAAGAGATGTATTAAAATAACAAGTCTGTGACGTCATATATAAGGATTATGCCAGTAGATACATGACGACTACAGAGCTAAATATCTTACTAGTTGAAGCTGAAATCCAAGGGGCTTTCATACTGACGGGATAGCTTGTGTAAACATTGCTGTTCTGTATGTTTGTCTCCGTAAATGGTGACTTAAGAATATTATAATCAAGTTACAAGTTTGTGGATAATTAGTTTTTTATGCAGGATATAATAATATAACTACATAGCGAGAAATTCGGAAGGACACCAGTGGGTTGAATGAGCGTGGGACTTCTCTGGAAATCGACATATGAATATGTAAAAGGTGAAGGTATAGGTGCAGGTTTATAGTCTGATATCAAGTATTTCATCGGCTTTTACATTTGTATCCCCTCGTCACTGGACCTGTTCATTCGTGTGCCATCTCAACTCCACGGAAAGCATATAGTCCTGCAGCCATTTCGGCGCATTGAAACTATCATGCACATTGCCATCTCTGTCCTACCAGGTACTTATTTTCACCTGAGTCAAGTGAAGCATTTAAAGGTTGAGTGCCTTGCCCAACGACACAACGTCGAAATAATGTCCCAAAGTTGAGAAGAGAGAAACATGCTATTACTCTGAAAATCCGGCACCAAGCAAGATTCGAAACCGCACGGCAGGCAGCGACATTGACAAAGTTGCGCCTACTTTGTCACTCACCAGTGGGGCGCAGCTAAAACTCACCTGGATGGTATACAATTTTCGTACCTATTATTTAAATGGGTTAACTAACATTTGGACAATTTTGTGATGCCCGTTATATTCAAAATTCTTCATGACTTTTGTTGCAAACACATAAAATCATAATAAATATTGCTCATGTCTGGCGTGAAGCCCAAGTGCAGGTAAAGAAATGAACAACAGGCCAGTGAAGCGGTGAAAAAAACTACGATTTCGGCAGTTTCAGACCCTTTTAATTTTTTTCTTGCAAGATTCTAGTCTGATTATTGGAAGTATATATAGGCCGATTTAGATTTATCTACTTTAGGAGTGTTGAGTGGGTGAAACTGATGGTCCAGAATGTATGTATATCTGTGGCAGGAGTACGTGCTAGAGGTAAATTTTTATTCAATTTCAATGGCAAAACTATGATGTTTAATCTTTTTTTATAATGTTAGGGCTCTGACAAGAACCTTTCTTGATAAATAGAGTCTGGCATCTGTTGGGCAATTCAGACGAAAGCTAGCTGTTCCATTAGCATTGCCCTGCGGCTTGCAGACCGATGATACAGATTATACATTCTCATGAAAACTTCCATCTGAAGTTTGAAACTAGTAGCTGATGATGTCTGCCCCAGTCTTCTTGCCTTTTTATATCGTGATTTCATATGTAATGCTCTGCAGTGCAACATCATCATCTGGTCGCAACATCTGTTGAGCTGTTTTTCTAAAAAACTATCTGTATTCCTGCGTGAAACGGAATTGTTTTTAACTTTCATGGTGAGCGTCTCTGAAGTATTAAAATCAGATGAATGTGAAAAGTGAAGGAAAGTCGGCTATGTATAAGAACATTCATGCTAGGTGTGATGTGTTAAGATATCTGACAACATAATGAACTCCGTGGAGTACGTGTGACTGTCGTAAAAGTGTTATTGACAATAGGTGTTAATTTTGACACCATTAAAACACCATTACAATCATCATATAGCTGCTAATCAATATCGCCTTTTGAAAATGTTCCTCTATCATCATATTGTATCTGCACATCACTGAGGATTCATGTTAGCTTGCACTGAAACTATGCGTATTTACTTTAATTAGGTATCAACGGCTTTCTTATGTATATTTTTTTTACACAACGACATTTGAAGCTGCGGGTCATTCATTTTCAGTTATATCGTTAACATTATGACAAATATTAGTGTGAAAGTTATCATAAGGGGCTACTAACAGGTACGATATAAAACTTGTTTTTTTAAATATAAAATCTGCTAATTAATTGCATATAACATCTACACTAACAACTCATGGTCTCACCACCCTAAATAAGCCGAAATCCGGCCAGGTGTCTACTAATAATGGAATCATAACACAAAATATTTTTAATGTTTATGTTCTAACCTCTGTTGAATTAAGAAAAAAACGAACAGGCTATAATTTTGTGAATATTTAATAAGCACACATGGTTTCCGTCATGCAGATTATCAGGTATAACTGTTTCATGATAACCTCGCAGGGGTACAGTGCATTGGTTGAAAGGATGTGTGTCTGGTCTGTAACATAACGTAAGAATTACAGCTAATTTTCAGCTGTTCTGACGTTTATACACGTCATAGACTTAGGTTCAAAATCTGTCTGGCTACCATACTTATATCGGACCTGCTTTTTTAAAATGGACAGATCAGGTTTTGTCATGATATGCGACCCTATAATTATGTGGATATTGTCGAAAAGAGGTGAAATCTGCCCATGTAATTGAGGCAGTTTACATGTATTTTAATGGGAGCGGCATTTGGGGTGGTAACACCCCATTTTATTTCTTCAAGATATGTATTGAAATAACAAATCTGTGACGTCATATATAATGATTATGCCAGTAGATACATGGCAACTACAGCACTAAATATCTTAGGTGTTGAAGCTGAAATCCAAGGGGTTTTTATACTGACCAGATAGCTTGTGTAAACATTGCTGTTCTGTATGTTTGTCTTTGTAAATGGTGACTTAAGAATAATATAATCAAGTTACAAGTTTGTGGATAATTAGAAAGCACACAATGCTTTTTTATACAGGATATAATATAATATATCTACATATCGAGACATTCGGAAGGACACCAGAGGGTTGAATGAACGTTGGACTTTTCTGGAAATAGACATGAATATGTAAAAGGTAAAGGTATAGGTGCAGGTTGATAGTCTGATATCAAGTATTTGATCCGACTTTTACATTTGTATTCCCTCGTCACTGGGCCTGTTCATTCATGTGCCATCTCAACTCCACGGAGAGCATACAGCCCTGCGGCCATTTCGGCGCATTGAACCTATCATACACATTGCCATCTCTGTCCTACCAGGTACCCATTTTCACCTGAGTCAAGTGAAGCATTTGAGGGTTGAGTGCCTTGCCCAACGACACAACGTCGAAATAATGTCCCAATATTGAGAAGGGAGAAACATGCTATGTCTCTGAAAAATCCTGCACCAAGCGTGATTCGAAACCGCACAGCAGGCAGCGACATTGACAAGGCTGCGCCTACTTTGCCACTCACCGGTGGGGCACAGTTAAAACTCACGTGGATGGTATACATTTTTCGGACCTATTATTTAAGTGGGTTAACTAGCATTTGGGGCGATTCTGTGATGCCCGTTTTATTCACAATTCTTCATGACTTTTGTTACAGACACATAAAATCATTATAAGTATTGCTCATGTCTGGTGTGAAGCCCCAGTGCAGGTAAAGGAATGAACAACAGGCCAGTGAAGCGGTGAAAAAAACTAGTAATCCGGCATTTTCAGACCCTTTTAATTTTTTTATTGCAAGATTCTGGTCCGATTATTGGAAGTTTATATAGGCCGATTTAGATTTCCCTACTTCAGGAGTGTTGAGTGAGTGAAACTAATGGTCCATCATGCATGTATATCTGTGGCAGGAGTACGTGTGAGAGGTAAATGTTTATTCAATTTCAATGGCAAAACAATGATGTTTAATCTGTTTTTATAATGTTAGGGCTCTGACAAGAACCTTTCTTGATAAATAGGGTCTGGCATCTGTTGGGCAATTCAGACGAAAGCTAGCTGTTCCATTAGCATTGCCCTGCGGCTTGCAGACCGATGATACAGATTATACATTCTCATGAAAACTTTCATCTGAAGTTTGAAACTAGTAGCTGATGATGTCTGCCCCAGTCTTCTTGCCTTTTTATATCGTGATTTCATCTGTAATGCTCTGCAGTGCAACATCATCATCTGGTCGCAACATCTGTTGAGCTGTTTTTCTAAAGAACTATCTGTATTCCTGCGTGAAACGGAATTGTTTTTAACTTTCATGTTGATTGTCTCTGAAGTATTAAAATCCGATGAATGTGAAAAGTGAAGTGTGTAGAACGTGTGTAGAACCCTAGCACCCGAAGGGTGCTGAGGGTGAGATAATGGCATTAGGATCTCTTGTTAGTGAGCCCTTTTTAGCCTACCAATTCCTTCTGTATACAAAATGTCTGGGTGGAAAGGAGGACTGGAACCTGGAAAGCTGAAATTGAATTTGATGACCTTGGGATTCCAAGGGTCATTTAAAGAAAGAGGTGTTGAAATAAGCCATTTGCTATCCTCGTATCTCTGATCTCCATCTCGAACTATAATTTTATTCTCTGAATATGAAAAGCAGTTGAAATGAATTTTGCAGCTTAATTAGACTTCCATATGATTATGAATGTTTAAGAATCGCTTGAAATTAAAGGGCTAGTGGCCCGTCTGTTGAAAAAAAAAAATAATTAATTTCAAATTTTCTGCATTGAGCTGTGTGCATGGTTGGTTAAATCTACCCTGCTACTGGCTTATACAGCGCGACATTAGAAATGTCGACTGTTGCAGTAATTGCTAGAGGACGGTACTCATTCCATGCTTCATTGCTCAATGGTTGATCTAATACGATCTAATTTGATCTGAATTGAACCCTGGTGTTGATGCACTTACCAATCCGTTGCCAGTCACATACACTAGGAGCCAATTTGTGAATTTCATTGGTCCTGGATCGTGGATGTAATCTGAATGCTATTTTAATAGCTTTATTTTGAATAATCTGGAGTTTTTTAATTGCTTGGTCTTTAGCTGAAAGCATAACTATAGCGCCGTACTCTAATACTGGCCTTATATATGCCTTATACAGTCTCATGAGAGTCTGTGGTTTACAGCCCCATGTAGTCCCACTTAAAAATTTTAATAGATTTAGGCGCATTCGTCCTCTTTTTGCTATATCATCTATGTGGGCTTTAAAGCTTAAATTTTCTTCTAGTGTGACTCCGAGGAGTTTTGTATTGTCTGTATTTATTAATTTTTCACCAAATAATTCTAGATTTATGTTTAGATTTCTTTGTTTTGTTTGTCTGATTAGTAGTAATTGTGTTTTTTTCGCGTTCAGTTTTATCCTCCATTTGGAACACCAAATTTCTAAATCTGATAGTGTTTTTGCCAATCTATATTGAATTATTCTGCCGTTTTTGGCAAAGGTCCAGAATCCTAAGTCATCAGCGAATTGGGATACACTGACATTGTTGTTTAGTGGATCTATTGGTATATCATTCACATATATTAAAAAGAGAAGAGGGCTGAGGACCGAGCCCTGAGGTGTACCCGCATTTAGTGGGATTTGGTCAGATATTGTTCCGTTTATGTTTACTGCTATTTTCCTGTTTGTGATAAATGATGCCATTAGTCTGACTATTTTTCGAGGCAGGTTACTGTTCATTAACTTGTATTTTAGGCCGTCGTGCCATACTGAATCAAATGCTTTTTCTACGTCTATGAAGACAGCAGCTCCTACTTGGTTTTTTGTCTGGGCTATTTGGGCATCGTCTACTAGTCTTAGTACATGTTCCATTGCGCATCTTTTATTTCTGTATCCTATCTGCCATAAGTTAAAGAAATTTTCTTCCTCTAGTTTACTTCGTATTCTGTTGGCTAATATTTTTTCAAAAAGTTTTCCTACACAACTAAGTAGGCTTATGGGCCTGTAGTTTGTGACTATTTTTGGGTCTTTTTTAAGTTTGAAAAGTGAAGGAAAGTCGGCTTTGTATAAGAACATTCATGCTAGGTGTGATGTGTTAAGATATCTGACAACATAATGAACTCCGTGGAGTATGTGTGCCTGTCGTAAAAGTGTTATTGACGATAAGTGTTAAATTTGACACCATTAAAAACACCATTACGATCATCATATAGCTGCTAATCAATATCGCCTTTTGAAAATGTTCCTCTATCATCAAATTGTATCTACACATCACTGAGGATTCATGTTAGCTTGCACTGAAACTGTACGTATTTACTTTAATTAAGTATCAACGACTTTCTTATGTATAGTTTTTCTACACAACGACATTTGAAGCTGCGAATCATTCATTTAAAGTTTTATTGTTGATATTATGATAAAATATTAGTGTGAAAATTATCATAAGGGGCTACTAACAGGTACGCTATAAAACTTCAAAATCTTTTATTATAAAATCAGCTAATTAATTGCATATAACATCTACACTAAAAACTCATGGTCTCACCACCCTAACTAAGCCGAAATCCGGCCAGGTGTCTACTAATAATGGAATTATAACACAATATATTTTTAATGTTTCTGTTCTAACCTCTGTTGAATTAAGAAAAAATACAAACAGGCTATGATTTTTTGAATATTTAATAAGCCCACATGGTTTCCGTCATGCAGGGTATCAGGTATAACTGTTTCATGATAATCTCACAGGGGTACAGTGCATGGGTTAAAAGGATGTGTGTCTGGTCTGTAACAGAGGGTAAAAATTAGAGCAAATTGTCAACTGTTCTGACGTTTACACACGTCATGGACTGTAGCTCAAAATCTGTCTGGCTACCAAATTTATATCGAACCCGCTTTTTGAAAATGGACAGATCAGATTTTGTCATGATATGTGACACTATAATTATGTGGATATTGTCGAAAAGAGGTGAAATCGGCCCATGGAATTGAGGCAGTTTACATGTTTTTTTCAATTGGAGCGGCATTTGGGGTGGTTAGACCTCATTTGATTACTTCAAGAGATGTATTAAAATAACAAGTCTGTGACGTCATATATAAGGATTATGCCAGTAGATACATGACGACTACAGAGCTAAATATCTTACTAGTTGAAGCTGAAATCCAAGGGGCTTTCATACTGACGGGATAGCTTGTGTAAACATTGCTGTTCTGTATGTTTGTCTCCGTAAATGGTGACTTAAGAATATTATAATCAAGTTACAAGTTTGTGGATAATTAGTTTTTTATGCAGGATATAATAATATAACTACATAGCGAGAAATTCGGAAGGACACCAGTGGGTTGAATGAGCGTGGGACTTCTCTGGAAATCGACATATGAATATGTAAAAGGTGAAGGTATAGGTGCAGGTTTATAGTCTGATATCAAGTATTTCATCGGCTTTTACATTTGTATCCCCTCGTCACTGGACCTGTTCATTCGTGTGCCATCTCAACTCCACGGAAAGCATATAGTCCTGCAGCCATTTCGGCGCATTGAAACTATCATGCACATTGCCATCTCTGTCCTACCAGGTACTTATTTTCACCTGAGTCAAGTGAAGCATTTAAAGGTTGAGTGCCTTGCCCAACGACACAACGTCGAAATAATGTCCCAAAGTTGAGAAGAGAGAAACATGCTATTACTCTGAAAATCCGGCACCAAGCAAGATTCGAAACCGCACGGCAGGCAGCGACATTGACAAAGTTGCGCCTACTTTGTCACTCACCAGTGGGGCGCAGCTAAAACTCACCTGGATGGTATACAATTTTCGTACCTATTATTTAAATGGGTTAACTAACATTTGGACAATTTTGTGATGCCCGTTATATTCAAAATTCTTCATGACTTTTGTTGCAAACACATAAAATCATAATAAATATTGCTCATGTCTGGCGTGAAGCCCAAGTGCAGGTAAAGAAATGAACAACAGGCCAGTGAAGCGGTGAAAAAAACTACGATTTCGGCAGTTTCAGACCCTTTTAATTTTTTTCTTGCAAGATTCTAGTCTGATTATTGGAAGTATATATAGGCCGATTTAGATTTATCTACTTTAGGAGTGTTGAGTGGGTGAAACTGATGGTCCAGAATGTATGTATATCTGTGGCAGGAGTACGTGCTAGAGGTAAATTTTTATTCAATTTCAATGGCAAAACTATGATGTTTAATCTTTTTTTATAATGTTAGGGCTCTGACAAGAACCTTTCTTGATAAATAGAGTCTGGCATCTGTTGGGCAATTCAGACGAAAGCTAGCTGTTCCATTAGCATTGCCCTGCGGCTTGCAGACCGATGATACAGATTATACATTCTCATGAAAACTTCCATCTGAAGTTTGAAACTAGTAGCTGATGATGTCTGCCCCAGTCTTCTTGCCTTTTTATATCGTGATTTCATCTGTAATGCTCTGCAGTGCAACATCATCATCTGGTCGCAACATCTGTTGAGCTGTTTTTCTAAAAAACTATCTGTATTCCTGCGTGAAACGGAATTGTTTTTAACTTTCATGGTGAGCGTCTCTGAAGTATTAAAATCAGATGAATGTGAAAAGTGAAGGAAAGTCGGCTATGTATAAGAACATTCATGCTAGGTGTGATGTGTTAAGATATCTGACAACATAATGAACTCCGTGGAGTACGTGTGACTGTCGTAAAAGTGTTATTGACAATAGGTGTTAATTTTGACACCATTAAAACACCATTACAATCATCATATAGCTGCTAATCAATATCGCCTTTTGAAAATGTTCCTCTATCATCATATTGTATCTGCACATCACTGAGGATTCATGTTAGCTTGCACTGAAACTATGCGTATTTACTTTAATTAGGTATCAACGGCTTTCTTATGTATATTTTTTTTACACAACGACATTTGAAGCTGCGGGTCATTCATTTTCAGTTATATCGTTAACATTATGACAAATATTAGTGTGAAAGTTATCATAAGGGGCTACTAACAGGTACGATATAAAACTTGTTTTTTTAAATATAAAATCTGCTAATTAATTGCATATAACATCTACACTAACAACTCATGGTCTCACCACCCTAAATAAGCCGAAATCCGGCCAGGTGTCTACTAATAATGGAATCATAACACAAAATATTTTTAATGTTTATGTTCTAACCTCTGTTGAATTAAGAAAAAAACGAACAGGCTATAATTTTGTGAATATTTAATAAGCACACATGGTTTCCGTCATGCAGATTATCAGGTATAACTGTTTCATGATAACCTCGCAGGGGTACAGTGCATTGGTTGAAAGGATGTGTGTCTGGTCTGTAACATAACGTAAGAATTACAGCTAATTTTCAGCTGTTCTGACGTTTATACACGTCATAGACTTAGGTTCAAAATCTGTCTGGCTACCATACTTATATCGGACCTGCTTTTTTAAAATGGACAGATCAGGTTTTGTCATGATATGCGACCCTATAATTATGTGGATATTGTCGAAAAGAGGTGAAATCTGCCCATGTAATTGAGGCAGTTTACATGTATTTTAATGGGAGCGGCATTTGGGGTGGTAACACCCCATTTTATTTCTTCAAGATATGTATTGAAATAACAAATCTGTGACGTCATATATAATGATTATGCCAGTAGATACATGGCAACTACAGCACTAAATATCTTAGGTGTTGAAGCTGAAATCCAAGGGGTTTTTATACTGACCAGATAGCTTGTGTAAACATTGCTGTTCTGTATGTTTGTCTTTGTAAATGGTGACTTAAGAATAATATAATCAAGTTACAAGTTTGTGGATAATTAGAAAGCACACAATGCTTTTTTATACAGGATATAATATAATATATCTACATATCGAGACATTCGGAAGGACACCAGAGGGTTGAATGAACGTTGGACTTTTCTGGAAATAGACATGAATATGTAAAAGGTAAAGGTATAGGTGCAGGTTGATAGTCTGATATCAAGTATTTGATCCGACTTTTACATTTGTATTCCCTCGTCACTGGGCCTGTTCATTCATGTGCCATCTCAACTCCACGGAGAGCATACAGCCCTGCGGCCATTTCGGCGCATTGAACCTATCATACACATTGCCATCTCTGTCCTACCAGGTACCCATTTTCACCTGAGTCAAGTGAAGCATTTGAGGGTTGAGTGCCTTGCCCAACGACACAACGTCGAAATAATGTCCCAATATTGAGAAGGGAGAAACATGCTATGTCTCTGAAAAATCCTGCACCAAGCGTGATTCGAAACCGCACAGCAGGCAGCGACATTGACAAGGCTGCGCCTACTTTGCCACTCACCGGTGGGGCACAGTTAAAACTCACGTGGATGGTATACATTTTTCGGACCTATTATTTAAGTGGGTTAACTAGCATTTGGGGCGATTCTGTGATGCCCGTTTTATTCACAATTCTTCATGACTTTTGTTACAGACACATAAAATCATTATAAGTATTGCTCATGTCTGGTGTGAAGCCCCAGTGCAGGTAAAGGAATGAACAACAGGCCAGTGAAGCGGTGAAAAAAACTAGTAATCCGGCATTTTCAGACCCTTTTAATTTTTTTATTGCAAGATTCTGGTCCGATTATTGGAAGTTTATATAGGCCGATTTAGATTTCCCTACTTCAGGAGTGTTGAGTGAGTGAAACTAATGGTCCATCATGCATGTATATCTGTGGCAGGAGTACGTGTGAGAGGTAAATGTTTATTCAATTTCAATGGCAAAACAATGATGTTTAATCTTTTTTTATAATGTTAGGGCTCTGACAAGAACCTTTCTTGATTAATAGAGTCTGGCATCTGTTGGGCAATTCAGACGAATGCTAGCTGTTCTATTAGCATTGCCCTGCGGCTTGCAGACCGATGATACAGATTATACATTCTCATAAAAACTTCCATCTGAAGTTTGAAACTAGTAGCTGATGATGTCTGCCCCAGTCTTCTTGCCTTTTTATATCGTGATTTCATCTGTAATGCTCTGCAGTGCAACATCATCATCTGGACGCAACATCTGTTGAGCTGTTTTTCTAAAGAACTATCTGTATTCCTGTATGAAACGGAATTGTTTTTAACTTTCATGTTGATTGTCTCTGAAGTATTAAAATCCGATGAATGTGAAAAGTGAAGTGTGTAGAACGTGTGTAGAACCCTAGCACCCGAAGGGTGCTGAGAGTGAGATAATGGCATTAGGATCTCTTGTTAGTGAGCCCTTTTTAGCCTACCAATTCCTTCTGTATACAAAATGTCTGGGTGGAAAGGAGGACTGGAACCTGGAAAGCTGAAATTGAATTTGATGACCTTGGGATTCCAAGGGTCATTTAAAGAAAGAGGTGTTGAAATAAGCCATTTGCTATCCTCGTATCTCTGATCTCCATCTCGAACTATAATTTTATTCTCTGAATATGAAAAGCAGTTGAAATGAATTTTGCAGCTTAATTAGACTTCCATATGATTATGAATGTTTAAGAATCGCTTGAAATTAAAGGGCTAGTGGCCCGTCTGTTGAAAAAAAAAAAATAATAATTTCAAATTTTCTGCATTGAGCTGTGTGCATGGTTGGTTAAATCTACCCTGCTACTGGCTTATACAGCGCGACATTAGAAATGTCGACTGTTGCAGTAATTGCTAGAGGACGGTACTCATTCCATGCTTCATTGCTCAATGGTTGATCTAATACGATCTAATTTGATCTGAATTGAACCCTGGTGTTGATGCACTTACCAATCCGTTGCCAGTCACATACACTAGGAGCCAATTTGTGAATTTCATTGGTCCTGGATCGTGGATGTAATCTGAATGCTATTTTAATAGCTTTATTTTGAATAATCTGGAGTTTTTTAATTGCTTGGTCTTTAGCTGAAAGCATAACTATAGCGCCGTACTCTAATACTGGCCTTATATATGCCTTATACAGTCTCATGAGAGTCTGTGGTTTACAGCCCCATGTAGTCCCACTTAAAATTTTTAATAGATTTAGGCGCATTCGTCCTCTTTTTGCTATATCATCTATGTGGGCTTTAAAGCTTAAATTTTCTTCTAGTGTGACTCCGAGGAGTTTTGTATTGTCTGTATTTATTAATTTTTCACCAAATAATTCTAGATTTATGTTTAGATTTCTTTGTTTTGTTTGTCTGATTAGTAGTAATTGTGTTTTTTTCGCGTTCAGTTTTATCCTCCATTTGGAACACCAAATTTCTAAATCTGATAGTGTTTTTGCCAATCTATATTGAATTATTCTGCCGTTTTTGGCAAAGGTCCAGAATCCTAAGTCATCAGCGAATTGGGATACACTGACATTGTTGTTTAGTGGATCTATTGGTATATCATTCACATATATTAAAAAGAGAAGAGGGCTGAGGACCGAGCCCTGAGGTGTACCCGCATTTAGTGGGATTTGGTCAGATATTGTTCCGTTTATGTTTACTGCTATTTTCCTGTTTGTGATAAATGATGCCATTAGTCTGACTATTTTTCGAGGCAGGTTACTGTTCATTAACTTGTATTTTAGGCCGTCGTGCCATACTGAATCAAATGCTTTTTCTACGTCTATGAAGACAGCAGCTCCTACTTGGTTTTTTGTCTGGGCTATTTGGGCATCGTCTACTAGTCTTAGTACATGTTCCATTGCGCATCTTTTATTTCTGTATCCTATCTGCCATAAGTTAAAGAAATTTTCTTCCTCTAGTTTACTTCGTATTCTGTTGGCTAATATTTTTTCAAAAAGTTTTCCTACACAACTAAGTAGGCTTATGGGCCTGTAGTTTGTGACTATTTTTGGGTCTTTTTTAGGTTTGAAAAGTGAAGGAAAGTCGGCTTTGTATAAGAACATTCATGCTAGGTGTGATGTGTTAAGATATCTGACAACATAATGAACTCCGTGGAGTATGTGTGCCTGTCGTAAAAGTGTTATTGACGATAAGTGTTAAATTTGACACCATTAAAAACACCATTACGATCATCATATAGCTGCTAATCAATATCGCCTTTTGAAAATGTTCCTCTATCATCAAATTGTATCTACACATCACTGAGGATTCATGTTAGCTTGCACTGAAACTGTACGTATTTACTTTAATTAAGTATCAACGACTTTCTTATGTATAGTTTTTCTACACAACGACATTTGAAGCTGCGAATCATTCATTTAAAGTTTTATTGTTGATATTATGATAAAATATTAGTGTGAAAATTATCATAAGGGGCTACTAACAGGTACGCTATAAAACTTCAAAATCTTTTTTTATAAAATCAGTTAATTAATTGCATATAACATCTACACTAAAAACTCATGGTCTCACCACCCTAACTAAGCCGAAATCCGGCCAGGTGTCTACTAATAATGGAATCATAACACAATATATTTTTAATGTTTCTGTTCTAACCTCTGTTGAATTAAGAAAAAATACAAACAGGCTATGATTTTTTGAATATTTAATAAGCCCACATGGTTTCCGTCATGCAGGGTATCAGGTATAACTGTTTCATGATAATCTCACAGGGGTACAGTGCATGGGTTAAAAGGATGTGTGTCTGGTCTGTAACAGAGGGTAAAAATTAGAGCAAATTGTCAACTGTTCTGACGTTTACACACGTCATGGACTGTAGCTCAAAATCTGTCTGGCTACCAAATTTATATCGAACCCGCTTTTTGAAAATGGACAGATCAGATTTTGTCATGATATGTGACACTATAATTATGTGGATATTGTCGAAAAGAGGTGAAATCGGCCCATGGAATTGAGGCAGTTTACATGTTTTTTTCAATTGGAGCGGCATTTGGGGTGGTTAGACCTCATTTGATTACTTCAAGAGATGTATTAAAATAACAAGTCTGTGACGTCATATATAAGGATTATGCCAGTAGATACATGACGACTACAGAGCTAAATATCTTACTAGTTGAAGCTGAAATCCAAGGGGCTTTCATACTGACGGGATAGCTTGTGTAAACATTGCTGTTCTGTATGTTTGTCTCCGTAAATGGTGACTTAAGAATATTATAATCAAGTTACAAGTTTGTGGATAATTAGTTTTTTATGCAGGATATAATAATATAACTACATAGCGAGAAATTCGGAAGGACACCAGTGGGTTGAATGAGCGTGGGACTTCTCTGGAAATCGACATATGAATATGTAAAAGGTGAAGGTATAGGTGCAGGTTTATAGTCTGATATCAAGTATTTCATCGGCTTTTACATTTGTATCCCCTCGTCACTGGACCTGTTCATTCGTGTGCCATCTCAACTCCACGGAAAGCATATAGTCCTGCAGCCATTTCGGCGCATTGAAACTATCATGCACATTGCCATCTCTGTCCTACCAGGTACTTATTTTCACCTGAGTCAAGTGAAGCATTTAAAGGTTGAGTGCCTTGCCCAACGACACAACGTCGAAATAATGTCCCAAAGTTGAGAAGAGAGAAACATGCTATTACTCTGAAAATCCTGCACCAAGCAAGATTCGAAACCGCACGGCAGGCAGCGACATTGACAAAGTTGCGCCTACTTTGTCACTCACCAGTGGGGCGCAGCTAAAACTCACCTGGATGGTATACAATTTTCGTACCTATTATTTAAATGGGTTAACTAACATTTGGCCAATTTTGTGATGCCCGTTATATTCAAAATTCTTCATGACTTTTGTTTCAAACACATAAAATCATAATAAATATTGCTCATGTCTGGCGTGAAGCCCCAGTGCAGGTATAGGAATGAACAACAGGCCAGTGAAGCGTTGAAAAAAACTACGATTTCGGCAGTTTCAGACCCTTTTAATTTTTTTCTTGCAAGATTCTAGTCTGATTATTGGAAGTATATATAGGCCGATTTAGATTTATCTACTTTAGGAGTGTTGAGTGGGTGAAACTGATGGTCCAGAATGTATGTATATCTGTGGCAGGAGTACGTGCTAGAGGTAAATTTTTATTCAATTTCAATGGCAAAACTATGATGTTTAATCTTTTTTTATAATGTTAGGGCTCTGACAAGAACCTTTCTTGATAAATAGAGTCTGGCATCTGTTGGGCAATTCAGACGAAAGCTAGCTGTTCCATTAGCATTGCCCTGCGGCTTGCAGACCGATGATACAGATTATACATTCTCATGAAAACTTCCATCTGAAGTTTGAAACTAGTAGCTGATGATGTCTGCCCCAGTCTTCTTGCCTTTTTATATCGTGATTTCATCTGTAATGCTCTGCAGTGCAACATCATCATCTGGTCGCAACATCTGTTGAGCTGTTTTTCTAAAAAACTATCTGTATTCCTGCGTGAAACGGAATTGTTTTTAACTTTCATGGTAAGCGTCTCTGAAGTATTAAAATCAGATGAATGTGAAAAGTGAAGGAAAGTCGGCTATGTATAAGAACATTCATGCTAGGTGTGATGTGTTAAGATATCTGACAACATAATGAACTCCGTGGAGTACGTGTGACTGTCGTAAAAGTGTTATTGACAATAGGTGTTAATTTTGACACCATTAAAACACCATTACAATCATCATATAGCTGCTAATCAATATCGCCTTTTGAAAATGTTCCTCTATCATCATATTGTATCTACACATCACTGAGGATTCATGTTAGCTTGCACTGAAACTATGCGTATTTACTTTAATTAGGTATCAACGGCTTTCTTATGTATATTTTTTTTACACAACGACATTTGAAGCTGCGGGTCATTCATTTTCAGTTATATCGTTAACATTATGACAAATATTAGTGTGAAAGTTATCATAAGGGGCTACTAACAGGTACGATATAAAACTTGTTTTTTTTAAATATAAAATCTGCTAATTAATTGCATATAACATCTACACTAACAACTCATGGTCTCACCACCCTAAATAAGCCGAAATCCGGCCAGGTGTCTACTAATAATGGAATCATAACACAAAATATTTTTAATGTTTATGTTCTAACCTCTGTTGAATTAAGAAAAAAACGAACAGGCTATAATTTTGTGAATATTTAATAAGCACACATGGTTTCCGTCATGCAGATTATCAGGTATAACTGTTTCATGATAACCTCGCAGGGGTACAGTGCATTGGTTGAAAGGATGTGTGTCTGGTCTGTAACATAACGTAAGAATTACAGCTAATTTTCAGCTGTTCTGACGTTTATACACGTCATAGACTTAGGTTCAAAATCTGTCTGGCTACCATACTTATATCGGACCTGCTTTTTTAAAATGGACAGATCAGGTTTTGTCATGATATGCGACCCTATAATTATGTGGATATTGTCGAAAAGAGGTGAAATCTGCCCATGTAATTGAGGCAGTTTACATGTATTTCAATGGGAGCGGCATTTGGGGTGGTAACACCCCATTTTATTACTTCAAGATATGTATTGAAATAACAAATCTGTGACGTCATATATAATGATTATGCCAGTAGATACATGGCAACTACAGCACTAAATATCTTAGGTGTTGAAGCTGAAATCCAAGGGGTTTTTATACTGACCAGATAGCTTGTGTAAACATTGCTGTTCTGTATGTTTGTCTCTGTAAATGGTGACTTAAGAATAATATAATCAAGTTACAAGTTTGTGGATAATTAGAAAGCACACAATGCTTTTTTATACAGGATATAATATAATATATCTACATATAGAGACATTCGGAAGGACACCAGAGGGTTGAATGAACGTTGGACTTTTCTGGAAATAGACATGAATATGTAAAAGGTAAAGGTATAGGTGCAGGTTGATAGTCTGATATCAAGTATTTCATCCGACTTTTACATTTGTATTCCCTCGTCACTGGGCCTGTTCATTCATGTGCCATCTCAACTCCACGGAGAGCATACAGCCCTGCGGCCATTTCGGCGCATTGAACCTATCATACACATTGCCATCTCTGTCCTACCAGGTACCCATTTTCACCTGAGTCAAGTGAAGCATTTGAGGGTTGAGTGCCTTGCCCAACGACACAACGCCGAAATAATGTCCCAATATTGAGAAGGGAGAAACATGCTATGTCTCTGAAAAATCCTGCACCAAGCGTGATTCGAAACCGCACAGCAGGCAGCGACATTGACAAGGCTGCGCCTACTTTGCCACTCACCGGTGGGGCACAGTTAAAACTCACGTGGATGGTATACATTTTTCGGACCTATTATTTAAGTGGGTTAACTAGCATTTGGGGCGATTCTGTGATGCCCGTTTTATTCACAATTCTTCATGACTTTTGTTACAGACACATAAAATCATTATAAGTATTGCTCATGTCTGGTGTGAAGCCCCAGTGCAGGTAAAGGAATGAACAACAGGCCAGTGAAGCGGTGAAAAAAACTAGTAATCCGGCATTTTCAGACCCTTTTAATTTTTTTATTGCAAGATTCTGGTCCGATTATTGGAAGTTTATATAGGCCGATTTAGATTTCCCTACTTCAGGAGTGTTGAGTGAGTGAAACTAATGGTCCATCATGCATGTATATCTGTGGCAGGAGTACGTGTGAGAGGTAAATGTTTATTCAATTTCAATGGCAAAACAATGATGTTTAATCTTTTTTTATAATGTTAGGGCTCTGACAAGAACCTTTCTTGATTAATAGAGTCTGGCATCTGTTGGGCAATTCAGACGAATGCTAGCTGTTCTATTAGCATTGCCCTGCGGCTTGCAGACCGATGATACAGATTATACATTCTCATAAAAACTTCCATCTGAAGTTTGAAACTAGTAGCTGATGATGTCTGCCCCAGTCTTCTTGCCTTTTTATATCGTGATTTCATCTGTAATGCTCTGCAGTGCAACATCATCATCTGGACGCAACATCTGTTGAGCTGTTTTTCTAAAGAACTATCTGTATTCCTGTATGAAACGGAATTGTTTTTAACTTTCATGTTGATTGTCTCTGAAGTATTAAAATCAGATGAATGTGAAAAGTGAAGGAAAGTCGGCTTTCTATAAGAACATTCATGCTAGATGTGTCACGATATCTGACAACATAATGAACTCCGTGAAGTACATGTGCCTGTCGTAAAAGTGTTATTGACAATAGGTGTTAATTTTGACACCATTAAAACACCATTACGATCATCATATAGCTGCTAATCAATATCGCCTTTTGAAAATGTTCCTCTATCATCAAATTGTATCTACACATCACTGAGGATTCATGTTAGCTTGCACTGAAACTATGCGTATTTACTTTAATAAAGTATCAACGACTTTCTTATGTATATTTTTTTTACACAACGACATTTGAAGCTGCGGATCATTCCTTTTCAGTTATATCGTTAACATTATGACAAATATTAGTGTGAAAGTTATCATAAGGGGCTACTAACAGGTACGATATAAAACTTGTTTTTTCAAATATAAAATCAGCTAATTAATTGCATATAACATCTACACTAACAACTCATGGTCTCACCACCCTAAATAAGCCGAAATCCGGCCAGGTGTCTGCTAATAATGGAATCATAACACAAAATATTTTTAATGTTTATGTTCTAACCTCTGTTTAATTAAGAAAAAAACGAACAGGCTATAATTTTGTGAATGTTTAATAAGCACACATGGTTTCCGTCATGCAGATTATCAGGTATAACTGTTTCATGATAATCTCGCAGGGGTACAGTGCATGGGTTGAAAGGATGTGTGTCTGGTCTGTAACATAACGTAAGAAGTACAGCTAATTTTCAGCTGTTCTGACGTTTATACACGTCATAGACTGAGGTTCAAAATCTGTCTGGCTACCATACTTATATCGGACCTGCTTTTTGAAAATGGACAGATCAGGTTTTGTCATGATATGCGACACTATAATTATGTGGATATTGTCGAAAAGAGGTGAATTCGGCCCATGGAATTGAGGCATTTTACATGTATTTCAATGGGAGCGGCAATTGGGGTGGTAACACCCCATTTTAATACTTCAAGATATGTATTGAAATAACAAATCTGTGACGTCATATATAATGATTATGCCAGTAGATACATGGCAACTACAGCACTAAATATCTTCGGTGTTGAAGCTGAAATCCAAGGGGCTTTTATACTGACCAGATAGCTTGTGTAAACATTGCTGTTCTGTATGGTTGTCTCTGTAAATGGTGACTTAAGAATAATATATTCAAGTTACAAGTTTATGGATAATTAGAAAGCACACAATGTTTTTTTTATGCAGGATATAATATAATATATCTACATAGCGAGACATTCGGAAGGACACCAGAGGGTTGAATGAACGTTGGACTTTCCTGGAAAAAGACATGAATATGTAAAAGGTAAAGGTATAGGTGCAGGTTGATAGTCTGATATCAAGTATTTCATCCGACTTTTACATTTGTACTCCCTCGTCACTGGGCCTTGTCATTCATGTGCCATGTCAACTCCACGGAGAGCATACAGCCCTGCGGCCATTTCGGCGCATTGAACCTATCATACACATTGCCATCTCTGTCCTACCAGGTACTCATTTTCACCTGAGTCAAGTGAAGCATTTGAGGGTTGATTGCCTTGCCCAACGACACAACGTCGAAATAATGTCCCAATATTGAGAAGGGAGAAACATGCTATTTGTCTGAAAATCCTGCACCAAGCGGGATTCGAAACCGCACAGCAGGCAGCGACATTGACAAGGCTGCGCCTACTTTGCCACTCACCGGTGGGGCACAGTTAATACTCACGTGGATGGTATACATTTTTCGGACCTATTATTTAAGTGGGTTAACTAGCATTTGGGGCGATTCTGTGATGCCCGTTTTATTCACAATTCTTCATGACTTTTGTTACAAACACATGAAATCATTATAAATATTTCTCATTTCTGGCGTGAAGCCCCAGTGCAGCTAAAGGAATGAACAACAGGCCAGTGAAGCGGTGAAAAAAACTAGTATTTCGGCATTTTCAGATCCTTTAAATTTTTATTGCAATATTCTGGTCTGGTTATTGGAAGTTTATATAGGCCGATTTAGATTTCCCTACTTTAGGAGTGTTGAGTGAGTGAAACTGATGGTCCAGAATGCATGTATATCTGTGGCAGGAGTACGTGTGAGAGGTAAATGTTTATTCAATTTCAATGGCAAAACATTGATGTTTAATCTTTTTTTAAAATGTTAGGGCTCTGACAAGAACCTTTCTTGATAAATAGAGTCTGGCATCTGTTGGGCAATTCAGACGAAAGCTAGCTGTTCCATTAACATTGCCCTGCGGCTTGCAGACCGATGATACAGAATATACATTCTCATAAAAACTTCCATCTGAAGTTTGAAACTAGTAGCTGATGATGTCTGCCCCAGTCTTCTTGCCTTTTTATATCGTGATTTCATCTGTAATGCTCTGCAGTGCAACATTATCATCTGGTCGCAACATCTGTTGAGCTGTTTTTCTAAAGAACTATCTGTATTCCTGCGTGAAACGGAATTGTTTTTAACTTTCATGTTGATTGTCTCTGAAGTATTAAAATCAGATGAATGTGAAAAGTGAAGGAAAGTCGGCTTTGTATAAGAACATTCATGCTAGGTGTGATGTGCTAAGATATCTGACAACATAATGAACTCCGTGGAGTACGTGTGCCTGTCGTAAAAGTGTTATTGACAAAAGGTGTTAATTTTGACACCATTAAAACACCATTACAATCATCATATAGCTGCTAATCAATATCGCCTTTTGAAAATGTTCCTCTATCATCAAATTGTATCTACACATCACTGAGGATTCATGTTAACTTGCACTGAAACTATGCGTATTTACTTTAATAAAGTATCAACGACTTTCTTATGTATATTCTCTTACACAACGACATTTGAAGCTGCGGATCATTCCTTTTCAGTTATATCGTTAACATTATGACAAATATTAGTGAGAAAGTTATCACAAGGGGCTACTAACAGGTACGATATAAAACTTGCTTTTTAAATATAAAATCAGCTAATTAATTGCATATAACATCTACACTAACAACTCATGGTCTCACCACCCTAAATAAGCCGAAATCCGGCCAGGTGTCTGCTAATAATGGAATCATAGCACAAAATATTTTTAATGTTTATGTTCTAACCTCTGTTGAGTTAAGAAAAAAAACGAACAGGCTATAATTTTGTGAATGTTTAATAAGCACACATGGTTTCCGTCATGCAGATTATCAGGTATAACTGTTTCATGATAATCTCGCAGGGGTACAGTGCATGGGTTGAAAGGATGTGTGTCTGGTCTGTAACATAACGTAAGAATTACAGCTAATTTTCAGCTGTTCTGACGTTTATACACGTCATAGACTGAGGTTCAAAATCTGTCTGGCTACCATACTTATATCGGACCTGCTTTTTGAAAATGGACAGATCAGGTTTTGTCATGATATGCGACACTATAATTATGTGGATATTGTCGAAAAGAGGTGAAATCGGCCCATGGAATTGAGGCAGTTTACATGTATTTCAATGGGAGCGGCATTTGGGGTGGTAACACCCCATTTTATTACTTCAAGATATGTATTGAAATAACAAATCTGTGACGTCATATATAATGATTATGCCAGTAGATACATGGCAACTACAGCACTAAATATCTTAGGTGTTGAAGCTGAAATCCAAGGGGCTTTTATACTGACCAGATAGATTGTGTAAGCATTGCTGTTCTGTATGGTTGTCTCTGTAAATGGTGACTTAAGAATAATATATTCAAGTTACAAGTTTGTGGATAATTAGAAAGCACACAGTGTTTTTTTTATGCAGGATATAATATAATATATCTACATAGCGAGACATTCGGAAGGACACCAGAGGGTTGAATGAACGTTGGACTTTTCTGGAAAAAGACATGAATATGTAAAAGGTAAAGGTATAGGTGCAGGTTGATAGTCTGATATCAAGTATTTCATCCGACTTTTACATTTGTACTCCCTCGTCACTGGGCCTTGTCATTCATGTGCCATCTCAACTCCATGGAGAGCATACAGCCCTGCGGCCATTTCGGCGCATTGAACCTATCATACACATTGCCATCTCTGTCCTACCAGGTACTCATTTTCACCTGAGTCAAGTGAAGCATTTGAGGGTTGAGTGCCTTGCCCAACGACACAACGTCGAAATAATGTCCAAATATTGAGAAGGGAGAAACATGCTATTTGTCTGAAAATCCTGCACCAAGCGGGATTCGAAACCGCACAGCAGGCAGCGACATTGACAAGGCTGCGCCTACTTTGACACTCACCGGTGGGGCACAGTTAAAACTCACGTGGGTGGTATACATTTTTCGGACCTATTATTTAAGTGGGTTAACTAGCATTTGGGGCGATTTTGTGATGCCCGTTTTATTCACAATTCTTCATGACTTTTGTTACAAACACATGAAATCATTATAAATATTTCTCATTTCTGGCGTGAAGCCCTAGTGCAGCTAAAGGAATGAACAACGGGCCAGTGAAGCGGTGAAAAAAACTAGTATTTTGGCATTTTCAGAGCCTTTAAATTTTTATTGCAATATTCTGGTCTGATTATTGGAAGTTTATATAGGCCGATTTAGAACTCCCTACTTTAGGAGTGTTGAGTGAGTGAAACTGATGGTCCAGAATGCATGTATATCTGTGGCAGGAGTACGTGTGAGAGGTAAATGTTTATTCAATTTCAATGGCAAAACAATGATGCTTAATCTTTTTTTATATTATAATGTTAGGGCTCTGACAATAACCTTTCTTGATAAATAGAGTCTGGCATCTGTTGGGCAATTCAGACGAAAGCTAGCTGTTCCATTAACATTGCCCTGCGGCTTGCAGACCGATGATACAGATTATACATTCTCATGAAAACTTCCATCTGAAGTTTGAAACTAGTAGCTGATGATGTCTGCCCCAGTCTTCTTGCCTTTTTATATCGTGATTTCATCTGTAATGCTCTGCAGTGCAACATCATCATCTGGTCGCAACATCTGTTGAGCTGTTTTTCTAAAGAACTATCTGTATTCCTGCGTGAAACGGAATTGTTTTTAACTTTCATGTTGATTGTCTCTGAAGTATTAAAATCAGATGAATGTGAAAAGTGAAGGAAAGTCGGCTTTCTATAAAAACATTCATGCTAGGTGTGATGTGTTAAGATATCTGACAACATAATGAACTCCGTGGAGTACGTGTGCCTGTCGTAAAAGTGTTATTGACAAAAGGTGTTAATTTTGACACCATTAAAACACCATTACAATCATCATATAGCTGCTAATCAATATCGCCTTTTGAAAATGTTCCTCTCTCATCAAATTGTATCTACACATCACTGAGGATTCATGTTAGCTTGCACTGAAACTATGCGTATTTACTTTATTAAAGTATCAACGACTTTCTTATGTATATTTTTTTTACACAACGACATTTGAAGCTGCGGATCATTTCTTTTCAGTTATATCGTTAACATTATGACAAATATTAGTGTGAAAGTTATCATAAGGGGCTACTAACAGGTACGATATACAACTTGTTTTTTTAAATATAAAATCAGCTAATTAATTGCATATAACATCTACACTAACAACTCATGGTCTCACCACCCTAAATAAAACGAAATCCGGCCAGGTGTCTACTAATAATGGAATCATAACACAAAATATTTTTAATGTTTATGTTCTAACCTCTGTTGAATTAAGAAAAAAAACGAGCAGGCTATAATTTTGTGAATGTTTATTAAGCACACATGGTTTCCGTCATGCAGATTATCAGGTATAACTGTTTCATGATAATCTCGCAGGGGTACAGTGCATGGGTTGAAAGGATGTGTGTCTGGTCTGTAACATAACGTAAGAATTACAGCTAATTTTCAGCTGTTCTGACGTTTATACACGTCATAGACTGAGGTTCAAAATCTGTCTGGCTACCATACTTATATCGAACCTGCTTTTTGAAAATGGACAGATCAGGTTTTGTCATGATATGCGACACTATAATTATGTGGATATTGTCGAAAAGAGGTGAAATCGGCCCATGGAATTGAGGCAGTTTACATGTATTTCAATGGGAGCGGCACTTGGGGTGGTAACACCCCATTTTATTACTTCAAGATATGTATTGAAATAACAAATCTGTGACGTCATATATAATGATTATGCCAGTAGATACATGGCAACTACAGCACTAAATATCTTAGGTGTTGAAGCTGAAATCCAAGGGGCTTTTATACTGACCAGATAGCTTGTGTAAACATTGCTGTTCTGTATGGTTGTCTCTGTAAATGGTGACTTAAGAATAATATAATCAAGTGACAAGTTTGTGGATAATTAGAAAGCACACAATGTTTTTTTTATGCAGGATATAATATAATATATCTACATAGCGAGACATTCGGAAGAACACCAGAGGGTTGAATGAACGTTGGACTTTTCTGGAAATAGACATGAATATGTAAAAGGTAAAGGTATAGGTGCAGGTTGATAGTCTGATATCAAGTATTTCATCCGTCTTTTACATTTGTATTCCCTCGTCACTTGGCCTTTTCATTCATGTGCCATCTCAACTCCACGGAGAGCATACAGCCCTGCGGCCATTTCGGCGCATTGAACCTATCATACACATTGCCATCTCTGTCCTACCAGGTACTCATTTTCACCTGAGTCAAGTGAAGCTATTGAGGGTTGAGTGCCTTGCCCAACGACACAACGTCGAAATAATGTCCCAATATTGAGAAGGGAGAAACATGCTATTTGTCTGAAAATCCTGCACCAAGCGGGATTCGAAACCGCACAGCAGGCAGCGACATTGACAAGGCTGCGCCTACTTTGACACTCACCGGTGGGGCACAGTTAAAACTCACGTGGATGGTATACATTTTTCGGACCTATTATTTAAGTGGGTTAACTAGCATTTGGGGCGATTTTGTGATGCCCGTTTTATTCACAATTCTTCATGACTTTTGTTACAAACACATGAAATCATTATAAATATTTCTCATTTCTGGCGTGAAGCCCTAGTGCAGCTAAAGGAATGAACAACGGGCCAGTGAAGCGGTGAAAAAAACTAGTATTTTGGCATTTTCAGAGCCTTTAAATTTTTATTGCAATATTCTGGTCTGATTATTGGAAGTTTATATAGGCCGATTTAGAACTCCCTACTTTAGGAGTGTTGAGTGAGTGAAACTGATGGTCCAGAATGCATGTATATCTGTGGCAGGAGTACGTGTGAGAGGTAAATGTTTATTCAATTTCAATGGCAAAACAATGATGCTTAATCTTTTTTTATATTATAATGTTAGGGCTCTGACAATAACCTTTCTTGATAAATAGAGTCTGGCATCTGTTGGGCAATTCAGACGAAAGCTAGCTGTTCCATTAACATTGCCCTGCGGCTTGCAGACCGATGATACAGATTATACATTCTCATGAAAACTTCCATCTGGAGTTTGAAACTAGTAGCTGATGATGTTTGCCCCAGTCTTCTTGCCTTTTTATATCGCGATTTCATCTGTAATGCTCTGCAGTGAATATTCCTGCATGAAACGGAATTGTTTTTAACTTTCATGTTGATTGTCTCTGAAGTATTAAAATCAGATGAATGTGAAAAGTGAAGGAAAGTCGGCTTTCTATAAGAACATTCATGCTAGGTGTGAAGTGTTAAGATATCTGACAACATAATGAACTCCGTGGAGTACGCGTGCCTGTCGTAAAAGTGTTATTGACAAAAGGTGTTAATTTTGACACCATTAAAACACCATTACAATCATCATATAGCTGCTAATCAATATCGCCTTTTGAAAATGTTCCTCTCTCATCAAATTGTATCTACACATCACTGAGGATTCATGTTAGCTTGCACTGAAACTATGCGTATTTACTTTATTAAAGTATCAACGACTTTCTTATGTATATTTTTTTTACACAACGACATTTGAAGCTGCGGATCATTTCTTTTCAGTTATATCGTTAACATTATGACAAATATTAGTGTGAAAGTTATCATAAGGGGCTACTAACAGGTACGATATACAACTTGTTTTTTTAAATATAAAATCAGCTAATTAATTGCATATAACATCTACACTAACAACTCATGGTCTCACCACCCTAAATAAAACGAAATCCGGCCAGGTGTCTACTAATAATGGAATCATAACACAAAATATTTTTAATGTTTATGTTCTAACCTCTGTTGAATTAAGAAAAAAAACGAGCAGGCTATAATTTTGTGAATGTTTATTAAGCACACATGGTTTCCGTCATGCAGATTATCAGGTATAACTGTTTCATGATAATCTCGCAGGGGTACAGTGCATGGGTTGAAAGGATGTGTGTCTGGTCTGTAACATAACGTAAGAATTACAGCTAATTTTCAGCTGTTCTGACGTTTATACACGTCATAGACTGAGGTTCAAAATCTGTCTGGCTACCATACTTATATCGAACCTGCTTTTTGAAAATGGACAGATCAGGTTTTGTCATGATATGCGACACTATAATTATGTGGATATTGTCGAAAAGAGGTGAAATCGGCCCATGGAATTGAGGCAGTTTACATGTATTTCAATGGGAGCGGCACTTGGGGTGGTAACACCCCATTTTATTACTTCAAGATATGTATTGAAATAACAAATCTGTGACGTCATATATAATGATTATGCCAGTAGATACATGGCAACTACAGCACTAAATATCTTAGGTGTTGAAGCTGAAATCCAAGGGGCTTTTATACTGACCAGATAGCTTGTGTAAACATTGCTGTTCTGTATGGTTGTCTCTGTAAATGGTGACTTAAGAATAATATAATCAAGTGACAAGTTTGTGGATAATTAGAAAGCACACAATGTTTTTTTTATGCAGGATATAATATAATATATCTACATAGCGAGACATTCGGAAGAACACCAGAGGGTTGAATGAACGTTGGACTTTTCTGGAAATAGACATGAATATGTAAAAGGTAAAGGTATAGGTGCAGGTTGATAGTCTGATATCAAGTATTTCATCCGTCTTTTACATTTGTATTCCCTCGTCACTTGGCCTTTTCATTCATGTGCCATCTCAACTCCACGGAGAGCATACAGCCCTGCGGCCATTTCGGCGCATTGAACCTATCATACACATTGCCATCTCTGTCCTACCAGGTACTCATTTTCACCTGAGTCAAGTGAAGCTATTGAGGGTTGAGTGCCTTGCCCAACGACACAACGTCGAAATAATGTCCCAATATTGAGAAGGGAGAAACATGCTATTTGTCTGAAAATCCTGCACCAAGCGGGATTCGAAACCGCACAGCAGGCAGCGACATTGACAAGGCTGCGCCTACTTTGACACTCACCGGTGGGGCACAGTTAAAACTCACGTGGATGGTATACATTTTTCGGACCTATTATTTAAGTGGGTTAACTAGCATTTGGGGCGATTTTGTGATGCCCGTTTTATTCACAATTCTTCATGACTTTTGTTACAAACACATGAAATCATTATAAATATTTCTCATTTCTGGCGTGAAGCCCTAGTGCAGCTAAAGGAATGAACAACGGGCCAGTGAAGCGGTGAAAAAAACTAGTATTTTGGCATTTTCAGAGCCTTTAAATTTTTATTGCAATATTCTGGTCTGATTATTGGAAGTTTATATAGGCCGATTTAGAACTCCCTACTTTAGGAGTGTTGAGTGAGTGAAACTGATGGTCCAGAATGCATGTATATCTGTGGCAGGAGTACGTGTGAGAGGTAAATGTTTATTCAATTTCAATGGCAAAACAATGATGCTTAATCTTTTTTTATATTATAATGTTAGGGCTCTGACAATAACCTTTCTTGATAAATAGAGTCTGGCATCTGTTGGGCAATTCAGACGAAAGCTAGCTGTTCCATTAACATTGCCCTGCGGCTTGCAGACCGATGATACAGATTATACATTCTCATGAAAACTTCCATCTGGAGTTTGAAACTAGTAGCTGATGATGTTTGCCCCAGTCTTCTTGCCTTTTTATATCGCGATTTCATCTGTAATGCTCTGCAGTGAATATTCCTGCATGAAACGGAATTGTTTTTAACTTTCATGTTGATTGTCTCTGAAGTATTAAAATCAGATGAATGTGAAAAGTGAAGGAAAGTCGGCTTTCTATAAGAACATTCATGCTAGGTGTGAAGTGTTAAGATATCTGACAACATAATGAACTCCGTGGAGTACGCGTGCCTGTCGTAAAAGTGTTATTGACAAAAGGTGTTAATTTTGACACCATTAAAACACCATTACAATCATCATATAGCTGCTAATCAATATCGCCTTTTGAAAATGTTCCTCTCTCATCAAATTGTATCTACACATCACTGAGGATTCATGTTAGCTTGCACTGAAACTATGCGTATTTACTTTATTAAAGTATCAACGACTTTCTTATGTATATTTTTTTTACACAACGACATTTGAAGCTGCGGATCATTTCTTTTCAGTTATATCGTTAACATTATGACAAATATTAGTGTGAAAGTTATCATAAGGGGCTACTAACAGGTACGATATACAACTTGTTTTTTTAAATATAAAATCAGCTAATTAATTGCATATAACATCTACACTAACAACTCATGGTCTCACCACCCTAAATAAAACGAAATCCGGCCAGGTGTCTACTAATAATGGAATCATAACACAAAATATTTTTAATGTTTATGTTCTAACCTCTGTTGAATTAAGAAAAAAAACGAGCAGGCTATAATTTTGTGAATGTTTATTAACCACACATGGTTTCCGTCATGCAGATTATCAGGTATAACTGTTTCATGATAATCTCGCAGGGGTACAGTGCATGGGTTGAAAGGATGTGTGTCTGGTCTGTAACATAACGTAAGAATTACAGCTAATTTTCAGCTGTTCTGACGTTTATACACGTCATAGACTGAGGTTCAAAATCTGTCTGGCTACCATACTTATATCGAACCTGCTTTTTGAAAATGGACAGATCAGGTTTTGTCATGATATGCGACACTATAATTATGTGGATATTGTCGAAAAGAGGTGAAATCGGCCCATGGAATTGAGGCAGTTTACATGTATTTCAATGGGAGCGGCACTTGGGGTGGTAACACCCCATTTTATTACTTCAAGATATGTATTGAAATAACAAATCTGTGACGTCATATATAATGATTATGCCAGTAGATACATGGCAACTACAGCACTAAATATCTTAGGTGTTGAAGCTGAAATCCAAGGGGCTTTTATACTGACCAGATAGCTTGTGTAAACATTGCTGTTCTGTATGGTTGTCTCTGTAAATGGTGACTTAAGAATAATATAATCAAGTGACAAGTTTGTGGATAATTAGAAAGCACACAATGTTTCTTTATGCAGGATATAATATAATATATCTACATAGCGAGACATTCGGAAGGATACCAGAGGGTTGAATGAACGTTGGACTTTTCTGGAAATAGACATGGATATGTAAAAGGTAAAGGTATAGGTGCAGGTTGATAGTCTGATATCAAGTATTTCATCCGACTTTTACATTTGTATTCCCTCGTCACTGGGCCTGTTCATTCACGTGCCATCTCAGCTCCACGGAGAGCATACAGCCCTGCGGCCATTTCGGCACATTGAACCTATCATACACATTGCCATCTCTGTCCTACCAGGTACTCATTTTCACCTGAGTCAAGTGAAGCATTTGAGGGTTGAGTGCCTTGCCCAACGACACAACGACGAAATAATGTCCCAATATTGAGAAGGGAGAAACATGCTATTTGTCTGAAAATCCTGCACCAAGCGGGATTCGAAACCGCACAGCAGGCAGCGACATTGACAAGACTGCGCCTACTTTGCCACTCACCGGTAGGGCACAGTTAAAACTCACTTGGATGGTATACATTTTTCGGACCTATTATTTAAGTGGGTTAACTAGCATTCGGGGCGATTTTGTGATGCCCGTTTTATTCACAATTCTTCATGACTTTTGTTACAAACACATGAAATCATTATAAATATTTTTCATTTCTGGCGTGAAGCCCCAGTGCAGCTAAAGGAATGAACAACAGGCCAGTGAAGCGGTGAAAAAAACTAGTATTTCGGCATTTTCAGACCCTTTAAATTTTTATTGCAATATTCTGGTCTGATTATTGGAAGTTTATATAGGCCGATTTAGATTTCCCTACTTTAGGAGTGTTGAGTGAGTGAAACTGATGGTCCAAAATGCATGTATATCTGTGGCAGGAGTACGTGTGAGAGGTAAATGTTTATTCAATTTCAATGGCAAAACAATGATGTTTAATCTTTTTTTATATTATAATGTTAGGGCTCTGACAAGAACCTTACTTGATAAATAGAGTCTGGCATCTGTTGGGCAATTCAGACGAAAGCTAGCTGTTCCATTAACATTGCCCTGCGGCTTGCAGACCGATGATACAGATTATACATTCTCATGAAAACTTCCATCTGAAGTTTGAAACTAGTAGCTGATGATGTATGCCCCAGTCTTCTTGCCTTTTTATATCGTGATTTCATCTGTAATGCTCTGCAGTGCAACATCATCATCTGGTCGCAACATCTGTTGAGCTGTTTTTCTAAAGAACTATCTGTATTCCTGCGTGAAACGGAATTGTTTTTAACTTTCATGTTGATTGTCTCTGAAGTATTAAAATCAGATGAATGTGAAAAGTGAAGGAAAGTCGGCTTTCTATAAGAACATTCATGCTAGGTGTGATGTGTTGAGATATCTGACAACACAATGAACTCCGTGGAGTACGTGTGCCTGTGGTAAAAGTGTTATTGATAAAAGGTGTTAATTTTGACACCATTAAAACACCATTACAATCATCATATAGCTGCTAATCAATATCGCCTTTTGAAAATGTTCCTCTATCATCAAATTGTATCTACACATCACTGAGGATTCATGTTAGCTTGCACTGAAACTATGCGTATTTACTTTAATAAAGTATCAACGACTTTCTTATGTATATTTTTTTACACAACGACATTTGAAGCTGCGGATCATTCCTTTTCAGTTATATCGTTAACATTATGACAAATATTAGTGTGAAAGTTATCATAAGGGGCTACTAACAGGTACGATATAAAACTTGTTTTTTTAAATATAAAATCAGCTAATTAATTGCATATAACATCTACACTAACAACTCATGGTCTCACCACCCTAAATAAGCCGAAATTCGGCCAGGTGTCTACTATTAATGGAATCATAACACAAAATATTTTTAATGTTTATGTCTAACCTCTGTTGAATTAAGAAAAAAACGAGCAGGCTATAATTTTGTGAATGTTTAATAAGCACACATGGTTTCCGTCATGCAGATTATCAGGTATAACTGTTTCATGATAATCTCGCAGGGGTACAGTGCATGGGTTGAAAGGATGTGTGTCTGGTCTGTAACATAACGTAAGAATTACAGCTAATTTTCAGCTGTTCTGACGTTTATACACGTCATAGACTGAGGTTCAAAATCTGTCTGGCTAACATACTTATATCGAACCTGCTTTTTGAAAATGGACAGATCAGGTTTTGTCACGATATGCGACACTATAATTATGTGGATATTGTCGAAAAGAGGTGAAATCGGCCCATGGAATTGAGGCAGTTTACATGTATTTCAATGGGAGCGGCATTTGGGGTGGTAACACACCATTTTATTACTTCAAGATATGTATTGAAATAACAAATCTTTGACGTCATATATAATGTTTATGCCAGTAGATACATGGCAACTACAGCCCTAAATATCTTAGGTGTTGAAGCTGAAATCCAAGGGGCTTTTATACTGACCAGATAGCTTGTATAAACATTGCTGTTCTGTATGGTTGTCTCTGTAAATGGTGACTTAAGAATAATATAATCAAGTTACAAGTTTGTGGATAATTAGAAAGCACACAATGTTTTTTTATGCAGGATATAATATAATATATCTACATAGTGAGACATTCGGAAGGACACCAGAGGGTTGAATGAGCGTTGGACTTTCTGGAAATAGACATGAATATGTAAAAGGTAAAGGTATAGGTGCAGGTTGATAGTCTGATATCAAGTATTTCATCCGACTTTTACATTTGTATTCCCTCGTCACTGGGCCTGTTCATTCATGTGCCATCTCAACTCCACGGAGAGCATACAGCCCTGTGGCCATTTCGGCGCATTGAACCTATCATACACATTGCCATCTCTGTCCTACCAAGTACTCATTTTCACCTGAGTCAAGTGAAGCATTTGAGGGTTGAGTGCCTTGCCCAACGACACAACGTCGAAATAATGTCCCAATATTGAGAAGGGAGAAACATGCTATGTCTCTGAAAATCCTGCACCAAGCGTGATTCGAAACCGCACAGCAGGCAGCGACATTGACAAGGCTGCGCCTACTTTGCCACTCACCGGTGGGGCACAGTTAAAACTCACGTGGATGGTATACATTTTTCGGACCTATTATTTAAGTGGGTTAACTAGCATTTGGGGCGATTCTGTGATGCCCGTTTTATTCACAATTCTTCATGACTTTTGTTACAAACACATAAAATCATTATAAATATTGCTCATGTCTGGTGTGAAGCCCCAGTGCAGGTAAAGGAATGAACAACAGGCCAGTGAAGCGGTTAAAAAAAGTAGTATTTCGGCATTTTCAGACCCTTTGAATTTTTTATTGCGAGATTCTGGTCTGATTATTGGAAGTTTATATAGGCCGATTTAGATTTCCCTACTTTAGGAGTGTTGAGTGAGTGAAACTGATAGTCCAGAATGCATGTATATCTGTGGCAGGAGTACGTGTGAGAGGTAAATGTTTATTCAATTTCAATGGCAAAACAATGATGTTTAATCTTTTTTTATAATGTTAGGGCTCTGTCAAGAACCTTTTTTGATAAATAGAATCTGGCATCTGTTGGGCAATTCAGACGAAAGCTAGCTGTTCCATTAGCATTGCCCTGCGGCTTGCAGACCGATGATAAAGATTATACATTCTCATGAAAACTTCCATCTGAAGTTTGAAACTAGTAGCTGATGATGTCTGCCCCAGTCTTCTTGCCTTTTTATATCGTGATTTCATCTGTAATGCTCTGCAGTGCAACATCATCATCTGGTCGCAACATCTGTTGAGCTGTTTTTCTAAGGAACTATCTATATTCCTGCGTGAAACGGAATTGTTTTTCACTTTCATGGTGATCGTCTCTAAAGTATTAAAATCAGATGAATGTGAAAAGTGAAGGAAAGTCGGCTTTGCATAAGAACATTCATGCTAGGTGTGATGTGTTAAGATATCTGACAACATAATGAACTCCGTGGAGTACGTGTGCCTGTCGTAAAAGTGTTATTGACAATAGGTGTTAATTTTGACACCATTAAAACACCATTACAATCATCATATAGCTGCTAATCAATATCGCCTTTTGAAAATGTTCCTCTATCATCAAATTGTATCTACACATCACTGAGGATTCATGTTAACTTGCACTGAAACTATGCGTATTTACTTTAATTAAGTATCAACGACTTTCTTATGTATATTTTTTTTACACAACGACATTTGAAGCTTCGGGTCCTTCATTTTCAGGTATATCGTTAACATTATGACAAATATTAGTGTGAAAGTTATCATAAGGGGTTACTAAAAGGTACGATATAAAACTTTTTTTTTTAAATATAAAATCAGCTAATTAATTGCATATAACATCTACACTAACAACTCATGGTCTCACCACCCTAAATAAGCCGAAATCCGGCCAGGTGTCTACTAATAATGGAATCATAACACAAAATATTTTTAATGTTTATGTTCTAACCTTTTGTGAATTCAGAAAAAAACGAGCAGGCTATAATTTTGTGAATATTTAATAAACACACTTGGTTTCCGTCATGCAGATTATCAGGTATAACTGTTTCATGATAATCTCGCAGGGGTACAGTGCATGGGTTGAAAGGATGTGTGTCTGGTCTGTAACAAAGGGTAAGAATTACAGCTAATTTTCAGCTGTTCTGACGTTTATACACGTCATAGACTGAGGTTCAAAATTTGTCTGGCTACCAGACTCATATCGGACTTGCTTTTTGCAAATGGACAGAACAGGTTTTGTCATGATATGCGACACTATAATTATGTGGATATTGTCGAAAAGAGGTGAAATCGGCCCATGGAATTGAGGCAGTTTTCATGTATTTCAATGAGAGCGGCATTTAGGGTGCTAACACCCCATTTTATTACTTCAAAGATATGTATTGAAATAACAAATCTGTGACGTCATATATAATGATTATGCCAGTAGATACATGGCAACTACAGCACTAAATATCTTAGGTGTTGAAGCTGAAATCCAAGGGGCTTTTATACTGACCAGATAGCTTGTGTAAACATTGCTGTTCTGTATGGTTTTCTTTGTAAATGTTTGTGTTTATGTTTATTTGACTTCCAGTTAAAAACATGCAAAAATGGTACATTATGATTATTATTATCATTTTTTGAACATGTTATTAACTTTGGTTGACGGGAACAGGTCGAGACGACCTCTACAATGCCTGTCAACCATATAAGTGAATTAAAATTATAGAATAAAATAATATCCATTGTTTAAAATAGCAATAGCAATTTAAAAATGTACATAGTATAGATTATAAAGTTTACTATTTGTACACATAAAATAAAATAACCGACAATTGTCTGTCATCTGTTTCCCGCACCAAAACCAGAGATAAAATAGCTACACTGTGCTCTACACCGTGTAGCAAAAAAGGACACTCTGGAAAGCGTAGAAACCTAATTAAAACCTCTAAATGCTTTAGTTGCCTATTATATCAAAGGACATACAACTAGGATATGTGAAAAGGAAAAACAGTAAAAACTTATGGCACTCTTAATTTTAACATAGGCCTACATACATCCCTAAATAAAAGTAATACTATAAACCTAGAATACATCTACTGACGTCAGCTCATATAGCCGTCGCGCAGCCGAAATATGCTGATTAGTACCACATATGCAATTTTAGTCTGGAGGAAAAACAATCCCAAACTCAAGAAGTAAATCAGTTGATTAGAGATCTTTGAAATTCAGCATAAGGACCCACCTGGTCTGGAAACAAAGGCTACTGAAAAATCACTTAACTTAAAAATAAAACAGAAAAAAAACAAATAATAATTTTGAGGGGAACAGCCATCCATGCCATGTGGTAATACTCTAAGTCAGATCATGACAAGCGTGATCATGTAGAGTGATGTCGGTCTGCTCCGAACAGTATCAGAGACTGTCTCCGGCCTGAATTCGAGCCAGGCAGACAACACAATGCAACATTCGCAGATTATCGTTCATAGGTCGATCACTTAAGGTGCCATTTGTGCTAAATATATAGATATATATTCAATACACGAGTATAAGTAAGGCGGGGCGGCTTGTCATCTGCCAACACATGCGTATCAACGACAGAGCCCTCCGTCCCTAGTCATGAGTGGCTGGTGACAGCTCAAATAGCCGTCTCACAGCCGATTCAAATTGCACAGGTAGTGTAAGACACAAAATGTTCCGCTATATTCGACAATTTACACAAGCACAAGCCAGGCTCCAGGTACATCGATTATTCACATCAAATAAGTTTACCATGGCGAGATATAATTCATTCAGGTTGTTCTTAAAAATCTGCAAGCTACTAGCATCTCGGATAACAAAAGGTAAAGTGTTCCATAAGCGAGCAGTGCGATAAAAATAAGTACATTGGAACTGAACAGTCTTGCACAGAGGTAATTTGAATAGAACACCCTGTTGAGCAGATCTGAGGCCATTATGCGGACAAGCTAACTCAAAATTACTAGAGTAATCACAAGATAGTTTACCGTGAAGGTAGCTGTATAAAAAACACAAGTCAATTATTTCCCGACGGAAGCACAAAGGCAAGATAGATAAATAAATGGTGACTTAAGAATACTTTAATCAAGTTACAAGTTTGTGGATGATTAGAAAGCACACAATGTTTCTTTTATGCAGGATATAATTTAATATATCTACATAGCGAGACATTCGGAAGGACACCAGAGGGTTGAATGAGCGTTGGACTTTCTGGAAATAGACATGAATATGTAAAAGGTAAAGGTATAGGTGCAGGTTGATAGTCTGATATCAAGTATTTCATCCGACTTTTACATTTGTATTCCCTCGTCACTGGGCCTGTTCATTCATGTGCCATCTCAACTCCACGGAGAGCATACAGCCCTGTGGCCATTTCGGCGCATTGAACCTATCATACACATTGCCATCTCTGTCCTACCAGGTACTCATTTTCACCTGAGTCAAGTGAAGCATTTGAGGGTTGAGTGCCTTGCCCAACGACACAACGTCGAAATAATGTCCCAATATTGAGAAGGGAGAAACATGCTATGTCTCTGAAAATCCTGCACCAAGCGTGATTCGAAACCGCACAGCAGGCAGCGACATTGACAAGGCTGCGCCTACTTTGCCACTGACCGGTGGGGCACAGTTAAAACTCACGTGGATGGTATACATTTTTCGGACCTATTATTTAAGTGGGTTAACTAGCATTTGGGGCGATTCTGTGATGCCCGTTTTATTCACAATTCTTCATGACTTTTGTTACAAACACATAAAATCATTATAAATATTGCTCATGTCTGGTGTGAAGCCCCAGTGCAGGTAAAGGAATGAACAACAGGCCAGTGAAGCGGTGAAAAAAAGTAGTATTTCGGCATTTTCAGACCCTTTGAATTTTTTATTGCGAGATTCTGGTCTGATTATTGGAAGTTTATATAGGCCGATTTAGATTTCCCTACTTTAGGAGTGTTGAGTGAGTGAAACTGATGGTCCAGAATGCATGTATATCTGTGGCAGGAGTACGTGTGAGAGGTAAATGTTTATTCGCTTTCAATGGCAAAAAAATGATGTTTAATCTTTTTTTATAATGTTAGGGCTCTAACAAGAACCTTTCTTGATAAATAGAGTCTGGCATCTGTTGGGCAATTCAGACGAAAGCTAGCTGTTCCATTAGCATTGCCCTGCGGCTTGCAGACCGATGATACAGATTATACATTCTCATGAAAACTTCCATCTGAAGTTTGAAACTAGTAGCTGATGATGTCTGCCCCAGTCTTCTTGCCTTTTTATATCGTGATTTCATCTGTAATGCTCTGCAGTGCAACATCATCATCTGGTCGCAACATCTGTTGAGCTGTTTTTCTAAAGAACTATCAATATTCCTGCGTGAAACGGAATTGTTTTTCACTTTCATGGTGATCGTCTCTGAAGTATTAAAATCAGATGAATGTGAAAAGTGAAGGAAAGTCGGCTTTGTATAAGAACATTCATGCTAGGTGTGATGTGTTAAGATATCTGACAACATAATGAACTCCGTGGAGTACGTGTGCCTGTCGTAAAAGTGTTATTGACAATAGGTGTTAATTTTGACACCATTAAAACACCATTACGATCATCATATAGCTGCTAATCAATATTGCCTTTTGAAAATGTTCCTCTATCATCAAATTGTATCTACACATCACTGAGGATTCATGTTAGCTTGCACGGAAACTGTACGTATTTACTTTAATTAAGTATCAACGACTTTCTAATGTATATTTTTTCTACACAACGACATTTGAAGCTGCGAATCATTCATTTTAAGTTATATTGTCGATATTGTGAAAAATATTGGTTTGAAAATTATCATAAGGGGCTACTAACAGGTACGATATAAAACTTCAAAATCTATTATTATAAAATCAGCTAATTAATTGCATATAACATGTACACTAAAAACTCATGGTCTCACCACCTAACTAAGCCAAAATCCGGCCAGGTGTCTACTAATAATGGAATCATAACACAAAATATTTTTAATGTTTCTGTTCTAACCTCTGTTGAATTAAGAAAAAATACAAACAGGGTATAATTTTTTGAATATTTAATAAGCACATATGGTTTCCGTCATGCAGGATATCAGGCATAACTGTTTCATGATAATCTCACAGAGGTATAGTGCATGGGTTAAAAGGATGTGTGTCTGGTCTGTAACCGAAGGTAAGAATTAGAGCAAATTTTCAGCTGTTCTGACGTTTACACACGTCATGGACTGTAGCTCAAAATCTGTCTGGCTACCAAATTTATATCGGACCTGCTTTTTGAAAATGGACAGATCAGGTTTTGTCATGATATGCGACACTATAATTATGTGGATATTGTCGAAAAGAGGTGAAATCGGCCCATGGAATTGAGGCAGATTACATGTATTTCAATTGGAGCGGCATTTGGGGTGGTTAGACCTCATTTTATTACTTCAAGAGATGTATTAAAATAACAAGTCTGTGACGTCATATATAATGATTATGCCAGTAGATACATGACAACTACAGAGCTAAATATCTTACTAGTTGAAGCTGAAATCCAAGGGGCTTTCATACTGACGGGATAGTTTGTGTAAAAATTGCTGTTCTGTATGTTTGTCTCTGTAAATGGTGACTAAAGAATAATATAATCAAGCTACAATTTTGTGGATAATTAGAAAGCACACAATGTTTTTTATGAAGGATATAAAAATATAACTACATAGCGAGAAATTCGAAAGGACACCAGTGGCTTGGATAAGCGTGGGACTTTTCTGGAAATAGACATATGAATATGTAAAAGGTAAAGGTATAGGTGCAGGGGTATAGTCTGAGATCAAGTATTTCCTCCGGCTTTTACATTTGTATCCCCTTGTCACTGGACCTGTTCAGTCGTGTGCCATCTCAAATCCACGGAAAGCATACAGTCCTGCAACCATCTCGGCGCATTGAACCTGGCATACACATTGTCATCTCTGTCCTACCAGGTACTTATTTTCACCTGAGTCAAGTGAGGCATTTGAAGGTTGAGTGCCTTGCCCAACGACACGACGTCGAAATAATGTCCCGAAGTTGAGAAGAGAGAACCATGTTATTACTCTGAAAATCCTGCACCAAGCAGGATTCGAAACCACACGGCTGGCAGCGACATCGACAAAGTTGCGCCTACTGTGGGGCACATCTAAAACTCACTTGGATGGTATACAATTTTCGGACCTAATATTTAAGTGGGTTAACTAGCATTTGGACAATTTTTCGATGCCCGTTTTAATCAAAATTCTTCATGACTTTTGTTGCAAACACATAAAATCATCATAAATATTGCTCATGTCTGGCGTGAAGCCCCAGTGCAGGTATAGGAATGAACAACAGGCCAGTGAAGCGTTGAAAAAAACCTACTATTTCGGCAGTTTCAAACCCTTTTAATTTTTTTTATATTAGTCTGATTATTGGAAGTATATATAGGCCGATTTAGATTTATCTACTTTAGGAGTGTTGAGTGGGTGAAACTGATGGTCCAGAATGCATGTATATCTGTGGCAGGAGTACGTGTTAGAGGTATTTTTTTATTCAATTTCAATGGCAAAACTATGATGTTTAATCTGTTTTTATAATGTTAGGGCTCTGACAAGAACCTTTCTTGATAAATAGAGTCTGGCATCTGTTGGGCAATTCAGACGAAAGCTAGTTGTTCCATTAGCATTGCCCTGCGGCTTGCAGACCGATGATACAGATTATACATTCTCATGAAAACTTCCATCTGAAGTTTGAAACTAGTAGCTGATGATGTCTGCCCCAGTCTTCTTGCCTTTTTATATCGTGATTTCATCTGTAATCCTCTGCAGTGCAACATCATCATCTGGTCGCAACATCTGTTGAGCTGTTTTTCTAAAGAACTATCTATATTCCTGCGTGAAACGGAATTGTTTTTCACTTTCATGGTGATCGTCTCTGAAGTATTAAAATCAGATGAATGTGAAAAGTGAAGGAAAGTCGGCTTTGTATAAGAACATTCATGCTAGGTGTGATGTGTTAAGATATCCGACAACATAATGAACTCCGTGGAGTACGTGTGCCAGTCGTAAAAGTGTTATTGACAATAGGTGTTAATTTTGACACCATTAAAAACACCATTACGATCATCATATAGCTACTAATCAATATCGCCTATTGAAAATGTTCCTCTATCATCAAATTGTATCTACACATCACTGAGGATTCATGTTAGCTTGCACTGAAACTGTACGTATTTACTTTAATTAAGTATCAACGGCTTTCTTATGTATATTTTTTCTACACAACGACATTTGAAGCTGCGAATCATTCATTTTAAGTTATATTGTCGATATTGTGAAAAATATTGGTTTGAAAATTATCATAAGGGGCTGCTAACAGGTACGATATAACCCTTCAAAATCTTTTATTATAAAATCAGCTAATTAATTGCATATAACATCTACACTAAAAACTCATGGTCTCACCACCCTAACTAAGCCAAAATCCGGCCAGGTGTCTACTAATAATGGAATCATACCACAAAATATTTTTAATGTTTCTGTTTTAACCTCTGTTGAATTAAGAAAAAATACAAACAGGGTATAATTTTTTGAATATTTAATAAGCACACATGGTTTCCGTCATGCAGGATATCAGGTATAACTGTTTCATGATAATCTCACAGAGGTATAGTGCATGGGTTAAAAGGATGTGTGTCTGGTCTGTAACCGAAGGTAAGAATTAGAGCAAATTTTCAGCTGTTCTGACGTTTACACACGTCATGGACTGTAGCTCAAAATCTGTCTGGCTACCAAATTTATATCGGACCTGCTTTTTGAAAATGGACAGATCAGGTTTTGTCATGATATGCGACACTATAATTATGTGGATATTGTCGAAAAGAGGTGAAATCGGCCCATGGAATTGAGGCAGATTACATGTATTTCAATTGGAGCGGCATTTGGGGTGGTTAGACCTCATTTTATTACTTCAAGAGATGTATTAAAATAACAATTTCTGTGACGTCATATATAATGATTATGCCAGTAGATACATGACAACTACAGAGCTAAATATCTTACTAGTTGAAGCTGAAATCCAAGGGGCTTTCATACTGACGGGATAGCTTGTGTAAAAATTGCTGTTCTGTATGTTTGTCTCTGTAAATGGTGACTAAAGAATAATATAATCAAGTTACAATTTTGTGGATAATTAGAAAGGACACAATGTTTTTTATGAAGGATATAATAATATAACTACATAGCGAGAAATTCGAAAGTACACCAGTGGCTTGGATAAGCGTGGGACTTTTCTGGAAATAGACATATGAATATGTAAAAGGTATAGGTATATGTGCAGGGGTATAGTCTGAGATCAAGTATTTTATCCGGCTTTTACATTTGTATCCCCTCGTCACTGGACCTGTTCATTCGTGTGCCATCTCAACTCCACGGAAAGCATACAGTCCTGCAGCCATTTCGGCGCATTGAACCTGGCATACACATTGCCATCTCTGTCCTACCAGGTATTTATTTTCACCTGAGTCAAGTGAGGCATTTGAAGGTTGAGTGCCTTGCCCAACGAGACGACGTCGAAATAATGTCCCGAAGTTGAGAAGAGAGAACCATGTTATTACTCTGAAAATCCTGCACCAAGCAGGATTCGAAACCACACGGCAGGCAGCGACATTGACAAAGTTGCGCCTACTGTGGGGCACAGCTAAAACTCACTTGGATGGTATACAATTTTCGGACCTAATATTTAAGTGGGTTAACTAGCATTTGGACAATTTTTCGATGCCCGTTTTAATCAAAATTCTTCATGACTTTTGTTGCAAACACATAAAATCATCATAAATATTGCTCATGTCTGGCATGAAGCCCCAGTGCAGGTATAGGAATGAACAACAGGCCAGTGAAGCGTTGAAAAAAACCTACTATTTCGGCAGTTTCACACCCTTTTAATTTTTTTATATTAGTCTGATTATTGGAAGTATATATAGGCCGATTCAGATTTATCTACTTTAGGAGTGTTGAGTGGGTGAAACTGATGGTCCAGAATGCATGTATATCTGTGGCAAGAGTACGTGTTAGAGGTATTTTTTTATTCAATTTCAATGGCAAAACTATGATGTTTAATCTGTTTTTATAATGTTAGGGCTCTGACAAGAACCTTTCTTGATAAATAGAGTCTGGCATCTGTTGGGCAATTCAGACGAAAGCTAGCTGTTCCATTAGCATTGCCTTGCGGCTTGCAGACCGATGATACAGATTATACATTCTCATGAAAACTTCCATCTGAAGTTTGAAACTAGTAGCTGATGATGTCTGCCCCAGTCTTCTTGCCTTTTTATATCGTGATTTCATCTGTAATGCTCTGCAGTGCAACATCATCATCTGGTCGCAACATCTGTTGAGCTGTTTTTTTAAAGAACTATCTATATTACTGCGTGAAACGAAATTGTTTTTCACTTCCATGGTGATCGTCTCTGAAGTATTAAAATCAGATGAATGTGAAAAGTGAAGGAAAGTCGGCTTTGTATAAGAACATTCATGCTAGGTGTGATGTGTTAAGATATCTGACAACATAATGAACTCCGTGGAGTACTTGTGCCTGTCGTAAAAGTGTTATTGACAATATGTGTTAATTTTGACACCATTAAAAACACTATTACGATCATCATATAGCTGCTAATCAATATCGCCTTTTGAAAATGTTCCTCTATCATCAAATTGTATCTACACATCACTGAGGATTCATGTTAGCTTGCACTGAAACAGTACGTATTTACTTTAATTAAGTATCAACGACTTTCTTATGTATATTTTTTCTACACAACGACATTTGAAGCTGCGAATCATTCATTTTTAGTTATATTTCCGATATTGTGAAAAATATTGGTTTGAAAATTATCATAAGGGGCTACTAACAGGTACGATATAAAACTTCAAAATCTTTTTTTATAAAATCAGCTAATTAATTGCATATAACATCTACACTAAAAACTCATGGTCTCACCACCCTAACTAAGCCGAAATCCGGCCAGGTGTCTACTAATAATGGAATCATAACACAAAATATTTTTAATGTTTCTGTTCTAACCTCTGTTGAATTAAGAAAAAATACAAACAGGGTATAATTTTTTGAATATTTTATAAGCACACATGGTTTCCGTCATGCAGGATATCAGGTATAACTGTTTCATGATAATCTCACAGAGGTATAGTGCATGGGTTAAAAGGATGTGTGTCTGGTCTGTAACCGAGGGTAAGAATTAGAGCAAATTTTCAGCTGTTCTGACGTTTACACACGTCATGGACTGTAGCTCAAAATCTGTCTGGCTACCAAATTTATATCGGACCTGCTTTTTGAAAATGGACAGATCAGGTTTTGTCATGATATGCGACACTATAATTATGTGGATATTGTCGAAAAGAGGTGAAATCGGCCCATGGAATTGAGGCAGATTATATGTATTTCAATTGGAGCGGCATTTGGGGTGGTTAGACCTCATTTTATTACTTCAAGAGATGTATTAAAATAACAAGTCTGTGACGTCATATATAATGATTATGCCAGTAGATACATGACAACTACAGAGCTAAATATCTTACTAGTTGAAGCTGAAATCCAAGGGGCTTTCATACTGACGGGATAGCTTGTGTAAAAATTGCTGTTCTGTATGTTTGTCTCTGTAAATGGTGACTAAAGAATAATATAATCAAGTTACAATTTTGTGGATAATTAGAAAGGACACAATGTTTTTTATGAAGGATATAATAATATAACTACATAGCGAGAAATTCGAAAGTACACCAGTGGCTTGGATAAGCGTGGGACTTTTCTGGAAATAGACATATGAATATGTAAAAGGTATAGGTATATGTGCAGGGGTATAGTCTGAGATCAAGTATTTCATCCGGCTTTTACATTTGTATCCCCTCGTCACTGGACCTGTTCATTCGTGTGCCATCTCAACTCCACGGAAAGCATACAGTCCTGCAGCCATTTCGGCGCATTGAACCTGGCATACACATTGCCATCTCTGTCCTACCAGGTACTTATTTTCACCTGAGTCAAGTGAGGCATTTGAAGGTTGAGTGCCTTGCCCAACGACACGACGTCGAAATAATGTCCCGAAGTTGAGAAGAGAGAACCATGTTATTACTCTGAAAATCCTGCACCAAGCAGGATTCGAAACCACACGGCAGGCAGCGACATTGACAAAGTTGCGCCTACTGTGGGGCACAGCTAAAACTCACTTGGATGGTATACAATTTTCGGACCTAATATTTAAGTGGCTTAACTAGCATTTGGACAATTTTTCGATGCCCGTTTTAATCAAAATTCTTCATGACTTTTGTTGCAAACACATAAAATCATCATAAATATTGCTCATGTCTGGCATGAAGCCCCAGTGCAGGTATAGGAATGAACAACAGGCCAGTGAAGCGTTGAAAAAAACCTACTATTTCGGCAGTTTCACACCCTTTCAATTTTTTTATATTAGTCTCATTATTGGAAGTATATATAGGCCGATTTAGATTTATCTACTTTAGGAGTGTTGAGTGGGTGAAACTGATGGTCCAGAATGCATGTATATCTGTGGCAAGAGTACGTGTTAGAGGTATTTTTTTATTCAATTTCAATGGCAAAACTATGATGTTTAATCTGTTTTTATAATGTTAGGGCTCTGACAAGAACCTTTCTTGATAAATAGAGTCTGGCATCTGTTGGGCAATTCAGACGAAAGCTAGCTGTTCCATTAGCATTGCCCTGCGGCTTGCAGACCGATGATACAGATTATACATTCTCATGAAAACTTCCATCTGAAGTTCTGAAGTTTGAAACTAGTAGCTGATGATGTCTGCCCCAGTCTTCTTGCCTTTTTATATCGTGATTTCATCTGTAATGCTCTGCAGTGCAACATCATCATCTGGTCGCAACATCTGTTGAGCTGTTTTTTTAAAGAACTATCTATATTACTGCGTGAAACGAAATTGTTTTTCACTTCCATGGTGATCGTCTCTGAAGTATTAAAATCAGATGAATGTGAAAAGTGAAGACTAGAGGAGCGCGCAGCGCGAGGGCTGACGCGAGATTATGCACTAGTTCTGGTATAAACCTTATAGTGCCTCTCTCTTTTCACCTGGTGAGGTAGGTGATTGTACAAGCAATGGCAAGAAGAAGTCCAGGAGACAAGGAACCAGGGAAGAGGCGACCAGCCACCAGAGTAAGGGCAAGGACTGACCCTTTGAAATGTGCTCTGCTTTCTGAGCAGTGTGTTTGAAACCACCATCATGAACCGTCATCGTTAGCCAACCATCCGTGTCCGCCGTGCCATCACCCAAGCTAGCAATGTAATGATAGAGAGCTCATTGCTTAAGACCAGAATCCGTCTCCTTCAGTGCTATGATTGAAAGCCCACTGCCTTATGTGTCTCACAAAACGGCTCCTTTCAGAGCCCCTGCTCTCTGTGGGAACAGGAGTTCAGGAGTTCAACCGTCAACCGTCAACCGTGTTCTTGTCTCATGCAGTGGAGTGATAGGGAACTCCCTGCTTTTGGTATGTCACACAGAACGGCGCCCCCAGAGCCCCTGTTCTATGTGGGAACAGGAGCTCAACCGTTATCCGTCAATCGTCAACCGTCAACCGTGTTTAAGCGTCAGCCTGGATTTCAGCCAGCAATTGATCCAGAATTGTGTTAGAGCCTGATCGTTTTTGTACGATCTCATGATTCAACACCAGATCCTTGAAACACTGTGTGTTTTCAAGTGATCTAAATGTTTTAACCGCCAGTGCTGTCATCCTAGTTTTGATCATAGGGACGTTAGTGAGGTCATGCAGATCTATTGTTCTCATTCTGTCCAGGTAGGTTACACCAAGTGCTAGTCTCAGGCACTTGTTTTGAAAGATCTGCATTTCCTTCACTTGTGATTCCCTTAAAGCTCCAGTTATCAGTGAACCATATTCAAGGACAGGGCGTATAAAGCACTTGTAGGCTTTTAAGATGGTATATGGTCTGGCGCCCCAGTTTGTCCCTTTGAGCAACTTCAACAGGTTCAGTCGCCTGTAGACCTTTGTCATTAGGTCTTTCATATGGTCTTTGAAGCTAAGCCTTCGATCAAATAGGATTCCAAGCAGTTTGGCTGTTTGAGTTTGTATAATAGGCTCACCAAACAGTTCCAGATCTATAAGTTCTGGTTTTGGACCGACACTAAACACAATCAGCTGAGTTTTTCCTGCGTTTAGTTTTATCCGCCATTTGGAACACCATGCTTCAATGAGTTTTAAAGCTTTTGATAGCTTTGCCTTCACCCATTTGGCATTGGTTGCATGTGCCCATATTCCCATGTCATCTGCGAACTGGGAAAGCTTGACATTGAGTGAACTCATGTCTGGGATATCATTCACATAGATAATGAAAAGGAGAGGGCTTAGGACCGAGCCCTGAGGTGTGCCCGCATTGAGGGTCACCTCCTCTGAGCAGTTGTTACAGCAATTGACTTTGATCGTTCTGTCACTTAGGAAAGATGATATCAACCTGACCATCTTCCTAGGTAAGCTGCCGTTCATCAGCTTGTATCTTAGTCCGTCATGCCACACCGAGTCAAATGCTTTCTCAACATCGATAAAGATTGCTCCACCTTTCCATTTCTTAGTGAATCCCAGTTGAGTTTCCTCTACCAGTCTGAACACATGTTCCATGGCGATGCGCTTGCTCCTGAAGCCATTCTGCCACTTGTTAAAGAACTTTTCTTTCTCAAGAAGGTTCCTTATTCTACCAGCTAGCGTTTTTTCAAAGAGTTTGCCCATACAGCTCAGCAGGCTGATAGGTCTATAGTTCCCCGGCATTTTTCCGTCTTTGCCTGGCTTAGGTATCATGATACCTTCAGCCTTTTTCCATAGCTTAGGATAGTATCCTGTAGCCATACAAGCATTACAGATTTGGGCCAGGGCCTCATAAACCTTGTCATTTGCTTGCTTAAGTACACCGTATCTGATACCGTCCAGACCAGGGGCAGAGCTAGATTTGCACTTTTTCAGATAAGCCTTGATTTCCCCTGTTGTTATTGGGGTTAGTGTCTCGTGATCATCGTCCTCTTCGGGGACGTGGCTTACTAGTGGCTTGAAGAGCATTTCGTGCTCTTTAATAGTGCTTTCTACCTCCACTTTGAACTCATCGTCAAAGATGGTCCCCTGGTGAACGTTGTGTACTTTTTCAAGCGAGGCTGCGAACGTGTCAGCTCTCTCTTTGTCATTTTCAGTGTGAGTACCATCACTTCTCATGAGGGGAGTTTTTCTCGTTCCTCTAGATTTTGCCCCTGTTAGCCGGAAGAACGAGTTCCAGAACTCGGTTCCATCCCTGGCTCCGTCAAGTTTATCAATCTGTTCTTGCCAAGCCCTTTCCTTGTCCGTTTTGATAGATTCCTTGACCTCGTTGGTCAGGCTCTTGTACATAGTCATGTACTCGGGCTCGTCACTGAATCTCATAGCTAGCCTTCTAGCTTTTCTTTTTTCTCTGATCAACTTAGACGTTTTTTCAGAGATAAAGAAATCCTGTGTTTTTTGTTTCACAGATTGACAACTTTTGTCTAGGGCACAAATCATAGAGGTTTCAAGCAGTTCAACAGCTTTTTCTATTTCCTCGGGTGTGGTGAGGTCACCCATCTCAATTGACTTTAGTTCCTTGCGGAATTTCTGCCAATTTGCCTTGTCAAGCCTGTGAACTGCTTTTGTTAGAGCTTTCTCCACCTCATGAGAATTCAATCTAATATGCACTGGAAGATGGTCACTCCCTACATCGCCTTTGACTGTGCATTCAGCGACTTTAGGGCCCATCTTCCTGGAAGCAAGGGCAAGATCAAGGATGCTTTCCACACTGTTGCCAGCATAGTTCCGACAGAATGTCACAGACTCATCATTGAGTATTGTGAGGTCCAGCTCCTCAGTAATGTTAAAAAGAGCGTCACCAGCGCTGTCACTCTTGTCGTTGCCAAAATAAGCATGTTTTGAGTTGAAATCGCCTGTGATAATGCAATGTTCGTATTTATCAGTCAGGTGTTTCAGTGTCTCTAACTCGACTATTTTGCCTGGAGGGTTATAGACAGTTGCCAGTGCTATTTCCTTGTCCCTTTGTTTGAATGTTATAGCCACTGTTTCTGCATTGATATCATCAGTATACACAATGCTATAGGCAATTTCCTTTTTGATTAGTATTGCCACGCCTCCACCTGCGGCGCTTCTGTCTTTCCTCACAGACTCATAGCCTGGTATTGACACTTTATGCTTTGGCAAGACTTTGGTCTCATTGAGAGTGACAAAATCTGGTTTGTGCTCTTTCAGATGTTCAATGAGCTCAGTTTTCCTGGCTCTTAGACCATTCACGTTAATATGTGTGATCAATAGACTGAATGTGAATCAGATTGATCCTAATGGATTGGTTGTCCAGAGGGAGTGGTGGTTTACCAATTTAGGCAAAGGCCTTTTCCATCAGGGTTTCGCTACTGATTTTCACATTGAACGCTTTGCTGAAGGATTCAGCTACATCTTCAGAGATGTTGGATTCTGTGCGTTCATGCATGTCTCTATTGAGCACTAACGCTATCGCTTTAGCTATGGCTATAGCTAGTCTAAGCGGCTCCCTGGGCATGAAGCTGGTCTTTTTTGGCTGTGTTTGAGTTTTAGGCAGCCTTTTCGTCCTTTCGGGGCACCCTCTGTATGAAGATGGGTGGTCCCCGTGGCAATTGACGCATGCCGGCTTGTCTGATTGGCAGTCCTTTTTAACGCCACCACATTTTCTGCACCTCAAGTCATTTTCACATTGGCCTGAGGTATGGCCGAATTCGAGGCACCTGTAACATTGTTTGACCTTGGTGGTCTTGTTCACATAGGGAACTACCTTGTAGTCCTCCCCTTTGATGGTGACCGTCTGACCTATAGCCTCAAGCGTAGCCTTGTTCTCACAGGTGAGCTTCACGTTATGTGAGGGCATGTTGTTATGCCTGGCTGAAATCAGTCTTTTCACCTGTACTGATTTGTTTTTTTAGCTCTTTGGCTATGTCTGTGTCTGATATCTCGGGGGATATCTTGTTTATGACCATCACAAAATCTGAAGTGGGTCTTTTCCGTGCCTCTCGGAAAGTGGCATTGCCCAGCTTCAGTTTTAGCAGGCGGCTGCGGCTCTGCTCATCAGCGGGAAAGAGAAGTGGTAGCTTCCCGGCCGTGCTGCTGCGGCCTTTGATAACAATGCTGTGCCCGTCCTTCAGCCGTTTTTTGAGCTTGTCAGTGTCATTTAAATACACTGCGCTTAGCCCTTGTGCGACCACCGGCCCTGGTTTGGGCTGTTTGGCTTTCTTTCCCTTGGAAAGAGCATTTTTTGACCTGTGGGATACCCAGGTGCCCTCATTGAGGGCGCTGGTGTTTGCCTCACCAGTCACCTCCATGTCAGTGTGAGCTGCCGTGTCAGTTTCACACGTTGGCGGCATGGCTGTGGTTTCCCCACAGGTAGGCTTGTCGCCTATAGCGTCTAACTGAGCGTGAGCGTTGGTGACATGTGAATCCGATTCACGTGTTGTTATTGTGTCAGCGCCGCTGATATGTGAATCAGCGGCTGTCACCATATATTGGGCGTCGCTACATGGCTTATAGGTGCCCATGTAATCACTGTTGTCACTATCTACATAGTAGCGTGTTGGTTCAACAGTGCGTATACTGGAATCTGACCTGGGCTCGTCAGATTCGCTGTAGAAGCCACTTGTGGCTAATACAGCCGTTTTTACTTTTTTAATTAAGAGTGCCCTCTCCGGGTCAGATGGGCTTCTGACCAGGACTCTCTTTTTTGGGGTTTTGTTAAGCATTGTGCTCTCCTGGCACGCCCCCAGTGACTGCTGCCTGCCAGTCACATTAGTGGTTTGTGGGCTACCACTTCTCGCCTGGCTATTGGCTGTAGCCTGGGTTATTGCCTTAGTCGTTTGACCGTCGGTCTTGTTTTTGGCGATTAGCCTCAGGGCTGCTTTCTTGCCCTTTGCCCTGGCGCTGTCGTCGCCTATGAGCATTTTTGCAGGGCTGGTTGGTAATAGCCCTGCGGTACCGTTGGTACCTGGTACCGTTCGAATCGCCTGAGCATAGCTCTTGTCTGGCGTGACCATGCCACTGCCAGGTTGGCGAGACTTTGCTGCAATAGTGGCCTGGTTCGGACCACTATCCTTTATCTCAGTGCCAGCGCTTGCACTGCTGGCCTTACTCTTTTTGTTAGAGTTTTTTGCTTTCGCTTTCGCCGAGGGGGTGGCCCCTACACCCCCTTTGCCCGATTTGCCGTCGCCCCCTGCTTTTTTAAGAGGTGCAGATCCCTCTTGTTTCTTCCCCGTCCGTTTTTTAGTAACGGCGGGGCCGACATTGGCCTGCTGTTGGCCTTTGCCATCTGCCTTGCGGGTGTGCCCAATACCCGACTTTGTACCCCCTGTTTCTTTATTCTGAGGTCCAGGTACCTCAGTGCTTGTCTGGGTGCGCCCCTCACCCTTATTTTTCTGACCCCCTGGTGTTTTACGAGGTCCAGGTACCTCCTGAGCTTGCCCCGAGCTCTGCTTTACAGGCGACACGATTTTGACCGGGTCCCCGCCCTGGGACTCGACCATATCGGCCACCAACCTTAGTAGGTTCTCAGCCTGGACCTTGTCCATAGCTGATTCCAGCGCACCTATGAGTTGTGACTGTTGCGCTTCCACAGACAAGTCCGTGGCGCTCTTAGAAGAGCGACTAGAGCCTAAAATAGCAGGGCTATTCATACCGTCAATAGGTTTTGCTAGTTGCCTTGTCCCTTGTCCAAGTTATAATAGTGCGATACTCACAAGTCTTCCCGTAGTGCGTTGGTGTCTCTGATTTCAGCTTATAATATTCACTGTGCGTGTCTATTATAAGCTTAGCTTATGTCTGACTAACAAGAGTTAGTGAGTGAGAGCTAAAGCTAGCGTCTTGAGCTGTTGACACCTCGGCGACGGCAGGCTGAAAAGTGAAGGAAAGTCGGCTTTGTATAAGAACATTCATGCTAGGTGTGATGTGTTAAGATATCTGACAACATAATGAACTCCGTGGAGTACTTGTGCCTGTCGTAAAAGTGTTATTGACAATAGGTGTTAATTTTGACACCATTAAAAACACCATTACGATCATCATATAGCTGCTAATCAATATCGCCTTTTGAAAATGTTCCTCTATCATCAAATTGTATCTACACATCACTGAGGATTCATGTTAGCTTGCACTGAAACAGTACGTATTTACTTTAATTAAGTATCAACGACTTTCTTATGTATATTTTTTCCACACAACGACATTTGAAGCTGCGAATCATTCATTTTTAGTTATATTTCCGATATTGTGAAAAATATTGGTTTGAAAATTATCATAAGGGGCTACTAACAGGTACGATATAAAACTTCAAAATCTTTTTTTATAAAATCAGCTAATTAATTGCATATAACATCTACACTAAAAACTCATGGTCTCACCACCCTAACTAAGCCGAAATCCGGCCAGGTGTCTACTAATAATGGAATCATAACACAAAATATTTTTAATGTTTCTGTTCTAACCTCTGTTGAATTAAGAAAAAATACAAACAGGGTATAATTTTTTGAATATTTTATAAGCACACATGGTTTCCGTCATGCAGGATATCAGGTATAACTGTTTCATGATAATCTCACAGAGGTATAGTGCATGGGTTAAAAGGATGTGTGTCTGGTCTGTAACCGAGGGTAAGAATTAGAGCAAATTTTCAGCTGTTCTGACGTTTACACACGTCATGGACTGTAGCTCAAAATCTGTCTGGCTACCAAATTTATATCGGACCTGCTTTTTGAAAATGGACAGATCAGGTTTTGTCATGATATGCGACACTATAATTATGTGGATATTGTCGAAAAGAGGTGAAATCGGCCCATGGAATTGAGGCAGATTACATGTATTTCAATTGGAGCGGCATTTGGGGTGGTTAGACCTCATTTTATTACTTCAAGAGATGTATTAAAATAACAAGTCTGTGACGTCATATATAATGATTATGCCAGTAGATACATGACAACTACAGAGCTAAATATCTCACTAGTTGAAGCTGAAATCCAAGGGGCTTTCATACTGACGGGATAGCTTGTGTAAAAATTGCTGTTCTGTATGTTTGTCTCTGTAAATGGTGACTAAAGAATAATATAATCAAGTTACAATTTTGTGGATAATTAGAAAGCACACAATGTTTTTAATGAAGGATATAATAATATAACTACATAGCGAGAAATTCGAAATTACACCAGTGGCTTGGATAAGCGTGGGACTTTTCTGGAAATAGACATATGAATATGTAAAAGGTAAAGGTATAGGTGCAGGGGTATAGTCTGAGATCAAGTATTTCATCCGGCTTTTACATTTGTATCCCCTCGTCACTGGACCTGTTCATTCGTGTGCCATCTCAACTCCACGGAAAGCATACAGTCCTGCAGCCATTTCGGCGCATTGAACCTGGCATACACATTGCCATCTCTGTCCTACCAGGTACTTATTTTCACCTGAGTCAAGTGAGGCATTTGAAGGTTGAGTGCCTTGCCCAACGACACGACGTCGAAATAATGTCCCGAAGTTGAGAAGAGAGAACCATGTTATTATTCTGAAAATCCTGCACCAAGCAGGATTCGAAACCACACGGCAGGCAGCGACATTGACAAAGTTGCGCCTACTGTGGGGCACAGCTAAAACTCACTTGGATGGTATACAATTTTCGGACCTAATATTTAAGTGGGTTAACTAGCATTTGGACAATTTTTCGATGCCCGTTTTAATCAAAATTCTTCATGACTTTTGTTGCAAACACATAAAATCATCATAAATATTGCTCATGTCTGGCGTGAAGCCCCAGTGCAGGTATAGGAATGAACAACAGGCCAGTGAAGCGTTGAAAAAAACCTACTATTTCGGCAGTTTCACACCCTTTTAATTTTTTTATATTAGTCTGATTATTGGAAGTATATATAGGCCGATTTAGATTTATCTACTTTAGGAGTGTTGAGTGGGTGAAACTGATGGTCCAGAATGCATGTATATCTGTGGCAAGAGTACGTGTTAGAGGTAATTTTTTATTCAATTTCAATGGCAAAACTATGATGTTTAATCTGTTTTTATAATGTTAGGGCTCTGACAAGAACCTTTCTTGATAAATAGAGTCTGGCATCTGTTGGGCAATTCAGACGAAAGCTAGCTGTTCCATTAGCATTGCCCTGCGGCTTGCAGACCGATGATACAGATTATACATTCTCATGAAAACTTCCATCTGAAGTTTGAAACTAGTAGCTGATGATGTCTGCCCCAGTCTTCTTGCCTTTTTATATCGTGATTTCATCTGTAATGCTCTGCAGTGCAACATCATCATCTGGTCGCAACATCTGTTGAGCTGTTTTTCTAAAGAACTATCTATATTCCTGCGTGAAACGGAATTGTTTTTCACTTTCATGGTGATCGTCTCTGAAGTATTAAAATCAGATGAATGTGAAAAGCGAAGGAAAGTCGGCTTTGTATAAGAACATTCATGCTAGGTGTGATGTGTTAAGATATCTGACAACATAATGAACTCCGTGGAGTACGTGTGCCTGTCGTAAAAGTGTTATTGACAATAGGTGTTAATTTTGACACCATTAAAAACACCATTACGATCATCATATAGCTGCTAATCAATATCGCCTATTGAAAATGTTCCTCTATCATCAAATTGTATCTACACATCACTGAGGATTCATGTTAGCTTGCACTGAAACAGTACGTATTTACTTTAATTAAGTATCAACGACTTTCTTATGTATATTTTTTCTACACAACGACATTTGAAGCTGCGAATCATTCATTTTAAGTTATATTGTCGATATTGTGAAAAATATTGGTTTGAAAATTATCATAAGGGGCTACTAACAGGTACGATATAAAACTTCAAAATCTTTTTTAATAAAATCAGCTAATTAATTGCATATAACATCTACACTAAAAACTCATGGTCTCACCACCCTAACTAAGCCGAAATCCGGCCAGGTGTCTACTAATAATGGAATCATAACACAAAATATTTTTAATGTTTCTGTTCTAACCTCTGTTGAATTAAGAAAAAATACAAACAGGGTATAATTTTTTGAATATTTAATAAGCACATATGGTTTCCGTCATGCAGGATATCAGGTATAACTGTTTCATGATAATCTCACAGAGGTATAGTGCATGGGTTAAAAGGATGTGTGTCTGGTCTGTAACCGAGGGTAAGAATTAGAGCAAATTTTCAGCTGTTCTGACGTTTACACACGTCATGGACTGTAGCTCAAAATCTGTCTGGCTACCAAATTTATATCGGACCTGCTTTTTGAAAATGGACAGATCAGGTTTTGTCATGATATGCGACACTATAATTATGTGGATATTGTCGAAAAGAGGTGAAATCGGCCCATGGAATTGAGGCAGATTACATGTATTTCAATTGGAGCGGCATTTGGGGTGGTTAGACCTCATTTTATTACTTCAAGAGATGTATTAAAATAACAAGTCTGTGACGTCATATATAATGATTATGCCAGTAGATACATGACAACTACAGAGCTAAATATCTCACTAGTTGAAGCTGAAATCCAAGGGGCTTTCATACTGACGGGATAGCTTGTGTAAAAATTGCTGTTCTGTATGTTTGTCTCTGTAAATGGTGACTAAAGAATAATATAATCAAGTTACAATTTTGTGGATAATTAGAAAGCACACAATGTTTTTTATGCAGGATATAATAATATAACTACATAGCGAAATATTCGGAAGGACACTAGTGGCTTGGATAAGCGTGGGACTTTTCTGGAAATAGACATATGAATATGTAAAAGGTAAAGGTATAGGTGCAGGGGTATAGTCTGAGATCAAGTATTTCATCCGGCTTTTACATTTGTATCCCCTCGTCACTGGACCTGTTCATTCGTGTGCCATCTCAACTCCACGGAAAGCATACAGTCCTGCAGCCATTTCGGCGCATTGAACCTGGCATACACATTGCCATCTCTGTCCTACCAGGTACTTATTTTCACCTGAGTCAAGTGAGGCATTTGAAGGTTGAGTGCCTTGCCCAACGACACGACGTCGAAATAATGTCCCGAAGTTGAGAAGAGAGAACCATGTTATTATTCTGAAAATCCTGCACCAAGCAGGATTCGAAACCACACGGCAGGCAGCGACATTGACAAAGTTGCGCCTACTGTGGGGCACAGCTAAAACTCACTTGGATGGTATACAATTTTCGGACCTAATATTTAAGTGGGTTAACTAGCATTTGGACAATTTTTCGATGCCCGTTTTAATCAAAATTCTTCATGACTTTTGTTGCAAACACATAAAATCATCATAAATATTGCTCATGTCTGGCGTGAAGCCCCAGTGCAGGTATAGGAATGAACAACAGGCCAGTGAAGCGTTGAAAAAAACCTACTATTTCGGCAGTTTCACACCCTTTTAATTTTTTTATATTAGTCTGATTATTGGAAGTATATATAGGCCGATTTAGATTTATCTACTTTAGGAGTGTTGAGTGGGTGAAACTGATGGTCCAGAATGCATGTATATCTGTGGCAAGAGTACGTGTTAGAGGTAATTTTTTATTCAATTTCAATGGCAAAACTATGATGTTTAATCTGTTTTTATAATGTTAGGGCTCTGACAAGAACCTTTCTTGATAAATAGAGTCTGGCATCTGTTGGGCAATTCAGACGAAAGCTAGCTGTTCCATTAGCATTGCCCTGCGGCTTGCAGACCGATGATACAGATTATACATTCTCATGAAAACTTCCATCTGAAGTTTGAAACTAGTAGCTGATGATGTCTGCCCCAGTCTTCTTGCCTTTTTATATCGTGATTTCATCTGTAATGCTCTGCAGTGCAACATCATCATCTGGTCGCAACATCTGTTGAGCTGTTTTTCTAAAGAACTATCTATATTCCTGCGTGAAACGGAATTGTTTTTCACTTTCATGGTGATCGTCTCTGAAGTATTAAAATCAGATGAATGTGAAAAGTGAAGGAAAGTCGGCTTTGTATAAGAACATTCATGCTAGGTGTGATGTGTTAAGATATCTGACAACATAATGAACTCCGTGGAGTACGTGTGCCTGTCGTAAAAGTGTTATTGACAATAGGTGTTAATTTTGACACCATTAAAAACACCATTACGATCATCATATAGCTGCTAATCAATATCGCCTATTGAAAATGTTCCTCTATCATCAAATTGTATCTACACATCACTGAGGATTCATGTTAGCTTGCACTGAAACAGTACGTATTTACTTTAATTAAGTATCAACGACTTTCTTATGTATATTTTTTCTACACAACGACATTTGAAGCTGCGAATCATTCATTTTAAGTTATATTGTCGATATTGTGAAAAATATTGGTTTGAAAATTATCATAAGGGGCTACTAACAGGTACGATATAAAACTTCAAAATCTTTTTTTATAAAATCAGCTAATTAATTGCATATAACATCTACACTAAAAACTCATGGTCTCACCACCCTAACTAAGCCGAAATCCGGCCAGGTGTCTACTAATAATGGAATCATAACACAAAATATTTTTAATGTTTCTGTTCTAACCTCTGTTGAATTAAGAAAAAATACAAACAGGGTATAATTTTTTGAATATTTATTAAGCACACATGGTTTCCGTCATGCAGGATATCAGGTATAACTGTTTCATGATAATCTCACAGAGGTATAGTGCATGGGTTAAAAGGATGTGTGTCTGGTCTGTAACCGAGGGTAAGAATTAGAGCAAATTTTCAGCTGTTCTGACGTTTACACACGTGATGGACTGTAGCTCAAAATCTGTCTGGCTACCAAATTTATATCGGACCTGCTTTTTGAAAATGGACAGATCAGGTTTTGTCATGATATGCGACACTATAATTATGTGGATATTGTCGAAAAGAGGTGAAATCGGCCCATGGAATTGAGGCAGATTACATGTATTTCAATTGGAGCGGCATTTGGGGTGGTTAGACCTCATTTTATTACTTCAAGAGATGTATTAAAATAACAAGTCTGTGACGTCATATATAATGATTATGCCAGTAGATACATGACAACTACAGAGCTAAATATCTCACTAGTTGAAGCTGAAATCCAAGGGGCTTTCATACTGACGGGATAGCTTGTGTAAAAATTGCTGTTCTGTATGTTTGTCTCTGTAAATGGTGACTAAAGAATAATATAATCAAGTTACAATTTTGTGGATAATTAGAAAGCACACAATGTTTTTTATGAAGGATATAATAATATAACTACATAGCGAGAAATTCGAAAGGACACCAGTGGCTTGGATAAGCGTGGGACTTTTCTGGAAATAGACATATGAATATGTAAAAGGTAAAGGTATAGGTGCAGGAGTATAGTCTGAGATCACGTATTTCATTCGGCTTTTACATTTGTATCCCCTCGTCACTGGACCTGTTCATTCGTGTGCCATCTCAACTCCACGGAAAGCATACAGTCCTGCAGCCATTTCGGCGCATTGAACCTGGCATACACATTGCCATCTCTGTCCTACCAGGTACTTATTTTCACCTGAGTCAAGTGAGGCATTTGAAGGTTGAGTGCCTTGCCCAACGACACGACGTCGAAATAATGTCCCGAAGTTGAGAAGAGAGAACCATGTTATTACTCTGAAAATCCTGCACCAAGCAGGATTCGAAACCACACGGCAGGCAGCGACATTGACAAAGTTGCGCCTACTGTGGGGCACAGCTAAAACTCACTTGGATGGTATACAATTTTCGGACCTAATATTTAAGTGGCTTAACTAGCATTTGGACAATTTTTCGATGCCCGTTTTAATCAAAATTCTTCATGACTTTTGTTGCAAACACATAAAATCATCATAAATATTGCTCATGTCTGGCGTGAAGCCCCAGTGCAGGTATAGGAATGAACAACAGGCAAGTGAAGCGTTGAAAAAAACCTACTATTTCGGCAGTTTCACACCCTTTTAATTTTTTTATATTAGTCTGATTATTGGAAGTATATATAGGCCGATTTAGATGTATCTACTTTAGGAGTGTTGAGTGGGTGAAACTGATGGTCCAGAATGCATGTATATCTGTGGCAAGAGTACGTGTTAGAGGTAATTTTTTATTCAATTTCAATGGCAAAACTATGATGTTTAATCTGTTTTTATAATGTTAGGGCTCTGACAAGAACCTTTCTTGATAAATAGAGTCTGGCATCTGTTGGGCAATTCAGACGAAAGCTAGCTGTTCCATTAGCATTGCCCTGCGGCTTGCAGACCGATGATACAGATTATACATTCTCATGAAAACTTCCATCTGAAGTTTGAAACTAGTAGCTGATGATGTCTGCCCCAGTCTTCTTGCCTTTTTATATCGTGATTTCATCTGTAATGCTCTGCAGTGCAACATCATCATCTGGTCGCAACATCTGTTGAGCTGTTTTTCTAAAGAACTATCTATATTCCTGCGTGAAACGGAATTGTTTTTCACTTTCATGGTGATCGTCTCTGAAGTATTAAAATCAGATGAATGTGAAAAGTGAAGGAAAGTCGGCTTTGTATAAGAACATTCATGCTAGGTGTGATGTGTTAAGATATCTGACAACATAATGAACTCCGTGGAGTACGTGTGCCTGTCGTAAAAGTGTTATTGACAATAGGTGTTAATTTTGACACCATTAAAAACACCATTACGATCATCATATAGCTGCTAATCAATATCGCCTATTGAAAATGTTCCTCTATCATCAAATTGTATCTACACATCACTGAGGATTCATGTTAGCTTGCACTGAAACAGTACGTATTTACTTTAATTAAGTATCAACGACTTTCTTATGTATATTTTTTCTACACAACGACATTTGAAGCTGCGAATCATTCATTTTAAGTTATATTGTCGATATTGTGAAAAATATTGGTTTGAAAATTATCATAAGGGGCTACTAACAGGTACGATATAAAACTTCAAAATCTTTTTTTATAAAATCAGCTAATTAATTGCATATAACATCTACACTAAAAACTCATGGTCTCACCACCCTAACTAAGCCGAAATCCGGCCAGGTGTCTACTAATAATGGAATCATAACACAAAATATTTTTAATGTTTCTGTTCTAACCTCTGTTGAATTAAGAAAAAATACAAACAGGGTATAATTTTTTGAATATTTAATAAGCACACATGGTTTCCGTCATGCAGGATATCAGGTATAACTGTTTCATGATAATCTCACAGAGGTATAGTGCATGGGTTAAAAGGATGTGTGTCTGGTCTGTAACCGAGGGTAAGAATTAGAGCAAATTTTCAGCTGTTCTGACGTTTACACACGTGATGGACTGTAGCTCAAAATCTGTCTGGCTACCAAATTTATATCGGACCTGCTTTTTGAAAATGGACAGATCAGGTTTTGTCATGATATGCGACACTATAATTATGTGGATATTGTCGAAAAGAGGTGAAATCGGCCCATGGAATTGAGGCAGATTACATGTATTTCAATTGGAGCGGCATTTGGGGTGGTTAGACCTCATTTTATTACTTCAAGAGATGTATTAAAATAACAAGTCTGTGACGTCATATATAATGATTATGCCAGTAGATACATGACAACTACAGAGCTAAATATCTCACTAGTTGAAGCTGAAATCCAAGGGGCTTTCATACTGACGGGATAGCTTGTGTAAAAATTGCTGTTCTGTATGTTTGTCTCTGTAAATGGTGACTAAAGAATAATATAATCAAGTTACAATTTTGTGGATAATTAGAAAGCACACAATGTTTTTTATGAAGGATATAATAATATAACTACATAGCGAGAAATTCGAAAGGACACCAGTGGCTTGGATAAGCGTGGGACTTTTCTGGAAATAGACATATGAATATGTAAAAGGTAAAGGTATAGGTGCAGGGGTATAGTCTGAGATCAAGTATTTCATTCGGCTTTTACATTTGTATCCCCTCGTCACTGGACCTGTTCATTCGTGTGCCATCTCAACTCCACGGAAAGCATACAGTCCTGCAGCCATTTCGGCGCATTGAACCTGGCATACACATTGCCATCTCTGTCCTACCAGGTACTTATTTTCACCTGAGTCAAGTGAGGCATTTGAAGGTTGAGTGCCTTGCCCAACGACACGACGTCGAAATAATGTCCCGAAGTTGAGAAGAGAGAACCATGTTATTACTCTGAAAATCCTGCACCAAGCAGGATTCGAAACCACACGGCAGGCAGCGACATTGACAAAGTTGCGCCTACTGTGGGGCACAGCTAAAACTCACTTGGATGGTATACAATTTTCGGACCTAATATTTAAGTGGGTTAACTAGCATTTGGACAATTTTTCGATGCCCGTTTTAATCAAAATTCTTCATGACTTTTGTTGCAAACGCATAAAATCATCATAAATATTGCTCATGTCTGGCGTGAAGCCCCAGTGCAGGTATAGGAATGAACAACAGGCCAGTGAAGCGTTGAAAAAAACCTACTATTTCGGCAGTTTCACACCCTTTTAATTTTTTTATATTAGTCTGATTATTGGAAGTATATATAGGCCGATTTAGATTTATCTACTTTAGGAGTGTTGAGTGGGTGAAACTGATGGTCCAGAATGCATGTATATCTGTGGCAAGAGTACGTGTTAGAGGTAATTTTTTATTCAATTTCAATGGCAAAACTATGATGTTTAATCTGTTTTTATAATGTTAGGGCTCTGACAAGAACCTTTCTTGATAAATAGAGTCTGGCATCTGTTGGGCAATTCAGACGAAAGCTAGCTGTTCCATTAGCATTGCCCTGCGGCTTGCAGACCGATGATACAGATTATACATTCTCATGAAAACTTCCATCTGAAGTTTGAAACTAGTAGCTGATGATGTCTGCCCCAGTCTTCTTGCCTTTTTATATCGTGATTTCATCTGTAATGCTCTGCAGTGCAACATCATCATCTGGTCGCAACATCTGTTGAGCTGTTTTTCTAAAGAACTATCTATATTCCTGCGTGAAACGGAATTGTTTTTCACTTTCATGGTGATCGTCTCTGAAGTATTAAAATCAGATGAATGTGAAAAGTGAAGGAAAGTCGGCTTTGTATAAGAACATTCATGCTAGGTGTGATGTGTTAAGATATCTGACAACATAATGAACTCCGTGGAGTACGTGTGCCTGTCGTAAAAGTGTTATTGACAATAGGTGTTAATTTTGACACCATTAAAAACACCATTACGATCATCATATAGCTGCTAATCAATATCGCCTATTGAAAATGTTTCTCTATCATCAAATTGTATCTACACATCACTGAGGATTCATGTTAGCTTGCACTGAAACAGTACGTATTTACTTTAATTAAGTATCAACGACTTTCTTATGTATATTTTTTCTACACAACGACATTTGAAGCTGCGAATCATTCATTTTAAGTTATATTGTCGATATTGTGAAAAATATTGGTTTGAAAATTATCATAAGGGGCTACTAACAGGTACGATATAAAACTTCAAAATCTTTTTTTATAAAATCAGCTAATTAATTGCATATAACATCTACACTAAAAACTCATGGTCTCACCACCCTAACTAAGCCGAAATCCGGCCAGGTGTCTACTAATAATGGAATCATAACACAAAATATTTTTAATGTTTCTGTTCTAACCTTTGTTGAATTAGGAAAAAATACAAACAGGATATAATTTTTTGAATATTTAATAAGCACACATGGTTTCCGTCATGCAGGATATCAGGTATAACTGTTTCATGATAATCTCACAGAGGTATAGTGCATGGGTTAAAAGGATGTGTGTCTGGTCTGTAACCGAGGGTAAGAATTAGAGCAAATTTTCAGCTGTTCTGACGTTTACACACGTCATGGACTGTAGCTCAAAATCTGTCTGGCTACCAAATTTATATCGGACCTGCTTTTTGAAAATGGACAGATCAGGTTTTGTCATGATATGCGACACTATAATTATGTGGATATTGTCGAAAAGAGGTGAAATCGGCCCATGGAATTGAGGCAGATTACATGTATTTCAATTGGAGCGGCATTTGGGGTGGTTAGACCTCATTTTATTACTTCAAGAGATGTATTAAATTAACAAGTCTGTGACGTCATATATAATGATTATGCCAGTAGATACATGACAACTACAGAGCTAAATATCTTACTAGTTGAAGCTGAAATCCAAGGGGCTTTCATACTGACGGGATAGCTTGTGTAAAAATTGCTGTTCTGTATGTTTGTCTCTGTAAATGGTGACTAAAGAATAATATAATCAAGTTACAATTTTGTGGATAATTAGAAAGCACACAATGTTTTTTATGCAGGATATAATAATATAACTACATAGCGAAATATTCGGAAGGACACCAGTGGCTTGGATAAGCGTGGGACTTCTCTGGAAATAGACATATGAATATGTAAAAGGTGAAGGTATAGGTGCAGGGGTATAGTCTGAGATCAAGTATTTCATTCGGCTTTTACATTTGTATCCCCTCGTCACTGGACCTGTTCATTTGTGTGCCATCTCAACTCCACGGAAAGCATACAGTCCTGCAGCCATTTCGGCGCATTGAACCTGGCATACACATTGCCATCTCTGTCCTACCAGGTACTTATTTTCACCTGAGTCAAGTGAGGCATTTGAAGGTTGAGTGCCTTGCCCAACGACACGACGTCGAAATAATGTCCCGAAGATGAGATGAGAGAACCATGTTATTACTCTGAAAATCCTGCACCAAGGAGGATTCGAAACCACACGGCAGGCAGCGACATTGACAAAGTTGCGCCTACTGTGGGGCACAGCTAAAACTCACTTGGATGGTATACAATTTTCGGACCTAATATTTAAGTGGGTTAACTAGCATTTGGACAATTTTTCGATGCCCGTTTTAATCAAAATTCTTCATGACTTTTGTTGCAAACACATAAAATCATCATAAATATTGCTCATGTCTGGCGTGAAGCCCCAGTGCAGGTATAGGAATGAACAACAGGCCAGTGAAGCGTTGAAAAAACCCTACTATTTCGGCAGTTTCACACCCTTTTAATTTTTTTATATTAGTCTGTTTATTGGAAGTATATATAGGCCGATTTAGATTTATCTACTTTAGGAGTGTTGAGTGGGTGAAACTGATGGTTCAGAATGCATGTATATCTGTGGCAAGAGTACGTGTTAGAGGTAATTTTTTATTCAATTTCAATGGCAAAACTATGATGTTTAATCTGTTTTTATAATGTTAGGGCTCTGACAAGAACCTTTCTTGATAAATAGAGTCTGGCATCTGTTGGGCAATTCAGACGAAAGCTAGCTGTTCCATTAGCATTGCCCTGCGGCTTGCAGACCGATGATACAGATTATACATTCTCATGAAAACTTCCATCTGAAGTTTGAAACTAGTAGCTGATGATGTCTGCCCCAGTCTTCTTGCCTTTTTATATCGTGATTTCATCTGTAATGCTCTGCAGTGCAACATCATCATCTGGTCGCAACATCTGTTGAGCTGTTTTTCTAAAGAACTATCTATATTCCTGCGTGAAACGGAATTGTTTTTCACTTTCATGGTGATCGTCTCTGAAGTATTAAAATCAGATGACTGTGAAAAGTGAAGGAAAGTCGGCTTTGTATAAGAACATTCATGCTAGGTGTGATGTGTTAAGATATCTGACAACATAATGAACTCCGTGGAGTACGTGTGCCTGTCGTAAAAGTGTTATTGACAATAGGTGTTAATTTTGACACCATTAAAAACACCATTACGATCATCATATAGCTGCTAATCAATATCGCCTATTGAAAATGTTCCTCTATCATCAAATTGTATCTACACATCACTGAGGATTCATGTTAGCTTGCACTGAAACAGTACGTATTTACTTTAATTAAGTATCGACGACTTTCTTATGTATATTTTTTCTACACAACGACATTTGAAGCTGCGAATCATTCATTTTAAGTTATATTGTCGATATTGTGAAAAATATTGGTTTGAAAATCATCATAAGGGGCTACTAACAGGTACGATATAAAACTTCAAAATCTTTTTTTATAAAATCAGCTAATTAATTGCATATAACATCTACACTAAAAACTCATGGTCTCACCACCCTAACTAAGCCGAAATCCGGCCAGGTGTCTACTAATAATGGAATCATAACACAAAATATTTTTAATGTTTCTGTTCTAACCTCTGTTGAATTAAGAAAAAATACAAACAGGGTATAATTTTTTGAATATTTAATAAGCACACATGGTTTCCGTCATGCAGGATATCAGGTATAACTGTTTCATGATAATCTCACAGAGGTATAGTGCATTGGTTAAAAGGATGTGTGTCTGGTCTGTAACCGAGGGTAAGAATTAGAGCAAATTTTCAGCTGTTCTGACGTTTACACACGTCATGGACTGTAGCTCAAAATCTGTCTGGCTACCAAATTTATATCGGACCTGCTTTTTGAAAATGGACAGATCAGGTTTTGTCATGATATGCGACACTATAATTATGTGGATATTGTCGAAAAGAGGTGAAATCGGCCCATGGAATTGAGGCAGATTACATGTATTTCAATTGGAGCGGCATTTGGGGTGGTTAGACCTCATTTTATTACTTCAAGAGATGTATTAAATTAACAAGTCTGTGACGTCATATATAATGATTATGCCAGTAGATACATGACAACTACAGAGCTAAATATCTTACTAGTTGAAGCTGAAATCCAAGGGGCTTTCATACTGACGGGATAGCTTGTGTAAAAATTGCTGTTCTGTATGTTTGTCTCTGTAAATGGTGACTAAAGAATAATATAATCAAGTTACAATTTTGTGGATAATTAGAAAGCACACAATGTTTTTTATGCAGGATATAATAATATAACTACATAGCGAAATATTCGGAAGGACACCAGTGGCTTGGATAAGCGTGGGACTTCTCTGGAAATAGACATATGAATATGTAAAAGGTAAAGGTATAGGTGCAGGGGTATAGTCTGAGATCAAGTATTTCATTCGGCTTTTACATTTGTATCCCCTCGTCACTGGACCTGTTCATTTGTGTGCCATCTCAACTCCACGGAAAGCATACAGTCCTGCAGCCATTTCGGCGCATTGAACCTGGCATACACATTGCCATCTCTGTCCTACCAGGTACTTATTTTCACCTGAGTCAAGTGAGGCATTTGAAGGTTGAGTGCCTTGCCCAACGACACGACGTCGAAATAATGTCCCGAAGATGAGATGAGAGAACCATGTTATTACTCTGAAAATCCTGCACCAAGGAGGATTCGAAACCACACGGCAGGCAGCGACATTGACAAAGTTGCGCCTACTGTGGGGCACAGCTAAAACTCACTTGGATGGTATACAATTTTCGGACCTAATATTTAAGTGGGTTAACTAGCATTTGGACAATTTTTCGATGCCCGTTTTAATCAAAATTCTTCATGACTTTTGTTGCAAACACATAAAATCATCATAAATATTGCTCATGTCTGGCGTGAAGCCCCAGTGCAGGTATAGGAATGAACAACAGGCCAGTGAAGCGTTGAAAAAACCCTACTATTTCGGCAGTTTCACACCCTTTTAATTTTTTTATATTAGTCTGATTATTGGAAGTATATATAGGCCGATTTAGATTTATCTACTTTAGGAGTGTTGAGTGGGTGAAACTGATGGTTCAGAATGCATGTATATCTGTGGCAAGAGTACGTGTTAGAGGTAATTTTTTATTCAATTTCAATGGCAAAACTATGATGTTTAATCTGTTTTTATAATGTTAGGGCTCTGACAAGAACCTTTCTTGATAAATAGAGTCTGGCATCTGTTGGGCAATTCAGACGAAAGCTAGCTGTTCTATTAGCATTGCCCTGCGGCTTGCAGACCGATGATACAGATTATACATTCTCATGAAAACTTCCATCTGAAGTTTGAAACTAGTAGCTGATGATGTCTGCCCCAGTCTTCTTGCCTTTTTATATCGTGATTTCATCTGTAATGCTCTGCAGTGCAACATCATCATCTGGTCGCAACATCTGTTGAGCTGTTTTTCTAAAGAACTATCTATATTCCTGCGTGAAACGGAATTGTTTTTCACTTTCATGGTGATCGTCTCTGAAGTATTAAAATCAGATGACTGTGAAAAGTGAAGGAAAGTCGGCTTTGTATAAGAACATTCATGCTAGGTGTGATGTGTTAAGATATCTGACAACATAATGAACTCCGTGGAGTACGTGTGCCTGTCGTAAAAGTGTTATTGACAATAGGTGTTAATTTTGACACCATTAAAAACACCATTACGATCATCATATAGCTGCTAATCAATATCGCCTATTGAAAATGTTCCTCTATCATCAAATTGTATCTACACATCACTGAGGATTCATGTTAGCTTGCACTGAAACAGTACGTATTTACTTTAATTAAGTATCGACGACTTTCTTATGTATATTTTTTCTACACAACGACATTTGAAGCTGCGAATCATTCATTTTAAGTTATATTGTCGATATTGTGAAAAATATTGGTTTGAAAATCATCATAAGGGGCTACTAACAGGTACGATATAAAACTTCAAAATCTTTTTTTATAAAATCAGCTAATTAATTGCATATAACATCTACACTAAAAACTCATGGTCTCACCACCCTAACTAAGCCGAAATCCGGCCAGGTGTCTACTAATAATGGAATCATAACACAAAATATTTTTAATGTTTCTGTTCTAACCTCTGTTGAATTAAGAAAAAATACAAACAGGGTATAATTTTTTGAATATTTAATAAGCACACATGGTTTCCGTCATGCAGGATATCAGGTATAACTGTTTCATGATAATCTCACAGAGGTATAGTGCATTGGTTAAAAGGATGTGTGTCTGGTCTGTAACCGAGGGTAAGAATTAGAGCAAATTTTCAGCTGTTCTGACGTTTACACACGTCATGGACTGTAGCTCAAAATCTGTCTGGCTACAAAATTTATATCGGACCTGCTTTTTGAAAATGGACAGATCAGGTTTTCTCATGATATGCGACACTATAATTATGTGGATATTGTCGAAAAGAGGTGAAATCGGCCCATGGAATTGAGGCAGATTACATGTATTTCAATTGGAGCGGCATTTGGGGTGGTTAGACCTCATTTTATTACTTCAAGAGATGTATTAAATTAACAAGTCTGTGACGTCATATATAATGATTATGCCAGTAGATACATGACAACTACAGAGCTAAATATCTTACTAGTTGAAGCTGAAATCCAAGGGGCTTTCATACTGACGGGATAGCTTGTGTAAAAATTGCTGTTCTGTGTGTTTGTCTCTGTAAATGGTGACTAAAGAATAATATAATCAAGTTACAATTTTGTGGATAATTAGAAAGCACACAATGTTTTTTATGCGGGATATAATAATATAACTACATAGCGAAATATTCGGAAGGACACCAGTGGCTTGGATAAGCGTGGGACTTCTCTGGAAATAGACATATGAATATGTAAAAGGTAAAGGTATAGGTGCAGGGGTATAGTCTGAGATCAAGTATTTCATTCGGCTTTTACATTTGTATCCCCTCGTCACTGGACCTGTTCATTCGTGTGCCATCTCAACTCCACGGAAAGCATACAGTCCTGCAGCCATTTCGGCGCATTGAACCTGGCATACACATTGCCATCTCTGTCCTACCAGGTACTTATTTTCACCTGAGTCAAGTGAGGCATTTGAAGGTTGAGTGCCTTGCCCAACGACACGACGTCGAAATAATGTCCCGAAGTTGAGAAGAGAGAACCATGTTATTACTCTGAAAATCCTGCACCAAGCAGGATTCGAAACCACACGGCAGGCAGCGACATTGACAAAGTTGCGCCTACTGTGGGGCACAGCTAAAACTCACTTGGATGGTATACAATTTTCGGACCTAATATTTAAGTGGGTTAACTAGCATTTGGACAATTTTTCGATGCCCGTTTTAATCAAAATTCTTCATGACTTTTGTTGCAAACACATAAAATCATCATAAATATTGCTCATGTCTGGCGTGAAGCCCCAGTGCAGGTATAGGAATGAACAACAGGCCAGTGAAGCGTTGAAAAAAACCTACTATTTCCGCAGTTTCACACCCTTTTAATTTTTTTATATTAGTCTGATTATTGGAAGTATATATAGGCCGATTTAGATTTATCTACTTTAGGAGTGTTGAGTGGGTGAAACTGATGGTCCAGAATGCATGTATATCTGTGGCAAGAGTACGTGTTAGAGGTAATTTTTTATTCAATTTCAATGGCAAAACTATGATGTTTAATCTGTTTTTATAATGTTAGGGCTCTGACAAGAACCTTTCTTGATAAATAGAGTCTGGCATCTGTTGGGCAATTCAGACGAAAGCTAGCTGTTCCATTAGCATTGCCCTGCGACTTGCAGACCGATGATACAGATTATACATTCTCATGAAAACTTCCATCTGAAGTTTGAAACTAGTAGCTGATGATGTCTGCCCCAGTCTTCTTGCCTTTTTATATCGTGATTTCATCTGTAATGCTCTGCAGTGCAACATCATCATCTGGTCGCAACATCTGTTGAGCTGTTTTTCTAAAGAACTATCTATATTCCTGCGTGAAACGGAATTGTTTTTCACTTTCATGGTGATCGTCTCTGAAGTATTAAAATCAGATGAATGTGAAAAGTGAAGGAAAGTCGGCTTTGTATAAGAACATTCATGCTAGGTGTGATGTGTTAAGATATCTGACAACATAATGAACTCCGTGGAGTACGTGTGCCTGTCGTAAAAGTGTTATTGACAATAGGTGTTAATTTTGACACCATTAAAAACACCATTACGATCATCATATAGCTGCTAATCAATATCGCCTATTGAAAATGTTCCTCTATCATCAAATTGTATCTACACATCACTGAGGATTCATGTTAGCTTGCACTGAAACAGTACGTATTTACTTTAATTAAGTATCAACGACTTTCTTATGTATATTTTTTCTACACAACGACATTTGAAGCTGCGAATCATTCATTTTAAGTTATATTGTCGATATTGTGAAAAATATTGGTTTGAAAATTATCATAAGGGGCTACTAACAGGTACGATATAAAACTTCAAAATCTTTTTTTATAAAATCAGCTAATTAATTGCATATAACATCTACACTAAAAACTCATGATCTCACCACCCTAACTAAGCCGAAATCCGGCCAGGTGTCTACTAATAATGGAATCATAACACAAAATATTTTTAATGTTTCTGTTCTAACCTCTGTTGAATTAAGAAAAAATACAAACAGGGTATAATTTTTTGAATATTTAATAAGCTCACATGGTTTCCGTCGTGCAGGATATCAGGTATAACTGTTTCATGATAATCTCACAGAGGTATAGTGCATGGGTTAAAAGGATGTGTGTCTGGTCTGTAACCGAGGGTAAGAATTAGAGCAAATTTTCAGCTGTTCTGACGTTTACACACGTCATGGACTGTAGCTCAAAATCTGTCTGGCTACCAAATTTATATCGGACCTGCCTTTTGAAAATGGACAGATCAGGTTTTGTCATGATATGCGACACTATAATTATGTGGATATTGTCGAAAAGAGGTGAAATCGGCCCATGGAATTGAGGCAGATTACATGTATTTCAATTGGAGCGGCATTTGGGGTGGTTAGACCTCATTTTATTACTTCAAGAGATGTATTAAATTAACAAGTCTGTGACGTCATATATAATGATTATGCCAGTAGATACATGACAACTACAGAGCTAAATATCTTACTAGTTGAAGCTGAAATCCAAGGGGCTTTCATACTGACGGGATAGCTTGTGTAAAAATTGCTGTTCTGTGTGTTTGTCTCTGTAAATGGTGACTAAAGAATAATATAATCAAGTGACAATTTTGTGGATAATTAGAAAGCACACAATGTTTTTTATGCAGGATATAATAATATAACTACATAGCGAAATATTCGGAAGGACACCAGTGGCTTGGATAAGCGTGGGACTTCTCTGGAAATAGACATATGAATATGTAAAAGGTAAAGGTATAGGTGCAGGGGTATAGTCTGAGATCAAGTATTTCATTCGGCTTTTATATTTGTGTCCCCTCGTCACTGGACCTGTTCATTCGTGTGCCATCTCAACTCCACGGAAAGCATACAGTCCTGCAGCCATTTCGGCGCATTGAACCTGGCATACACATTGCCATCTCTGTCCTACCAGGTACTTATTTTCACCTGAGTCAAGTGAGGCATTTGAAGGTTGAGTGCCTTGCCCAACGACACGACGTCGAAATAATGTCCCGAAGATGAGAAGAGAGAACCATGTTATTACTCTGAAAATCCTGCACCAAGCAGGATTCGAAACCACACGGCAGGCAGCGACATTGACAAAGTTGCGCCTACTGTGGGGCACAGCTAAAACTCACTTGGATGGTATACAATTTTCGGACCTAATATTTAAGTGGGTTAACTAGCATTTGGACAATTTTTCGATGCCCGTTTTAATCAAAATTCTTCATGACTTTTGTTGCAAACACATAAAATCATCATAAATATTGCTCATGTCTGGCGTGAAGCCCCAGTGCAGGTATATGAATGAACAACAGGCCAGTGAAGCGTTGAAAAAACCCTACTATTTCGGCAGTTTCACACCCTTTTAATTTTTTTATATTAGTCTGATTATTGGAAGTATATATAGGCCGATTTAGATTTATCTACTTTAGGAGTGTTGAGTGGGTGAAACTGATGGTTCAGAATGCATGTATATCTGTGGCAAGAGTACGTGTTAGAGGTAATTTTTTATTCAATTTCAATGGCAAAACTATGATGTTTAATCTGTTTTTATAATGTTAGGGCTCTGACAAGAACCTTTCTTGATAAATAGAGTCTGGCATCTGTTGGGCAATTCAGACGAAAGCTAGCTGTTCCATTAGCATTGCCCTGCGGCTTGCAGACCGATGATACAGATTATACATTCTCATGAAAACTTCCATCTGAAGTTTGAAACTAGTAGCTGATGATGTTTGCCCCAGTCTTCTTGCCTTTTTATATCGTGATTTCATCTGTAATGCTCTGCAGTGCAACATCATCATCTGGTCGCAACATCTGTTGAGCTGTTTTTCTAAAGAACTATCTATATTCCTGCGTGAAACGGAATTGTTTTTCACTTTCATGGTGATCGTCTCTGAAGTATTAAAATCAGATGAATGTGAAAAGTGAAGGAAAGTCGGCTTTGTATAAGAACATTCATGCTAGGTGTGATGTGTTAAGATATCTGACAACATAATGAACTCCGTGGAGTACGTGTGCCTGTCGTAAAAGTGTTATTGACAATAGGTGTTAATTTTGACACCATTAAAAACACCATTACGATCATCATATAGCTGCTAATCAATATCGCCTATTGAAAATGTTCCTCTATCATCAAATTGTATCTACACATCACTGAGGATTCATGTTAGCTTGCACTGAAACAGTACGTATTTACTTTAATTAAGTATCGACGACTTTCTTATGTATATTTTTTCTACACAACGACATTTGAAGCTGCGAATCATTCATTTTAAGTTATATTGTCGATATTGTGAAAAATATTGGTTTGAAAATCATCATAAGGGGCTACTAACAGGTACGATATAAAACTTCAAAATCTTTTTTTATAAAATCAGCTAATTAATTGCATATAACATCTACACTAAAAACTCATGGTCTCACCACCCTAACTAAGCCGAAATCCGGCCAGGTGTCTACTAATAATGGAATCATAACACAAAATATTTTTAATGTTTCTGTTCTAACCTCTGTTGAATTAAGAAAAAATACAAACAGGGTATAATTTTTTGAATATTTAATAAGCACACATGGTTTACGTCATGCAGGATATCAGGTATAACTGTTTCATGATAATCTCACAGAGGTATAGTGCATGGGTTAAAAGGATGTGTGTCTGGTCTGTAACCGAGGGTAAGAATTAGAGCAAATTTTCAGCTGTTCTGACGTTTACACACGTCATGGACTGTAGCTCAAAATCTGTCTGGCTACAAAATTTATATCGGACCTGCTTTTTGAAAATGGACAGATCAGGTTTTCTCATGATATGCGACACTATAATTATGTGGATATTGTCGAAAAGAGGTGAAATCGGCCCATGGAATTGAGGCAGATTACATGTATTTCAATTGGAGCGGCATTTGGGGTGGTTAGACCTCATTTTATTACTTCAAGAGATGTATTAAATTAACAAGTCTGTGACGTCATATATAATGATTATGCCAGTAGATACATGACAACTACAGAGCTAAATATCTTACTAGTTGAAGCTGAAATCCAAGGGGCTTTCATACTGACGGGATAGCTTGTGTAAAAATTGCTGTTCTGTGTGTTTGTCTCTGTAAATGGTGACTAAAGAATAATATAATCAAGTTACAATTTTGTGGATAATTAGAAAGCACACAATGTTTTTTATGCGGGATATAATAATATAACTACATAGCGAAATATTCGGAAGGACACCAGTGGCTTGGATAAGCGTGGGACTTCTCTGGAAATAGACATATGAATATGTAAAAGGTAAAGGTATAGGTGCAGGGGTATAGTCTGAGATCAAGTATTTCATTCGGCTTTTACATTTGTATCCCCTCGTCACTGGACCTGTTCATTCGTGTGCCATCTCAACTCCACGGAAAGCATACAGTCCTGCAGCCATTTCGGCGCATTGAACCTGGCATACACATTGCCATCTCTGTCCTACCAGGTACTTATTTTCACCTGAGTCAAGTGAGGCATTTGAAGGTTGAGTGCCTTGCCCAACGACACGACGTCGAAATAATGTCCCGAAGTTGAGAAGAGAGAACCATGTTATTACTCTGAAAATCCTGCACCAAGCAGGATTCGAAACCACACGGCAGGCAGCGACATTGACAAAGTTGCGCCTACTGTGGGGCACAGCTAAAACTCACTTGGATGGTATACAATTTTCGGACCTAATATTTAAGTGGGTTAACTAGCATTTGGACAATTTTTCGATGCCCGTTTTAATCAAAATTCTTCATGACTTTTGTTGCAAACACATAAAATCATCATAAATATTGCTCATGTCTGGCGTGAAGCCCCAGTGCAGGTATAGGAATGAACAACAGGCCAGTGAAGCGTTGAAAAAAACCTACTATTTCGGCAGTTTCACACCCTTTTAATTTTTTTATATTAGTCTGATTATTGGAAGTATATATAGGCCGATTTAGATTTATCTACTTTAGGAGTGTTGAGTGGGTGAAACTGATGGTCCAGAATGCATGTATATCTGTGGCAAGAGTACGTGTTAGAGGTAATTTTTTATTCAATTTCAATGGCAAAACTATGATGTTTAATCTGTTTTTATAATGTTAGGGCTCTGACAAGAACCTTTCTTGATAAATAGAGTCTGGCATCTGTTGGGCAATTCAGACGAAAGCTAGCTGTTCCATTAGCATTGCCCTGCGACTTGCAGACCGATGATACAGATTATACATTCTCATGAAAACTTCCATCTGAAGTTTGAAACTAGTAGCTGATGATGTCTGCCCCAGTCTTCTTGCCTTTTTATATCGTGATTTCATCTGTAATGCTCTGCAGTGCAACATCATCATCTGGTCGCAACATCTGTTGAGCTGTTTTTCTAAAGAACTATCTATATTCCTGCGTGAAACGGAATTGTTTTTCACTTTCATGGTGATCGTCTCTGAAGTATTAAAATCAGATGAATGTGAAAAGTGAAGGAAAGTCGGCTTTGTATAAGAACATTCATGCTAGGTGTGATGTGTTAAGATATCTGACAACATAATGAACTCCGTGGAGTACGTGTGCCTGTCGTAAAAGTGTTATTGACAATAGGTGTTAATTTTGACACCATTAAAAACACCATTACGATCATCATATAGCTGCTAATCAATATCGCCTATTGAAAAATTGTATCTACACATCACTGAGGATTCATGTTAGCTTGCACTGAAACAGTACGTATTTACTTTAATTAAGTATCAACGACTTTCTTATGTATATTTTTTCTACACAACGACATTTGAAGCTGCGAATCATTCATTTTAAGTTATATTGTCGATATTGTGAAAAATATTGGTTTGAAAATTATCATAAGGGGCTACTAACAGGTACGATATAAAACTTCCCAATTTTTTTTTATAAAATCAGCTAATTAATTGCATATAACATCTACACTAAAAACTCATGGTCTCCCCACCCTAACTAAGCCGAAATCCGGCCAGGTGTCTACTAATAATGGAATCATAACACAAAATATTTTTAATGTTTCTGTTCTAACCTCTGTTGAATTAAGAAAAAATACAAACAGGGTATAATTTTTTGAATATTTAATAAGCTCACATGGTTTCCGTCATGCAGGATATCAGGTATAACTGTTTCATGATAATCTCACAGAGGTATAGTGCATGGGTTAAAAGGATGTGTGTCTGGTCTGTAACCGAGGGTAAGAATTAGAGCAAATTTTCAGCTGTTCTGACGTTTACACACGTCATGGACTGTAGCTCAAAATCTGTCTGGCTACCAAATTTATATCGGACCTGCTTTTTGAAAATGGACAGATCAGGTTTTGTCATGATATGCGACACTATAATTATGTGGATATTGTCGAAAAGAGGTGAAATCGGCCCATGGAATTGAGGCAGATTACATGTATTTCAATTGGAGCGGCATTTGGGGTGGTTAGACCTCATTTTATTACTTCAAGAGATGTATTAAATTAACAAGTCTGTGACGTCATATATAATGATTATGCCAGTAGATACATGACAACTACAGAGCTAAATATCTTACTAGTTGAAGCTGAAATCCAAGGGGCTTTCATACTGACGGGATAGCTTGTGTAAAAATTGCTGTTCTGTGTGTTTGTCTCTGTAAATGGTGACTAAAGAATAATATATTCAAGTTACAATTTTGTGGATAATTAGAAAGCACACAATGTTTTTTATGCAGGATATAATAATATAACTACATAGCGAAATATTCGGAAGGACACCAGTGGCTTGGATAAGCGTGGGACTTCTCTGGAAATAGACATATGAATATGTAAAAGGTAAAGGTATAGGTGCAGGGGTATAGTCTGAGATCAAGTATTTCATTCGGCTTTTATATTTGTATCCCCTCGTCACTGGACCTGTTCATTCGTGTGCCATCTCAACTCCACGGAAAGCATACAGTCCTGCAGCCATTTCGGCGCATTGAACCTGGCATACACATTGCCATCTCTGTCCTACCAGGTACTTATTTTCACCTGAGTCAAGTGAGGCATTTGAAGGTTGAGTGCCTTGCCCAACGACACGACGTCGAAATAATGTCCCGAAAATGAGAAGAGAGAACCATGTTATTACTCTGAAAATCCTGCACCAAGCAGGATTCGAAACCACACGGCAGGCAGCGACATTGACAAAGTTGCGCCTACTGTGGGGCACAGCTAAAACTCACTTGGATGGTATACAATTTTCGGACCTAATATTTAAGTGGGTTAACTAGCATTTGGACAATTTTTCGATGCCCGTTTTAATCAAAATTCTTCATGACTTTTGTTGCAAACACATAAAATCATCATAAATATTGCTCATGTCTGGCGTGAAGCCCCAGTGCAGGTATAGGAATGAACAACAGGCCAGTGAAGCGTTGAAAAAACCCTACTATTTCGGCAGTTTCACACCCTTTTAATTTTTTTATATTAGTCTGATTATTGGAAGTATATATAGGCCGATTTAGATTTATCTACTTTAGGAGTGTTGAGTGGGTGAAACTGATGGTCCAGAATGCATGTATATCTGTGGCAAGAGTACGTGTTAGAGGTAATTTTTTATTCAATTTCAATGGCAAAACTATGATGTTTAATCTGTTTTTATAATGTTAGGGCTCTGACAAGAACCTTTCTTGATAAATAGAGTCTGGCATCTGTTGGGCAATTCAGACGAAAGCTAGCTGTTCCATTAGCATTGCCCTGCGGCTTGCAGACCGATGATACAGATTATACATTCTCATGAAAACTTCCATCTGAAGTTTGAAACTAGTAGCTGATGATGTCTGCCCCAGTCTTCTTGCCTTTTTATATCGTGATTTCATCTGTAATGCTCTGCAGTGCAACATCATCATCTGTTCGCAACATCTGTTGAGCTGTTTTTCTAAAGAACTATCTATATTCCTGCGTGAAACGGAATTGTTTTTCACTTTTATGGTGATCGTCTCTGAAGTATTAAAATCAGATGAATGTGAAAAGTGAAGGAAAGTCGGCTTTGTATAAGAACATTCATGCTAGGTGTGATGTGTTAAGATATCTGACAACATAATGAACTCCGTGGAGTACGTGTGCCTGTCGTAAAAGTGTTATTGACAATAGGTGTTAATTTTGACACCATTAAAAACACCATTACGATCATCATATAGCTGCTAATCAATATCGCCTATTGAAAATGTTCCTCTATCATCAAATTGTATCTACACATCACTGAGGATTCATGTTAGCTTGCACTGAAACAGTACGTATTTACTTTAATTAAGTATCAACGACTTTATTATGTATATTTTTTCTACACAACGACATTTGAAGCTGCGAATCATTCATTTTAAGTTATATTGTCGATATTGTGAAAAATATTGGTTTGAAAATTATCATAAGGGGCTACTAACAGGTACGATATAAAACTTCAAAATCTTTTTTTATAAAATCAGCTAATTAATTGCATATAACATCTACACTAAAAACTCATGGTCTCACCACCCTAACTAAGCCGAAATCCGGCCAGGTGTCTACTAATAATGGAATCATAACACAACATATTTTTAATGTTTCTGTTCTAACCTCTGTTGAATTAAGAAAAAATACAAACAGGGTATAATTTTTTGAATATTTAATAAGCACACATGGTTTCCGTCATGCAGGATATCAGGTATAACTGTTTCATGATAATCTCACAGAGGTATAGTGCATGGGTTAAAAGGATGTGTGTCTGGTCTGTAACCGAGGGTAAGAATTAGAGCAAATTTTCAGCTGTTCTGACGTTTACACACGTCATGGACTGTAGCTCAAAATCTGTCTGGCTACCAAATTTATATCGGACCTGCCTTTTGAAAATGGACAGATCAGGTTTTGTCATGATATGCGACACTATAATTATGTGGATATTGTCGAAAAGAGGTGAAATCGGCCCATGGAATTGAGGCAGATTACATGTATTTCAATTGGAGCGGCATTTGGGGTGGTTAGACCTCATTTTATTACTTCAAGAGATGTATTAAATTAACAAGTCTGTGACGTCATATATAATGATTATGCCAGTAGATACATGACAACTACAGAGCTAAATATCTTACTAGTTGAAGCTGAAATCCAAGGGGCTTTCATACTGACGGGATAGCTTGTGTAAAAATTGCTGTTCTGTATGTTTGTCTCTGTAAATGGTGACTAAGGAATAATATAATCAAGTTACAATTTTGTGGATAATTAGAAAGCACACAATGTTTTTTATGCAGGATATAATAATATAACTACATAGCGAAATATTCGGAAGGACACCAGTGGCTTGGATAAGCGTGGGACTTCTCTGGAAATAGACATATGAATATGTAAAAGGTAAAGGTATAGGTGCAGGGGTATAGTCTGAGATCAAGTATTTCATTCGGCTTTTACATTTGTATCCCCTCGTCACTGGACCTGTTCATTCGTGTGCCATCTCAACTCCACGGAAAGCATACAGTCCTGCAGCCATTTCGGCGCATTGAACCTGGCATACACATTGCCATCTCTGTCCTACCAGGTACTTATTTTCACCTGAGTCAAGTGAGGCATTTGAAGGTTGAGTGCCTTGCCCAACGACACGACGTCGAAATAATGTCCCGAAGATGAGAAGAGAGAACCATGTTATTACTCTGAAAATCCTGCACCAAGCAGGATTCGAAACCACACGGCAGGCAGCGACATTGACAAAGTTGCGCCTACTGTGGGGCACAGCTAAAACTCACTTGGATGGTATACAATTTTCGGACCTAATATTTAAGTGGGTTAACTAGCATTTGGACAATTTTTCGATGCCCGTTTTAATCAAAATTCTTCATGACTTTTGTTGCAAACACATAAAATCATCATAAATATTGCTCATGTCTGGCGTGAAGCCCCAGTGCAGGTATAGGAATGAACAACAGGCCAGTGAAGCGTTGAAAAAACCCTACTATTTCGGCAGTTTCACACCCTTTTAATTTTTTTATATTAGTCTGATTATTGGAAGTATATATAGGCCGATTTAGATTTATCTACTTTAGGAGTGTTGAGTGGGTGAAACTGATGGTCCAGAATGCATGTATATCTGTGGCAAGAGTACGTGTTAGAGGTAATTTTTTATTCAATTTCAATGGCAAAACTATGATGTTTAATCTGTTTTTAAATTGTTAGGGCTCTGACAAGAACCTTTCTTGATAAATAGAGTCTGGCATCTGTTGGGCAATTCAGACGAAAGCTAGCTGTTCCATTAGCATTGCCCTGCGGCTTGCAGACCGATGATACAGATTATACATTCTCATGAAAACTTCCATCTGAAGTTTGAAACTAGTAGCTGATGATGTCTGCCCCAGTCTTCTTGCCTTTTTATATCGTGATTTCATCTGTAATGCTCTGCAGTGCAACATCATCATCTGGTCGCAACATCTGTTGAGCTGTTTTTCTAAAGAACTATCTATATTCCTGCGTGAAACGGAATTGTTTTTCACTTTCATGGTGATCGTCTCTGAAGTATTAAAATCAGTTGAATGTGAAAAGTGAAGGAAAGTCGGCTTTGTATAAGAACATTCATGCTAGGTGTGATGTGTTAAGATATCTGACAACATAATGAACTCCGTGGAGTACGTGTGCCTGTCGTAAAAGTGTTATTGACAATAGGTGTTAATTTTGACACCATTAAAAACACCATTACGATCATCATATAGCTGCTAATCAATATCGCCTTTTGAAAATGTTCCTCTATCATCAAATTGTATCTACACATCACTGAGGATTCATGTTAGCTTGCACTGAAACTGTACGTATTTACTTTAATTAAGTATCAACGACTTTCTTATGTATATTTTTTCTACACAACGACATTTGAAGCTGCGAATCATTCATTTTAAGTTATATTGTCAATATTGTGAAAAATATTGGTTTGAAAATTATCATAAGGGGCTACTAACAGGTACGATATAAAACTTCAAAATCTTTTTTTATAAAATCAGCTAATTAATTGCATATAACATCTACACTAAAAACTCATGGTCTCACCACCCTAACTAAGCCGAAATCCGGCCAGGTGTCTACTAATAATGGAATCATAACACAAAATATTTTTAATGTTTCTGTTCTAACCTCTGTTGAATTAAGAAAAAATACAAACAGGGTATAATTTTTTGAATATTTAATAAGCACACATGGTTTCCGTCATGCAGGATATCAGGTATAACTGTTTCATGATAATCTCACAAAGGTATAGTGCATGGGTTAAAAGGATGTGTGTCTGGTCTGTAACCGAGGGTAAGAATTAGAGCAAATTTTCGGCTGTTCTGACGTTTACACACGTCATGGACTGTAGCTCAAAATCTGTCTGGCTACCAAATTTATATCGGACCTGCTTTTTGAAAATGGACAGATCAGGTTTTGTCATGATATGCGACACTATAATTATGTGGATATTGTCGAAAAGAGGTGAAATCGGCCCATGGAATTGAGGCAGATTACATGTATTTCAATTGGAGCGGCATTTGGGGTGGTTAGACCTCATTTTATTACTTCAAGAGATGTATTAAAAAAACAAGTCTGTGACGTCATATATAATGATTATGCCAGTAGATACATGACAACTACAGAGCTAAATATCTTACTAGTTGAAGCTGAAATCCAAGGGGCTTTCATACTGACGGGATAGCTTGTGTAAAAATTGCTGTTCTGTATGTTTGTCTCTGTAAATGGTGACTAAAGAATAATATAATCAAGTTACAATTTTGTGGATAATTAGAAAGCACACAATGTTTTTTATGCAGGATATAATAATATAACTACATAGCGAAATATTCGGAAGGACACCAGTGGCTTGGATAAGCGTGGGAATTCTCTGGAAATAGACATATGAATATGTAAAAGGTAAAGGTATAGGTGCAGGGGTATAGTCTGAGATCAAGTATTTCATTCGGCTTTTACATTTGTATCCCCTCGTCACTGGACCTGTTCATTCGTGTGCCATCTCAACTCCACGGAAAGCATACAGTCCTGCAGCCATTTCGGCGCATTGAACCTGGCATACACATTGCCATCTTTGTCCTACCAGGTACTTATTTTCACCTGAGTCAAGTGAGGCATTTGAAGGTTGAGTGCCTTGCCCAACGACACGACGTCGAAATAATGTCCCGAAGATGAGAAGAGAGAACCATGTTATTACTCTGAAAATCCTGCACCAAGCAGGATTCGAAACCACACGGCAGGCAGCGACATTGACAAAGTTGCGCCTACTGTGGGGCACAGCTAAAACTCACTTGGATGGTATACAATTTTCGGACCTAATATTTAAGTGGGTTAACTAGCATTTGGACAATTTTTCGATGCCCGTTTTAATCAAAATTCTTCATGACTTTTGTTGCAAACACATAAAATCATCATAAATATTGCTCATGTCTGGCGTGAAGCCCCAGTGCAGGTATAGGAATGAACAACAGGCCAGTGAAGCGTTGAAAAAACCCTACTATTTCGGCAGTTTCACACCCTTTTAATTTTTTTATATTAGTCTGATTATTGGAAGTATATATAGGCCGATTTAGATTTATCTACTTTAGGAGTGTTGAGTGGGTGAAACTGATGGTCCAGAATGCATGTATATCTGTGGCAAGAGTACGTGTTAGAGGTAATTTTTTATTCAATTTCAATGGCAAAACTATGATGTTTAATCTGTTTTTAAATTGTTAGGGCTCTGACAAGAACCTTTCTTGATAAATAGAGTCTGGCATCTGTTGGGCAATTCAGACGAAAGCTAGCTGTTCCATTAGCATTGCCCTGCGGCTTGCAGACCGATGATACAGATTATACATTCTCATGAAAACTTCCATCTGAAGTTTGAAACTAGTAGCTGATGATGTCTGCCCCAGTCTTCTTGCCTTTTTATATCGTGATTTCATCTGTAATGCTCTGCAGTGCAACATCATCATCTGGTCGCAACATCTGTTGAGCTGTTTTTCTAAAGAACTATCTATATTCCTGCGTGAAACGGAATTGTTTTTCACTTTCATGGTGATCGTCTCTGAAGTATTAAAATCAGTTGAATGTGAAAAGTGAAGGAAAGTCGGCTTTGTATAAGAACATTCATGCTAGGTGTGATGTGTTAAGATATCTGACAACATAATGAACTCCGTGGAGTACGTGTGCCTGTCGTAAAAGTGTTATTGACAATAGGTGTTAATTTTGACACCATTAAAAACACCATTACGATCATCATATAGCTGCTAATCAATATCGCCTTTTGAAAATGTTCCTCTATCATCAAATTGTATCTACACATCACTGAGGATTCATGTTAGCTTGCACTGAAACTGTACGTATTTACTTTAATTAAGTATCAACGACTTTCTTATGTATATTTTTTCTACACAACGACATTTGAAGCTGCGAATCATTCATTTTAAGTTATATTGTCGATATTGTGAAAAATATTGGTTTGAAAATTATCATAAGGGGCTACTAACAGGTACGATATAAAACTTCAAAATCTTTTTTTATAAAATCAGCTAATTAATTGCATATAACATCTACACTAAAAACTCATGGTCTCACCACCCTAACTAAGCCGAAATCCGGCCAGGTGTCTACTAATAATGGAATCATAACACAAAATATTTTTAATGTTTCTGTTCTAACCTCTGTTGAATTAAGAAAAAATACAAACAGGGTATAATTTTTTGAATATTTAATAAGCACACATGGTTTCCGTCATGCAGGATATCAGGTATAACTGTTTCATGATAATCTCACAAAGGTATAGTGCATGGGTTAAAAGGATGTGTGTCTGGTCTGTAACCGAGGGTAAGAATTAGAGCAAATTTTCGGCTGTTCTGACGTTTACACACGTCATGGACTGTAGCTCAAAATCTGTCTGGCTACCAAATTTATATCGGACCTGCTTTTTGAAAATGGACAGATCAGGTTTTGTCATGATATGCGACACTATAATTATGTGGATATTGTCGAAAAGAGGTGAAATCGGCCCATGGAATTGAGGCAGATTACATGTATTTCAATTGGAGCGGCATTTGGGGTGGTTAGACCTCATTTTATTACTTCAAGAGATGTATTAAAAAAACAAGTCTGTGACGTCATATATAATGATTATGCCAGTAGATACATGACAACTACAGAGCTAAATATCTTACTAGTTGAAGCTGAAATCCAAGGGGCTTTCATACTGACGGGATAGCTTGTGTAAAAATTGCTGTTCTGTATGTTTGTCTCTGTAAATGGTGACTAAAGAATAATATAATCAAGTTACAATTTTGTGGATAATTAGAAAGCACACAATGTTTTTTATGCAGGATATAATAATATAACTACATAGCGAAATATTCGGAAGGACACCAGTGGCTTGGATAAGCGTGGGAATTCTCTGGAAATAGACATATGAATATGTAAAAGGTAAAGGTATAGGTGCAGGGGTATAGTCTGAGATCAAGTATTTCATTCGGCTTTTACATTTGTATCCCCTCGTCACTGGACCTGTTCATTCGTGTGCCATCTCAACTCCACGGAAAGCATACAGTCCTGCAGCCATTTCGGCGCATTGAACCTGGCATACACATTGCCATCTCTGTCCTACCAGGTACTTATTTTCACCTGAGTCAAGTGAGGCATTTGAAGGTTGAGTGCCTTGCCCAACGACACGACGTCGAAATAATGTCCCGAAGATGAGAAGAGAGAACCATGTTATTACTCTGAAAATCCTGCACCAAGCAGGATTCGAAACCACACGGCAGGCAGCGACATTGACAAAGTTGCGCCTACTGTGGGGCACAGCTAAAACTCACTTGGATGGTATACAATTTTCGGAATTAATATTTAAGTGGGTTAACTAGCATTTGGACAATTTTTCGATGCCCGTTTTAATCAAAATTCTTCATGACTTTTGTTGCAAACACATAAAATCATCATAAATATTGCTCATGTCTGGCGTGAAGCCCCAGTGCAGTTATAGGAATGAACAACAGGCCAGTGAAGCGTTGAAAAAACCCTACTATTTCGGCAGTTTCATACCCTTTTAATTTTTTTATATTAGTCTGATTATTGGAAGTATATATAGGCCGATTTAGATTTATCTACTTTAGGAGTGTTGAGTGGGTGAAACTGATGGTCCAGAATGCATGTATATCTGTGGCAAGAGTACGTGTTAGAGGTAATTTTTTATTCAATTTCAATGGCAAAACTATGATGTTTAATCTGTTTTTATAATGTTAGGGCTCTGACAAGAACCTTTCTTGATAAATAGAGTCTGGCATCTGTTGGGCAATTCAGACGAAAGCTAGCTGTTCCATTAGCATTGCCCTGCGGCTTGCAGACCGATGATACAGATTATACATTCTCATGAAAACTTCCATCTGAAGTTTGAAACTAGTAGCTGATGATGTCTGCCCCAGTCTTCTTGCCTTTTTATATCGTGATTTCATCTGTAATGCTCTGCAGTGCAACATCATCATCTGTTCGCAACATCTGTTGAGCTGTTTTTCTAAAGAACTATCTATATTCCTGCGTGAAACGGAATTGTTTTTCACTTTCATGGTGATCGTCTCTGAAGTATTAAAATCAGATGAATGTGAAAAGTGAAGGAAAGTCGGCTTTGTATAAGAACATTCATGCTAGGTGTGATGTGTTAAGATATCTGACAACATAATGAACTCCGTGGAGTACGTGTGCCTGTCGTAAAAGTGTTATTGACAATAGGTGTTAATTTTGACACCATTAAAAACACCATTACGATCATCATATAGCTGCTAATCAATATCGCCTTTTGAAAATGTTCCTCTATCATCAAATTGTATCTACACATCACTGAGGATTCATGTTAGCTTGCACTGAAACTGTACGTATTTACTTTAATTAAGTATCAACGACTTTCTTATGTATATTTTTTCTACACAACGACATTTGAAGCTGCGAATCATTCATTTTAAGTTATATTGTCGATATTGTGAAAAATATTGGTTTGAAAATTATCATAAGGGGCTACTAACAGGTACGATATAAAACTTCAAAATCTTTTTTTATAAAATCAGCTAATTAATTGCATATAACATCTACACTAAAAACTCATGGTCTCACCACCCTAACTAAGCCGAAATCCGGCCAGGTGTCTACTAATAATGGAATCATAACACAAAATATTTTTAATGTTTCTGTTCTAACCTCTGTTGAATTAAGAAAAAATACAAACAGGGTATAATTTTTTGAATATTTAATAAGCACACATGGTTTCCGTCATGCAGGATATCAGGTATAACTGTTTCATGATAATCTCACAAAGGTATAGTGCATGGGTTAAAAGGATGTGTGTCTGGTCTGTAACCGAGGGTAAGAATTAGAGCAAATTTTCGGCTGTTCTGACGTTTACACACGTCATGGACTGTAGCTCAAAATCTGTCTGGCTACCAAATTTATATCGGACCTGCTTTTTGAAAATGGACAGATCAGGTTTTGTCATGATATGCGACACTATAATTATGTGGATATTGTCGAAAAGAGGTGAAATCGGCCCATGGAATTGAGGCAGATTACATGTATTTCAATTGGAGCGGCATTTGGGGTGGTTAGACCTCATTTTATTACTTCAAGAGATGTATTAAAAAAACAAGTCTGTGACGTCATATATAATGATTATGCCAGTAGATACATGACAACTACAGAGCTAAATATCTTACTAGTTGAAGCTGAAATCCAAGGGGCTTTCATACTGACGGGATAGCTTGTGTAAAAATTGCTGTTCTGTATGTTTGTCTCTGTAAATGGTGACTAAAGAATAATATAATCAAGTTACAATTTTGTGGATAATTAGAAAGCACACAATGTTTTTTATGCAGGATATAATAATATAACTACATAGCGAAATATTCGGAAGGACACCAGTGGCTTGGATAAGCGTGGGAATTCTCTGGAAATAGACATATGAATATGTAAAAGGTAAAGGTATAGGTGCAGGGGTATAGTCTGAGATCAAGTATTTCATTCGGCTTTTACATTTGTATCCCCTCGTCACTGGACCTGTTCATTCGTGTGCCATCTCAACTCCACGGAAAGCATACAGTCCTGCAGCCATTTCGGCGCATTGAACCTGGCATACACATTGCCATCTCTGTCCTACCAGGTACTTATTTTCACCTGAGTCAAGTGAGGCATTTGAAGGTTGAGTGCCTTGCCCAACGACACGACGTCGAAATAATGTCCCGAAGATGAGAAGAGAGAACCATGTTATTACTCTGAAAATCCTGCACCAAGCAGGATTCGAAACCACACGGCAGGCAGCGACATTGACAAAGTTGCGCCTACTGTGGGGCACAGCTAAAACTCACTTGGATGGTATACAATTTTCGGAATTAATATTTAAGTGGGTTAACTAGAATTTGGACAATTTTTCGATGCCCGTTTTAATCAAAATTCTTCATGACTTTTGTTGCAAACACATAAAATCATCATAAATATTGCTCATGTCTGGCGTGAAGCCCCAGTGCAGTTATAGGAATGAACAACAGGCCAGTGAAGCGTTGAAAAAACCCTACTATTTCGGCAGTTTCATACCCTTTTAATTTTTTTATATTAGTCTGATTATTGGAAGTATATATAGGCCGATTTAGATTTATCTACTTTAGGAGTGTTGAGTGGGTGAAACTGATGGTCCAGAATGCATGTATATCTGTGGCAAGAGTACGTGTTAGAGGTAATTTTTTATTCAATTTCAATGGCAAAACTATGATGTTTAATCTGTTTTTATAATGTTAGGGCTCTGACAAGAACCTTTCTTGATAAATAGAGTCTGGCATCTGTTGGGCAATTCAGACGAAAGCTAGCTGTTCCATTAGCATTGCCCTGCGGCTTGCAGACCGATGATACAGATTATACATTCTCATGAAAACTTCCATCTGAAGTTTGAAACTAGTAGCTGATGATGTCTGCCCCAGTCTTCTTGCCTTTTTATATCGTGATTTCATCTGTAATGCTCTGCAGTGCAACATCATCATCTGTTCGCAACATCTGTTGAGCTGTTTTTTCTAAAGAACTATCTATATTCCTGCGTGAAACGGAATTGTTTTTCACTTTCATGGTGATCGTCTCTGAAGTATTAAAATCAGATGAATGTGAAAAGTGAAGGAAAGTCGGCTTTGTATAAGAACATTCATGCTAGGTGTGATGTGTTAAGATATCTGACAACATAATGAACTCCGTGGAGTACGTGTGCCTGTCGTAAAAGTGTTATTGACAATAGGTGTTAATTTTGACACCATTAAAAACACCATTACGATCATCATATAGCTGCTAATCAATATCGCCTTTTGAAAATGTTCCTCTATCATCAAATTGTATCTACACATCACTGAGGATTCATGTTAGCTTGCACTGAAACTGTACGTATTTACTTTAATTAAGTATCAACGACTTTCTTATGTATATTTTTTCTACACAACGACATTTGAAGCTGCGAATCATTCATTTTAAGTTATATTGTCGATATTGTGAAAAATATTGGTTTGAAAATTATCATAAGGGGCTACTAACAGGTACGATATAAAACTTCAAAATCTTTTTTTATAAAATCAGCTAATTAATTGCATATAACATCTACACTAAAAACTCATGGTCTCACCACCCTAACTAAGCCGAAATCCGGCCAGGTGTCTACTAATAATGGAATCATAACACAAAATATTTTTAATGTTTCTGTTCTAACCTCTGTTGAATTAAGAAAAAATACAAACAGGGTATAATTTTTTGAATATTTAATAAGCACACATGGTTTCCGTCATGCAGGATATCAGGTATAACTGTTTCATGATAATCTCACAAAGGTATAGTGCATGGGTTAAAAGGATGTGTGTCTGGTCTGTAACCGAGGGTAAGAATTAGAGCAAATTTTCGGCTGTTCTGACGTTTACACACGTCATGGACTGTAGCTCAAAATCTGTCTGGCTACCAAATTTATATCGGACCTGCTTTTTGAAAATGGACAGATCAGGTTTTGTCATGATATGCGACACTATAATTATGTGGATATTGTCGAAAAGAGGTGAAATCGGCCCATGGAATTGAGGCAGATTACATGTATTTCAATTGGAGCGGCATTTGGGGTGGTTAGACCTCATTTTATTACTTCAAGAGATGTATTAAAAAAACAAGTCTGTGACGTCATATATAATGATTATGCCAGTAGATACATGACAACTACAGAGCTAAATATCTTACTAGTTGAAGCTGAAATCCAAGGGGCTTTCATACTGACGGGATAGCTTGTGTAAAAATTGCTGTTCTGTATGTTTGTCTCTGTAAATGGTGACTAAAGAATAATATAATCAAGTTACAATTTTGTGGATAATTAGAAAGCACACAATGTTTTTTATGCAGGATATAATAATATAACTACATAGCGAAATATTCGGAAGGACACCAGTGGCTTGGATAAGCGTGGGAATTCTCTGGAAATAGACATATGAATATGTAAAAGGTAAAGGTATAGGTGCAGGGGTATAGTCTGAGATCAAGTATTTCATTCGGCTTTTACATTTGTATCCCCTCGTCACTGGACCTGTTCATTCGTGTGCCATCTCAACTCCACGGAAAGCATACAGTCCTGCAGCCATTTCGGCGCATTGAACCTGGCATACACATTGCCATCTCTGTCCTACCAGGTACTTATTTTCACCTGAGTCAAGTGAGGCATTTGAAGGTTGAGTGCCTTGCCCAACGACACGACGTCGAAATAATGTCCCGAAGATGAGAAGAGAGAACCATGTTATTACTCTGAAAATCCTGCACCAAGCAGGATTCGAAACCACACGGCAGGCAGCGACATTGACAAAGTTGCGCCTACTGTGGGGCACAGCTAAAACTCACTTGGATGGTATACAATTTTCGGACCTAATATTTAAGTGGGTTAACTAGCATTTGGACAATTTTTCGATGCCCGTTTTAATCAAAATTCTTCATGACTTTTGTTGCAAACACATAAAATCATCATAAATATTGCTCATGTCTGGCGTGAAGCCCCAGTGCAGTTATAGGAATGAACAACAGGCCAGTGAAGCGTTGAAAAAACCCTACTATTTCGGCAGTTTCACACCCTTTTAATTTTTTTATATTAGTCTGATTATTGGAAGTATATATAGGCCGATTTAGATTTATCTACTTTAGGAGTGTTGAGTGGGTGAAACTGATGGTCCAGAATGCATGTATATCTGTGGCAAGAGTACGTGTTAGAGGTAATTTTTTATTCAATTTCAATGGCAAAACTATGATGTTTAATCTGTTTTTATAATGTTAGGGCTCTGACAAGAACCTTTCTTGATAAATAGAGTCTGGCATCTGTTGGGCAATTCAGACGAAAGCTAGCTGTTCCATTAGCATTGCCCTGCGGCTTGCAGACCAATGATACAGATTATACATTCTCATGAAAACTTCCATCTGAAGTTTGAAACTAGTAGCTGATGATGTCTGCCCCAGTCTTCTTGCCTTTTTATATCGTGATTTCATATGTAATGCTCTGCAGTGCAACATCATCATCTGGTCGCAACATCTGTTGAGCTGTTTTTCTAAAGAACTATCTATATTCCTGCGTGAAACGGAATTGTTTTTCACTTTCATGGTGATCGTCTCTGAAGTATTAAAATCAGATGAATGCGAAAAGTGAAGGAAAGTCGGCTTTGTATAAGAACATTCATGCTAGGTGTGATGTGTTAAGATATCTGACAACATAATGAACTCCGTGGAGTACGTGTGCCTGTCGTAAAAGTGTTATTGACAATAGGTGTTAATTTTGACACCATTAAAAACACCATTACGATCATCATATAGCTGCTAATCAATATCGCCTATTGAAAATGTTCCTCTATCATCAAATTGTATCTACACATCACTGAGGATTCATGTTAGCTTGCACTGAAACTGTACGTATTTACTTTAATTAAGTATCAACGACTTTCTTATGTATATTTTTTCTACACAACGACATTTGAAGCTGCGAATCATTCATTTTAAGTTATATTGTCGATATTGTGAAAAATATTGGTTTGAAAATTATCATAAGGGGCTACTAACAGGTACGATATAAAACTTCAAAATCTTTTTTTATAAAATCAGCTAATTAATTGCATATAACATCTACACTAAAAACTCATGGTCTCACCACCCTAACTAAGCCGAAATCCGGCCAGGTGTCTACTAATAATGGAATCATAACACAAAATATTTTTAATGTTTCTGTTCTAACCTCTGTTGAATTAAGAAAAAATACAAACAGGGTATAATTTTTTGAATATTTAATAAGCACACATGGTTTCCGTCATGCAGGATATCAGGTATAACTGTTTCATGATAATCTCACAGAGGTATAGTGCATGGGTTAAAAGGATGTGTGTCTGGTCTGTAACCGAGGGTAAGAATTAGAGCAAATTTTCAGCTGTTCTGACGTTTACACACGTCATGGACTGTAGCTCAAAATCTGTCTGGCTACCAAATTTATATCGGACCTGCTTTTTGAAAATGGACAGATCAGGTTTTGTCATGATATGCGACACTATAATTATGTGGATATTGTCGAAAAGAGGTGAAATCGGCCCATGGAATTGAGGCAGATTACATGTATTTCAATCGGAGCGGCATTTGGGGTGGTTAGACCTCATTTTATTACTTCAAGAGATGTATTAAAATAACAAGTCTGTGACGTCATATATAATGATTATGCCAGTAGATACATGACAACTACAGAGCTAAATATCTCACTAGTTGAAGCTTAAATCCAAGGGGCTTTCATACTGACGGGATAGCTTGTGTAAAAATTGCTGTTCTGTGTGTTTGTCTCTGTAAATGGTGACTAAAGAATAATATAATCAAGTTACAATTTTGTGGATAATTAGAAAGCACACAATGTTTTTTATGAAGGATATAATAATATAACTACATCAGTGGCGTAGGAAGCGTACCGGCCACACCGGCCATGGCCGGACCACTTTTTGGCCAACTGATGGCTGTTGGTGTAAATCCTGCGCTTCCTATTGCTACGCCAATGCACTTTTATCAATAGGACAGAACGGCGTGGGCGCTGGCATCAGGCCTCCCGCAAACATACGGCACTGTTTAATGTTGGGCGAGCGTCCTAGACAGGGGACTAATATTAAATCAGCATCGGCTGAACGTCTAGCGGTCGTCCCTCGTGGCTGCTGGGCTGTGCCCGTCCCAGAGCTATTTTTAGCACGCACGTCCCTTGTCCTATAGCGGGATCATTCCCGCAAATGACAGGCCTCAATATATACACACGGCTGATTGAGGCCACCCATGCGGGGTGACTTTACAAACATATTATTAAGCCTACAATTTCTTTCAAAATTATTTTAAAATTTGAACATTTTCATTAGAGCGCAATTCCACCCATTGACTAAATCTTAGGCAAGCACAAACGTTCAGCCAATTTGCAAGGACGCTTTATTTTCTTTATTACATATATGTAAGTTGTAATGCGCCCTGGGGCCCCTGCTTGAGCACATGGATCATGGGACATTCTTGAACAGTGAGCCAATTGTTCAATCCCACGGCCTGTATCAGTACTGACCCGGCCTATAGCCTACTACTGTACAGGCTTTATATTGCTATTCTACCAAGCTCAAACACAAAATTGTTTCATCTCCTGATTAAACTATAATTAAGCGACTGTTAACATCATGGACAAGCCAAAATCGGCTGTTAAAAGACAGATGGGTATCACTGCTTTCTTGTTAAGGGGCAATACATCAAAAACTCTTGATGGTCCATCTGCTGATGTAGAATTGGAAAGCAACAAAAGTGCTACTGTTACACGTAAAACTACAGGTGCCATTCAGCCAGAATCAGAGCATGTAGCTGTAAAACACAGTAAAAAAACGACACCATCAATGATAGGGGACGTTCCGCACCAGCCTAGATCATTCAACTTCCCTCACCGAGGGTTTGGAAAGAAAAATGTTGTGAAGAGAAAGTTTCAACCATTGTGGTTTGACAGCTGGCCATGGCTGCACTATCAAGAAGATGTGGACAAAGTATTTTGCTTTCAATGCGTCAAAGCCTACCAGCTTAACCAGTTAAAATGTTCAACTTTGGAGCCAGCTTTCATCTCAACTGGTTATGGGAACTGGAAAGATGCCACAGCCAAAAAAGCTGGCTTCTCGGCTCACGAGAAGTCTGACTGCCATCACGAGGCCGTGCAGCGTGTGGTGACACTACCAGCCACGACTAAAGATGTTGGAGAAAGTCTCTCAGAAGCACATGAAGGGGAGAAAGTAATTGCACGCCAAAACCTGCTGAAGATCCTCTCGAACTTGCGATTTCTTGCCAGACAGTCTCAAGCTCTTCGAGGTCATGGAGATGAGGAAGATTCAAATTTCACTCAACTCATCTATCTCAGAGCTGAACAAGACCCAAGCCTACTGGAATGGATCAAGAAGAAGGCCAACAAATACACCAGTCCAGACATACAGAATGAATTGCTGAAGGTAATGGCCTTGAATGTTCTCCGGGATATAGCAGCACGCATCCATACCAGCAAGTTCTTCACCATCATGGCAGACGAAACGACAGACACGTCCAACAGAGAGCAGGTAGTCATATGCATCCGTTGGGTGGACGAATCACTGGATGTTCATGAGGATTTCATCGGGCTCCACCAAGTCGACATGATCGATGCCAAAACCTTAACTGCAGTAATCAGAGATGTACTGCTTAGGATGAACCTGTCTATCAGGAAATGTAGAGGACAGTGTTATGATGGCGCTGCGGCCATGAGTGGACCTATAAAAGGTGTCGCAGCAAACATAAAAAAGGACGAGCCAAGAAGCCTCTATACTCACTGCTATGGCCATGCACTAAATTTGGCATGTGGAGACAGCATCAAAAAATGCAAACTCATAAGCGATGCTCTGGATACAACAAGGGAAATAACCAAACTGATCAAGAAGTCACCTAAGCGCGATGCCCAGCTGTTAAAGATACAGAAAACTATGTCAGATGAAGATACAACACGGCCTGGTATACGTCTGCTGTGCCCAACCAGGTGGAATGTTTGTGCAGAGGCAATGCACAGCATAATAATGAACTATAACGTCCTTATGGAACTGTGGGAATGGTCCCTTGAGAACTGCTCTGACACAGACATGAAGGCCAGGATACGTGGAGTTTTCAGCCCATATGGAGAGGTTTGATTTCTTCTTTGGACTTTGTCTTGGCCAGTGCATACTTCAGCATGCTGATACTCTCAGCCAAACACTTCAGAAAAAGGATATTTCAGCTGCTGAAGGACAGGAAGTAGCTGACCTGACAGTGACCACTCTGAAAACACTGCGCACAAGTGAAAACTTCCAGATGTTCTGGGATACAACAAAGTCTAAAGCAGATTCCTGCAAAGTAGATAAAGCATGCCTCTCCCCAGACGCAAAAGAGCCCCAGTCAGGTATGAAGTTGGAGACGGACACCCAGATTTTCATGACTCTGTGGACGCCCACTACAGGCGGATTTACTTTGAAGTACTTGATCTGATGACTGCACGGATAGAAGATCGCTGTGAGCAGCTTCTTCTCAAGGCAGCCACTGATGTAGACTACACCACGGAGATGGAGAACGTCACATCCTTCTACGGGGATGACTTTCAGCCAGCCAGACTGGAAGCTCATTTAAAATCCTTCACTGCAAACTATCCCAAGCAGGATGGAGAAATACCCACCATGAAGGATAGCATCAGCTACTTCAAATCACTGTCTCCTGGTCATCGCTCCTTGATTTCAGAGGTTGATACCTTGATGAAGTTAATACTAGTAATGCCAGCAACCAATGCCACCAGTGAACGTATGTTCAGTGCTCTGAGAAGGGTTAAGACCTATCTGAGGACTACTATGTCTCAAAACAGGTTGAACCACCTCATGCTCTTGCACGTCCACAAGGAAATGACTGATTCCCTGAAAGACCCGTCCAAGGTGATAGAGATGGCAACCATGTTTGTGGACGGTTCTGAACATAGAAAAAGTATATTCGGTGTGTTCACTACCCAGGACTTGGCCACCAACCCAGCACTGCACAAGACCAAAGCAACTCAGACAATGGGACAGGAATGATATCTAAAAGTAAGCAAAATATTATTGCTGTCACATCTATATTGGCAGTTATTTGTTATCAATAAAGTTATAATAACAAATTATTTAGATTCTTGCTTTTTATTTTGTCTGTAGACCAATTTTTTTATGTTAAAATTCCATTTTAAATTGCTCCAGAAGCCACGAAACGCAACCCATTTTTTTAAAAATTCCTGGGGGGGGCATGCCCCCAGACCCCCCTACCGATCGTCGGGCCTGCGGCCCACCGAATCGCCAATGGCCGGACCACTTCTAAATAGCTTCCTACGCCTTTGCTACATAGCGAGGAATTCGAAAGGACACCAGTGGCTTGGATAAGCGTGGGACTTTTCTGGAAATAGACATATGAATATGTAAAAGGTGAAGGTATAGGTGCAGGGGTATAGTCTGAGATCAAGTATTTCATCCGGCTTTTACATTTGTATCACCTCGTCACTGGACCTGTTCATTCGTGTGCCATCTCAACTCCACGGAAAGCATACAGTCCTGCAGCCATTTCGGCGCATTGAACCTGGCATACACATTGCCATCTCTGTCCTACCAGGTACTTATTTTCACCTGAGTCAAGTGAGGCATTTGAAGGTTGAGTGCCTTGCCCAACGACACGACGTCGAAATAATGTCCCGAAGTTGAGAAGAGAGAACCATGTTATTACTCTGAAAATCCTGCACCAAGCAGGATTCGAAACCACACGGCAGGCAGCGACATTGACAAAGTTGCGCCTACTGTGGGGCACAGCTAAAACTCACTTGGATGGTATACAATTTTCGGACCTAATATTTAAGTGGGTTAACTAGCATTTGGACAATTTTTCGATGCCCGTTTTAATCAAAATTCTTCATGACTTTTGTTGCAAACACATAAAATCATCATAAATATTGCTCATGTCTGGCGTGAAGCCCCAGTGCAGGTATAGGAATGAACAACAGGCCAGTGATGCGTTGAAAAAACCTACTATTTCGGCAGTTTCACACCCTTTTAATTTTTTTATATTAGTCTGATTATTGGAAGTATATATAGGCCGATTTAGATTTATCTACTTTAGGAGTGTTGAGTGGGCGAAACTGATGGTCCAGAATGCATGTATATCTGTGGCAGGAGTACGTGTTAGAGGTAATTTTTTATTCAATTTCAATGGCAAAACTATGATGTTTAATCTGTTTTTATAATGTTAGGGCTCTGACAAGAACCTTTCTTGATAAATAGAGTCTGGCATCTGTTGGGCAATTCAGACGAAAGCTAGCTGTTCCATTAGCATTGCCCTGCGGCTTGCAGACCGATGATACAGATTATACATTTTCATGAAAACTTCCATCTGAAGTTTGAAACTAGTAGCTGATGATGTCTGCCCCAGTCTTCTTGCCTTTTTATATCATGATTTCATCTGTAATGCTCTGCAGTGCAACATCATCATCTGGTCGCAACATCTGTTGAGCTGTTTTTCTAAAGAACTATCTATCTTCCTGCGTGAAACGGAATTGTTTTTCACTTTCATGGTGATCGTCTCTGAAGTATTAAAATCAGTTGAATGTGAAAAGTGAAGGAAAGTCGGCTTTGTATAAGAACATTCATGCTAGGTGTGATGTGTTAAGATATCTGACAACATAATGAACTCCGTGGAGTACGTGTGCCTGTCGTAAAAGTGTTATTGACAATAGGTGTTAATTTTGACACCATTAAAAATACTATTACGATCATCATATAGCTGCTAATCAATATCGCCTATTGAAAATGTTCCTCTATCATCAAATTGTATCTACACATCACTGAGGATTCATGTTAGCTTGCACTGAAACAGTACGTATTTACTTTAATTAAGTATCAACGACTTTCTTATGTATATTTTTTCTACACAACGACATTTGAAGCTGCGAATCATTCATTTTAAGTTATATTGTCGATATTGTGAAAAATATTGGTTTGAAAATTATCATAAGGGGCTACTAACAGGTACGATATAAAACTTCAAAATCTTTTTTTATAAAATCAGCTAATTAATTGCATATAACATCTACACTAAAAACTCATGGTCTCACCACCCTAACTAAGCCGAAATCCGGCCAGGTGTCTACTAATAATGGAATCATAACACAAAATATTTTTAATGTTTCTGTTCTAACCTCTGTTGAATTAAGAAAAAATACAAACAGGGTATAATTTTTTGAATATTTAATAAGCACACATGGTTTCCGTCATGCAGGATATCAGGTATAACTGTTTCATGATAATCTCACAGAGGTATAGTGCATGGGTTAAAAGGATGCGTGTCTGGTCTGTAACCGAGGGTAAGAATTAGAGCAAATTTTCAGCTGTTCTGACGTTTACACACGTCATGGACTGTAGCTCAAAATCTGTCTGGCTACCAAATTTATATCGGACCTGCTTTTTGAAAATGGACAGATCAGGTTTTGTCATGATATGCGACACTATAATTATGTGGATATTGTCGAAAAGAGGTGAAATCGGCCCATGGAATTGAGGCAGATTACATGTATTTCAATTGGAGCGGCATTTGGGGTGGTTAGACCTCATTTTATAACTTCAAGAGATGTATTAAATTAACAAGTCTGTGACGTCATATATAATGATTATGCCAGTAGATACATGACAACTACAGAGCTAAATATCTTACTAGTTGAAGCTGAAATCCAAGGGGCTTTCATACTGACGGGATAGCTTGTGTAAAAATTGCTGTTCTGTATGTTTGTCTCTGTAAATGGTGACTAAAGAATAATATAATCAAGTTACAATTTTGTGGATAATTAGAAAGCACACAATGTTTTTTATGAAGGATATAATAATATAACTTCATAGCGAGAAATTCGAAAGGACACCAGTGGCTTGGATAAGCGTGGGACTTTTCTGGAAATAGACATATGAATATGTAAAAGGTGAAGGTATAGGTGCAGGGGTATAGTCTGAGATCAAGTATTTCATCCGGCTTTTACATTTGTATCACCTCGTCACTGGACCTGTTCATTCGTGTGCCATCTCAACTCCACGGAAAGCATACAGTCCTGCAGCCATTTCGGCGCATTGAACCTGGCATACACATTGCCATCTCTGTCCTACCAGGTACTTATTTTCACCTGAGTCAAGTGAGGCATTTGAAGGTTGAGTGCCTTGCCCAACGACACGACGTCGAAATAATGTCCCGAAGTTGAGAAGAGAGAACCATGTTATTACTCTGAAAATCCTGTACCAAGCAGGATTCGAAACCACACGGCAGGCAGCGACATTGACAAAGTTGCGCCTACTGTGGGGCACAGCTAAAACTCACTTGGATGGTATACAATTTTCGGACCTAATATTTAAGTGGGTTAACTAGCATTTGGACAATTTTTCGATGCCCGTTTTAATCAAAATTCTTCATGACTTTTGTTGCAAACACATAAAATCATCATAAATATTGCTCATGTCTGGCGTGAAGCCCCAGTGCAGGTATAGGAATGAACAACAGGCCAGTGATGCGTTGAAAAAACCTACTATTTCGGCAGTTTCACACCCTTCTAATTTTTTTATATTAGTCTGATTATTGGAAGTATATATAGGCCGATTTAGATTTATCTACTTTAGGAGTGTTGAGTGGGTGAAACTGATGGTCCAGAATGCATGTATATCTGTGGCAGGAGTACGTGTTAGAGGTATTTTTTTATTCAATTTCAATGGCAAAACTATGATGTTTAATCTGTTTTTATAATGTTAGGGCTCTGACAAGAACCTTTCTTGATAAATAGAGTCTGGCATCTGTTGGGCAATTCAGACGAAAGCTAGCTGTTCCATTAGCATTGCCCTGCGGCTTGCAGACCGATGATACAGATTATACATTCTCATGAAAACTTCCATCTGAAGTTTGAAACTAGTAGCTGATGATGTCTGCCCCAGTCTTCTTGCCTTTTTATATCGTGATTTCATCTGTAATGCTCTGCAGTGCAACATCATCATCTGGTCGCAACATCTGTTGTGCTGTTTTTCTAAAGAACTATCTATATTCCTGCGTGAAACTGAATTGTTTTTCACTTTCATGTTGATTGTCTCTGAAGTATTAAAATCAGATGAATGTGAAAAGTGAAGGAAAGTCCGCTTTGTATAAGAACATTCATGCTAGGTGTGATGTGTTAAGATATCTGACAACATAATGAACTCCGTGGAGTACGTGTGCCTGTCGTAAAAGTGTTATTGACAATAGGTGTTAATTTTGACACCATTAAAAACACCATTACGATCATCATATAGCTGCTAATCAATATCGCCTATTGAAAATGTTCCTCTATCATCAAATTGTATCTACACATCACTGAGGATTCATGTTAGCTTGCACTGAAACAGTACGTATTTACTTTAATTAAGTATCAACGACTTTCTTATGTATATTTTTTCTACACAACGACATTTGAAGCTGCGAATCATTCATTTTAAGTTATATTGTCGATATTGTGAAAAATATTGGTTTGAAAATTATCATAAGGGGCTACTAACAGGTACGATATAAAACTTCAAAATCTTTTTTTATAAAATCTGCTAATTAATTGCATATAACATCTACACTAAAAACTCATGGTCTCACCACCCTAACTAAGCCGAAATCCGGCCAGGTGTCTACTAATAATGGAATCATAACACAAAATATTTTTAATGTTTCTGTTCTAACCTCTGTTGAATTAAGAAAAAATACAAACAGGGTATAATTTTTTGAATATTTAATAAGCACACATGGTTTCCGTCATGCAGGATATCAGGTATAACTGTTTCATGATAATCTCACAGAGGTATAGTGCATGGGTTAAAAGGATGCGTGTCTGGTCTGTAACCGAGGGTAAGAATTAGAGCAAAATTTCAGCTGTTCTGACGTTTACACACGTCATGGACTGTAGCTCAAAATCTGTCTGGCTACCAAATTTATATCGGACCTGCTTTTTGAAAATGGACAGATCAGGTTTTGTCATGATATGCGACACTATAATTATGTGGATATTGTCGAAAAGAGGTGAAATCGGCCCATGGAATTGAGGCAGATTACATGTATTTCAATTGGAGCGGCATTTGGGGTGGTTAGACCTCATTTTATTACTTCAAGAGATGTATTAAATTAACAAGTCTGTGACGTCATATATAATGATTATGCCAGTAGATACATGACAACTACAGAGCTAAATATCTTACTAGTTGAAGCTGAAATCCAAGGGGCTTTCATACTGACGGGATAGCTTGTGTAAAAATTGCTGTTCTGTATGTTTGTCTCTGTAAATGGTGACTAAAGAATAATATAATCAAGTTACAATTTTGTGGATAATTAGAAAGCACACAATGTTTTTTATGAAGGATATAATAATATAACTTCATAGCGAGAAATTCGAAAGGACACCAGTGGCTTGGATAAGCGTGGGACTTTTCTGGAAATAGACATATGAATATGTAAAAGGTGAAGGTATAGGTGCAGGGGTATAGTCTGAGATCAAGTATTTCATCCGGCTTTTACATTTGTATCACCTCGTCACTGGACCTGTTCATTCGTGTGCCATCTCAACTCCACGGAAAGCATACAGTCCTGCAGCCATTTCGGCGCATTGAACCTGGCATACACATTGCCATCTCTGTCCTACCAGGTACTTATTTTCACCTGAGTCAAGTGAGGCATTTGAAGGTTGAGTGCCTTGCCCAACGACACGACGTCGAAATAATGTCCCGAAGTTGAGAAGAGAGAACCATGTTATTACTCTGAAAATCCTGTACCAAGCAGGATTCGAAACCACACGGCAGGCAGCGACATTGACAAAGTTGCGCCTACTGTGGGGCACAGCTAAAACTCACTTGGATGGTATACAATTTTCGGACCTAATATTTAAGTGGGTTAACTAGCATTTGGACAATTTTTCGATGCCCGTTTTAATCAAAATTCTTCATGACTTTTGTTGCAAACACATAAAATCATCATAAATATTGCTCATGTCTGGCGTGAAGCCCCAGTGCAGGTATAGGAATGAACAACAGGCCAGTGATGCGTTGAAAAAACCTACTATTTCGGCAGTTTCACACCCTTCTAATTTTTTTATATTAGTCTGATTATTGGAAGTATATATAGGCCGATTTAGATTTATCTACTTTAGGAGTGTTGAGTGGGTGAAACTGATGGTCCAGAATGCATGTATATCTGTGGCAGGAGTACGTGTTAGAGGTATTTTTTTATTCAATTTCAATGGCAAAACTATGATGTTTAATCTGTTTTTATAATGTTAGGGCTCTGACAAAAACCTTTCTTGATAAATAGAGTCTGGCATCTGTTGGGCAATTCAGACGAAAGCTAGCTGTTCCATTAGCATTGCCCTGCGGCTTGCAGACCGATGATACAGATTATACATTCTCATGAAAACTTCCATCTGAAGTTTGAAACTAGTAGCTGATGATGTCTGCCCCAGTCTTCTTGCCTTTTTATATCGTGATTTCATCTGTAATGCTCTGCAGTGCAACATCATCATCTGGTCGCAACATCTGTTGTGCTGTTTTTCTAAAGAACTATCTATATTCCTGCGTGAAACTGAATTGTTTTTCACTTTCATGTTGATTGTCTCTGAAGTATTAAAATCAGATGAATGTGAAAAGTGAAGGAAAGTCCGCTTTGTATAAGAACATTCATGCTAGGTGTGATGTGTTAAGATATCTGACAACATAATGAACTCCGTGGAGTACGTGTGCCTGTCGTAAAAGTGTTATTGACAATAGGTGTTAATTTTGACACCATTAAAAACACCATTACGATCATCATATAGCTGCTAATCAATATCGCCTATTGAAAATGTTCCTCTATCATCAAATTGTATCTACACATCACTGAGGATTCATGTTAGCTTGCACTGAAACAGTACGTATTTACTTTAATTAAGTATCAACGACTTTCTTATGTATATTTTTTCTACACAACGACATTTGAAGCTGCGAATCATTCATTTTAAGTTATATTGTCGATATTGTGAAAAATATTGGTTTGAAAATTATCATAAGGGGCTACTAACAGGTACGATATAAAACTTCAAAATCTTTTTTTATAAAATCTGCTAATTAATTGCATATAACATCTACACTAAAAACTCATGGTCTCACCACCCTAACTAAGCCGAAATCCGGCCAGGTGTCTACTAATAATGGAATCATAACACAAAATATTTTTAATGTTTCTGTTCTAACCTCTGTTGAATTAAGAAAAAATACAAACAGGGTATAATTTTTTGAATATTTAATAAGCACACATGGTTTCCGTCATGCAGGATATCAGGTATAACTGTTTCATGATAATCTCACAGAGGTATAGTGCATGGGTTAAAAGGATGCGTGTCTGGTCTGTAACCGAGGGTAAGAATTAGAGCAAAATTTCAGCTGTTCTGACGTTTACACACGTCATGGACTGTAGCTCAAAATCTGTCTGGCTACCAAATTTATATCGGACCTGCTTTTTGAAAATGGACAGATCAGGTTTTGTCATGATATGCGACACTATAATTATGTGGATATTGTCGAAAAGAGGTGAAATCGGCCCATGGAATTGAGGCAGATTACATGTATTTCAATTGGAGCGGCATTTGGGGTGGTTAGACCTCATTTTATTACTTCAAGAGATGTATTAAATTAACAAGTCTGTGACGTCATATATAATGATTATGCCAGTAGATACATGACAACTACAGAGCTAAATATCTTACTAGTTGAAGCTGAAATCCAAGGGGCTTTCATACTGACGGGATAGCTTGTGTAAAAATTGCTGTTCTGTATGTTTGTCTCTGTAAATGGTGACTAAAGAATAATATAATCAAGTTACAATTTTGTGGATAATTAGAAAGCACACAATGTTTTTTATGAAGGATATAATAATATAACTTCATAGCGAGAAATTCGAAAGGACACCAGTGGCTTGGATAAGCGTGGGACTTTTCTGGAAATAGACATATGAATATGTAAAAGGTGAAGGTATAGGTGCAGGGGTATAGTCTGAGATCAAGTATTTCATCCGGCTTTTACATTTGTATCACCTCGTCACTGGACCTGTTCATTCGTGTGCCATCTCAACTCCACGGAAAGCATACAGTCCTGCAGCCATTTCGGCGCATTGAACCTGGCATACACATTGCCATCTCTGTCCTACCAGGTACTTATTTTCACCTGAGTCAAGTGAGGCATTTGAAGGTTGAGTGCCTTGCCCAACGACACGACGTCGAAATAATGTCCCGAAGTTGAGAAGAGAGAACCATGTTATTACTCTGAAAATCCTGTACCAAGCAGGATTCGAAACCACACGGCAGGCAGCGACATTGACAAAGTTGCGCCTACTGTGGGGCACAGCTAAAACTCACTTGGATGGTATACAATTTTCGGACCTAATATTTAAGTGGGTTAACTAGCATTTGGACAATTTTTCGATGCCCGTTTTAATCAAAATTCTTCATGACTTTTGTTGCAAACACATAAAATCATCATAAATATTGCTCATGTCTGGCGTGAAGCCCCAGTGCAGGTATAGGAATGAACAACAGGCCAGTGATGCGTTGAAAAAACCTACTATTTCGGCAGTTTCACACCCTTCTAATTTTTTTATATTAGTCTGATTATTGGAAGTATATATAGGCCGATTTAGATTTATCTACTTTAGGAGTGTTGAGTGGGTGAAACTGATGGTCCAGAATGCATGTATATCTGTGGCAGGAGTACGTGTTAGAGGTATTTTTTTATTCAATTTCAATGGCAAAACTATGATGTTTAATCTGTTTTTATAATGTTAGGGCTCTGACAAGAACCTTTCTTGATAAATAGAGTCTGGCATCTGTTGGGCAATTCAGACGAAAGCTAGCTGTTCCATTAGCATTGCCCTGCGGCTTGCAGACCGATGATACAGATTATACATTCTCATGAAAACTTCCATCTGAAGTTTGAAACTAGTAGCTGATGATGTCTGCCCCAGTCTTCTTGCCTTTTTATATCGTGATTTCATCTGTAATGCTCTGCAGTGCAACATCATCATCTGGTCGCAACATCTGTTGTGCTGTTTTTCTAAAGAACTATCTATATTCCTGCGTGAAACTGAATTGTTTTTCACTTTCATGTTGATTGTCTCTGAAGTATTAAAATCAGATGAATGTGAAAAGTGAAGGAAAGTCGGCTTTGTATAAGAACATTCATGCTAGGTGTGATGTGTTAAGATATCTGACAACATAATGAACTCCGTGGAGTACGTGTGCCTGTCGTAAAAGTGTTATTGACAATAGGTGTTAATTTTGACACCATTAAAAACACCATTACGATCATCATATAGCTGCTAATCAATATCGCCTATTGAAAATGTTCCTCTATCATCAAATTGTATCTACACATCACTGAGGATTCATGTTAGCTTGCACTGAAACAGTACGTATTTACTTTAATTAAGTATCAACGACTTTCTTATGTATATTTTTTCTACACAACGACATTTGAAGCTGCGAATCATTCATTTTGAGTTATATTGTCGATATTGTGAAAAATATTGGTTTAAAAATTATCATAAGGGGCTACTAACAGGTACGATATAAAACTTCAAAATCTTTCATTAAAAAATCAGCTAATTAATTGCATATAACATCTACACTAAAAACTCATGGTCTCACCACCCTAACTAAGCCGAAATTCGGTCAGGTGTCTACTAATAATGGAATCATAATACAAAATATTTTTATTGTTTCTGTTCTAACCTCTGTTGAATTAAAAAAAAAATACAAACAGGCTATATTTTTTTGAATATTTAATAAGCACACATGGTTTCCGTCATGCAGGATATCAGGTATAAATGTTTCATGATAATCTCACAGAGGTACAGTGCATGGGTTAAAAGGATGTGTGTCTGGTCTGTAACCGAGGATAAGAATTAGAGCCAATTTTTTTGCTGTTCTGACGTTTACACACGTCATGAACTGTAGCTCAAAATCTGTCTGGCTACCAAATTTATATCGGACCTGCTTTTTGAAAATGGACAGATCAGGTTTTGTCATGATATGCGACACTATAATTATGTGGATATTGTGAAATCGGCCCATGGAATTGAGGCAGTTTACATGTATTTCAATTGGAGCGACATTTGGGGTGGTTAGACCTCATTTTATTACTTCAAGAGATGTATTAAAATAACAAGTCTGTGACGTCATATATAATGATTATGCCAGTAGATACATGACAACTACAGAGCTCAATATCTTACTAGTTGAAGCTAAAATCCAAGGGGCTTTCATACTGACGGGATAGCTTGTGTAAACATTGCTGTTCTGTAAGTTCGTCTCTGTAAATGGTGACTAAAGAATAATATAATCAAGCTACAATTTTGTGGATAATTAGAAAGCACGCAATGTTTTTTATGCAGGATATAATAATATAACTACATAGCGAGAAATTCGGAAGGACACCAGTGGGTTGAATGAGCGTGGGACTTCTCTGGAAATAGACATATGAATATGTAAAAAGGAAAGGTATAGGTGCAGGGGTATAGTCTAATATCAATTATTTCATCCGGCTTTTACATTTGTATCCCCTCGTCACTGGACCTGTTCATTCGTGTGCCATCTCAACTCCACAGAAAGCATACAGTCCTGCAGCCATTTCGGCGCATCGAACCTATCATACACATTGCCATCTCTGTCCTACCAGGTACTTATTTTCACCTGAGTCAAGTGAAGCATTTGAAGGTTGAGTGCCTTGCCCAACGACACAACGTCAAAATAATGTCCCGAAGTTGAGAAGAGAGAAACATACTATTACTCTGAAAATCCTGCACCAAGCAGGATTCGAAACCACACGGCAGGCAGCGACATTGACAATGTTGCGCCTATTGTGGGGCACAGCTAAAACTCACTTGGATGGTATACAATTTTCTGACCTAATATTTAAGTGGGTTAACTAGCATTTGGACAATTTTGTGATGCCCGTTTTATTCAAAATTCTTCATGACTTTTGTTGCAAACACATAAAATCATCATAAATATTGCTCATGTCTGGCGTGAAGTCCCAGTGCAGGTATAGAAATGAACAACAGGCCAGTGAAGCGTTGAAAAAAAACTACTATTTCGGCAGTTTCAGACCCTTTTAATTTTTTTATTGCAAGATTCTAGTCTGATTATTGGAAGTATATATAGGCCGATTTAGATTTATCTACTTTAGGAGTGTTGAGTGGGTGAAACTGATGGTCCAGAATGCATGTATATCTGTGGCAGGAGTACGTGTTAGTAGTAAATTTGTATTCAATTTCAATGGCAAAACTATGATGTTTAATCTTTTTTTATAATGTTAGGGCTCTGACAAGAACCTTTCTTGATAAATAGAGTCTGGCATATGTTGGGCAATTCAGACGAAAGCTAGCTGTTCCATTAGCATTGCCCTGCGGCTTGCAGACCGATGATACAGATTATACATTCTCATGAAAACTTCCATCTGAAGTTTGAAACTAGTAGCTGATGATGTCTGCCCCAGTCTTCTTGCCTTTTTATATCGCGATTTCATCTGTAATGCTCTGCTGTGCAACATCATCATCTGGTCGCAACATCTGCTGAGCTGTTTTTCTAAAGAACTATCTATATTCCTGCGTGAAACTGAATTGTTTTTAACTTTCATGGTGATCGTCTCTGAAGTATTAAAATCAGATGAATGTGAAAAGTGAAGGAAAGTCGGCTTTGTATAAGAACATTCATGCTAGGTGTGATGTGTTAAGATATCTGACAACATAATGAACTCCGTGGAGTACGTGTGCCTGTCGTAAAAGTGTTATTGACAATAGGTGTTAATTTTGACACCATTAAAAACACCATTACAAACATCATATAGCTGCTAATCAATATCGCCTTTTGAAAATGTTCCTCTATCATCAAATTGTATCTACACATCACTGAGGATTCATGTTAGCTTGCACTGAAACTGTACGTATTTACTTTAATTAAGTATCAACGACTTTCTTATGTATCTTTTTTCTACACAACGACGTTTGAAGCTGCGAATCATTCATTTTAAGTTATACTGTTGATGTTATGAAAAATATTAGTGTGAAAATTATCATAAGGGGCTACTAACAGGTACGATATAAAACTTCAAAATCTTTCATTAAAAAATCAGCTAATTAATTGCATATAACATCTACACTAAAAACTCATGGTCTCACCACCCTAACTAAGCCGAAATTCGGTCAGGTGTCTACTAATAATGGAATCATAATACAAAATATTTTTATTGTTTCTGTTCTAACCTCTGTTGAATTAAAAAAAAAATACAAACAGGCTATAATTTTTTGAATATTTAATAAGCACACATGGTTTCCGTCATGCAGGATATCAGGTATAAATGTTTCATGATAATCTCACAGAGGTACAGTGCATGGGTTAAAAGGATGTGTGTCTGGTCTGTAACCGAGGATAAGAATTAGAGCCAATTTTTTTGCTGTTCTGACGTTTACACACGTCATGGACTGTAGCTTAAAATCTGTCTGGCTACCAAATTTATATCGGACCTGCTTTTTGAAAATGGACAGATCAGGTTTTGTCATGATATGCGACACTTTAATTATGTGGATATTGTCGAAGAGGTGAAATCGGCCCATGGAATTGAGGCAGTTTACATGTATTTCAATTGGAGCGACATTTGGGGTGGTTAGACCTCATTTTATTACTTCAAGAGATGTATTAAAATAACAAGTCTGTGACGTCATATATAATGATTATGCCAGTAGATACATGACAACTACAGAGCTCAATATCTTACTAGTTGAAGCTAAAATCCAAGGGGCTTTCATACTGACGGGATAGCTTGTGTAAACATTGCTGTTCTGTAAGTTCGTCTCTGTAAATGGTGACTAAAGAATAATATAATCAAGCTACAATTTTGTGGATAATTAGAAAGCACGCAATGTTTTTTATGCAGGATATAATAATATAACTACATAGCGAGAAATTCGGAAGGACACCAGTGGGTTGAATGAGCGTGGGACTTCTCTGGAAATAGACATATGAATATGTAAAAAGGAAAGGTATAGGTGCAGGGGTATAGTCTAATATCAATTATTTCATCCGGCTTTTACATTTGTATCCCCTCGTCACTGGACCTGTTCATTCGTGTGCCATCTCAACTCCACAGAAAGCATACAGTCCTGCAGCCATTTCGGCGCATCGAACCTATCATACACATTGCCATCTCTGTCCTACCAGGTACTTATTTTCACCTGAGTCAAGTGAAGCATTTGAAGGTTGAGTGCCTTGCCCAACGACACAACGTCAAAATAATGTCCCGAAGTTGAGAAGAGAGAAACATACTATTACTCTGAAAATCCTGCACCAAGCAGGATTCGAAACCACACGGCAGGCAGCGACATTGACAATGTTGCGCCTATTGTGGGGCACAGCTAAAACTCACTTGGATGGTATACAATTTTCTGACCTAATATTTAAGTGGGTTAACTAGCATTTGGACAATTTTGTGATGCCCGTTTTATTCAAAATTCCTCATGACTTTTGTTGCAAACACATAAAATCATCATAAATATTGCTCATGTCTGGCGTGAAGTCCCAGTGCAGGTATAGAAATGAACAACAGGCCAGTGAAGCGTTGAAAAAAAACTACTATTTCGGCAGTTTCAGACCCTTTTAATTTTTTTATTGCAAGATTCTAGTCTGATTATTGGAAGTATATATAGGCCGATTTAGATTTATCTACTTTAGGAGTGTTGAGTGGGTGAAACTGATGGTCCAGAATGCATGTATATCTGTGGCAGGAGTACGTGTTAGTAGTAAATTTGTATTCAATTTCAATGGCAAAACTATGATGTTTAATCTTTTTTTATAATGTTAGGGCTCTGACAAGAACCTTTCTTGATAAATAGAGTCTGGCATATGTTGGGCAATTCAGACGAAAGCTAGCTGTTCCATTAGCATTGCCCTGCGGCTTGCAGAACGATGATACAGATTATACATTCTCATGAAAACTTCCATCTGAAGTTTGAAACTAGTAGCTGATGATGTCTGCCCCAGTCTTCTTGCCTTTTTATATCGTGATTTCATCTGTAATGCTCTGCAGTGCAACATCATCATCTGGTCGCAACATCTGCTGAGCTGTTTTTCTAAAGAACTATCTATATTCCTGCGTGAAACTGAATTGTTTTTAACTTTCATGGTGATCGTCTCTGAAGTATTAAAATCAGATGAATGTGAAAAGTGAAGGAAAGTCGGCTTTGTATAAGAACATTCATGCTAGGTGTGATGTGTTAAGATATCTGACAACATAATGAACTCCGTGGAGTACGTGTGCCTGTCGTAAAAGTGTTATTGACAATAGGTGTTAATTTTGACACCATTAAAAACACCATTACAAACATCATATAGCTGCTAATCAATATCGCCTTTTGAAAATGTTCCTCTATCATCAAATTGTATCTACACATCACTGAGGATTCATGTTAGCTTGCACTGAAACTGTACGTATTTACTTTAATTAAGTATCAACGACTTTCTTATGTATCTTTTTTCTACACAACGACGTTTGAAGCTGCGAATCATTCATTTTAAGTTATACTGTTGATGTTATGAAAAATATTAGTGTGAAAATTATCATAAGGGGCTACTAACAGGTACGATATAAAACTTCAAAATCTTTCATTAAAAAATCAGCTAATTAATTGCATATAACATCTACACTAAAAACTCATGGTCTCACCACCCTAACTAAGCCGAAATTCGGTCAGGTGTCTACTAATAATGGAATCATAATACAAAATATTTTTATTGTTTCTGTTCTAACCTCTGTTGAATTAAAAAAAAAATACAAACAGGCTATAATTTTTTGAATATTTAATAAGCACACATGGTTTCCGTCATGCAGGATATCAGGTATAAATGTTTCATGATAATCTCACAGAGGTACAGTGCATGGGTTAAAAGGATGTGTGTCTGGTCTGTAACCGAGGATAAGAATTAGAGCCAATTTTTTTGCTGTTCTGACGTTTACACACGTCATGGACTGTAGCTTAAAATCTGTCTGGCTACCAAATTTATATCGGACCTGCTTTTTGAAAATGGACAGATCAGGTTTTGTCATGATATGCGACACTTTAATTATGTGGATATTGTCGAAGAGGTGAAATCGGCCCATGGAATTGAGGCAGTTTACATGTATTTCAATTGGAGCGACATTTGGGGTGGTTAGACCTCATTTTATTACTTCAAGAGATGTATTAAAATAACAAGTCTGTGACGTCATATATAATGATTATGCCAGTAGATACATGACAACTACAGAGCTCAATATCTTACTAGTTGAAGCTAAAATCCAAGGGGCTTTCATACTGACGGGATAGCTTGTGTAAACATTGCTGTTCTGTAAGTTCGTCTCTGTAAATGGTGACTAAAGAATAATATAATCAAGCTACAATTTTGTGGATAATTAGAAAGCACGCAATGTTTTTTATGCAGGATATAATAATATAACTACATAGCGAGAAATTCGGAAGGACACCAGTGGGTTGAATGAGCGTGGGACTTCTCTGGAAATAGACATATGAATATGTAAAAAGGAAAGGTATAGGTGCAGGGGTATAGTCTAATATCAATTATTTCATCCGGCTTTTACATTTGTATCCCCTCGTCACTGGACCTGTTCATTCGTGTGCCATCTCAACTCCACAGAAAGCATACAGTCCTGCAGCCATTTCGGCGCATCGAACCTATCATACACATTGCCATCTCTGTCCTACCAGGTACTTATTTTCACCTGAGTCAAGTGAAGCATTTGAAGGTTGAGTGCCTTGCCCAACGACACAACGTCAAAATAATGTCCCGAAGTTGAGAAGAGAGAAACATACTATTACTCTGAAAATCCTGCACCAAGCAGGATTCGAAACCACACGGCAGGCAGCGACATTGACAATGTTGCGCCTATTGTGGGGCACAGCTAAAACTCACTTGGATGGTATACAATTTTCTGACCTAATATTTAAGTGGGTTAACTAGCATTTGGACAATTTTGGACGTTTTATTCAAAATTCCTCATGACTTTTGTTGCAAACACATAAAATCATCATAAATATTGCTCATGTCTGGCGTGAAGTCCCAGTGCAGGTATAGAAATGAACAACAGGCCAGTGAAGCGTTGAAAAAAAACTACTATTTCGGCAGTTTCAGACCCTTTTAATTTTTTTATTGCAAGATTCTAGTCTGATTATTGGAAGTATATATAGGCCGATTTAGATTTATCTACTTTAGGAGTGTTGAGTGGGTGAAACTGATGGTCCAGAATGCATGTATATCTGTGGCAGGAGTACGTGTTAGTAGTAAATTTGTATTCAATTTCAATGGCAAAACTATGATGTTTAATCTTTTTTTATAATGTTAGGGCTCTGACAAGAACCTTTCTTGATAAATAGAGTCTGGCATATGTTGGGCAATTCAGACGAAAGCTAGCTGTTCCATTAGCATTGCCCTGCGGCTTGCAGAACGATGATACAGATTATACATTCTCATGAAAACTTCCATCTGAAGTTTGAAACTAGTAGCTGATGATGTCTGCCCCAGTCTTCTTGCCTTTTTATATCGCGATTTCATCTGTAATGCTCTGCAGTGCAACATCATCATCTGGTCGCAACATCTGCTGAGCTGTTTTTCTAAAGAACTATCTATATTCCTGCGTGAAACTGAATTGTTTTTAACTTTCATGGTGATCGTCTCTGAAGTATTAAAATCAGATGAATGTGAAAAGTGAAGGAAAGTCGGCTTTGTATAAGAACATTCATGCTAGGTGTGATGTGTTAAGATATCTGACAACATAATGAACTCCGTGGAGTACGTGTGCCTGTCGTAAAAGTGTTATTGACAATAGGTGTTAATTTTGACACCATTAAAAACACCATTACAAACATCATATAGCTGCTAATCAATATCGCCTTTTGAAAATGTTCCTCTATCATCAAATTGTATCTACACATCACTGAGGATTCATGTTAGCTTGCACTGAAACTGTACGTATTTACTTTAATTAAGTATCAACGACTTTCTTATGTATCTTTTTTCTACACAACGACGTTTGAAGCTGCGAATCATTCATTTTAAGTTATACTGTTGATGTTATGAAAAATATTAGTGTGAAAATTATCATAAGGGGCTACTAACAGGTACGATATAAAACTTCAAAATCTTTCATTAAAAAATCAGCTAATTAATTGCATATAACATCTACACTAAAAACTCATGGTCTCACCACCCTAACTAAGCCGAAATTCGGTCAGGTGTCTACTAATAATGGAATCATAATACAAAATATTTTTATTGTTTCTGTTCTAACCTCTGTTGAATTAAAAAAAAAATACAAACAGGCTATAATTTTTTGAATATTTAATAAGCACACATGGTTTCCGTCATGCAGGATATCAGGTATAAATGTTTCATGATAATCTCACAGAGGTACAGTGCATGGGTTAAAAGGATGTGTGTCTGGTCTGTAACCGAGGATAAGAATTAGAGCCAATTTTTTTGCTGTTCTGACGTTTACACACGTCATGGACTGTAGCTTAAAATCTGTCTGGCTACCAAATTTATATCGGACCTGCTTTTTGAAAATGGACAGATCAGGTTTTGTCATGATATGCGACACTTTAATTATGTGGATATTGTCGAAGAGGTGAAATCGGCCCATGGAATTGAGGCAGTTTACATGTATTTCAATTGGAGCGACATTTGGGGTGGTTAGACCTCATTTTATTACTTCAAGAGATGTATTAAAATAACAAGTCTGTGACGTCATATATAATGATTATGCCAGTAGATACATGACAACTACAGAGCTCAATATCTTACTAGTTGAAGCTAAAATCCAAGGGGCTTTCATACTGACGGGATAGCTTGTGTAAACATTGCTGTTCTGTAAGTTCGTCTCTGTAAATGGTGACTAAAGAATAATATAATCAAGCTACAATTTTGTGGATAATTAGAAAGCACGCAATGTTTTTCATGCAGGATATAATAATATAACTACATAGCGAGAAATTCGGAAGGACACCAGTGGGTTGAATGAGCGTGGGACTTCTCTGGAAATAGACATATGAATATGTAAAAAGGAAAGGTATAGGTGCAGGGGTATAGTCTAATATCAATTATTTCATCCGGCTTTCACATTTGTATCCCCTCGTCACTGGACCTGTTCATTCGTGTGCCATCTCAACTCCACAGAAAGCATACAGTCCTGCAGCCATTTCGGCGCATTGAACCTATCATACACATTGCCATCTCTGTCCTACCAGGTACTTATTTTCACCTGATTCAAGTGAAGCATTTGAAGGTTGAGTGCCCTGCCCAACGACACAACGTCAAAATAATGTCCCGAAGTTGAGAAGAGAGAAACATACTATTACTCTGAAAATCCTGCACCAAGCAGGATTCGAAACCACACGGCAGGCAGCGACATTGACAATGTTGCGCCTATTGTGGGGCACAGCTAAAACTCACTTGGATGGTATACAATTTTCTGACCTAATATTTAAGTGGGTTAACTAGCATTTGGACAATTTTGTGATGCCCGTTTTATTCAAAATTCTTCATGATTTTTGTTGCAAACACATAAAATCATCATAAATATTGCTCATGTCTGGCGTGAAGTCCCAGTGCAGGTATAGAAATGAACAACAGGCCAGTGAAGCGTTGAAAAAAAACTACTATTTCGGCAGTTTCAGACCCTTTTAATTTTTTTATTGCAAGATTCTAGTCTGATTATTGGAAGTATATATAGGCCGATTTAGATTGATCTACTTTAGGAGTGTTGAGTGGGTGAAACTGATGGTCCAGAATGCATGTATATCTGTGGCAGGAGTACGTGTTAGTAGTAAATTTGTATTCAATTTCAATGGCAAAACTATGATGTTTAATCTTTTTTTATAATGTTAGGGCTCTGACAAGAACCTTTCTTGATAAATAGAGTCTGGCATATGTTGGGCAATTCAGACGAAAGCTAGCTGTTCCATTAGCATTGCCCTGCGGCTTGCAGACCGATGATACAGATTATACATTCTCATGAAAACTTGCATCTGAAGTTTGAAACTAGTAGCTGATGATGTCTGCCCCAGTCTTCTTGCCTTTTTATATCGTGATTTCATCTGTAATGCTCTGCAGTGCAACATCATCATCTGGTCGCAACATCTGCTGAGCTGTTTTTCTAAAGAACTATCTATATTCCTGCGTGAAACTGAATTGTTTTTAACTTTCATGGTGATCGTCTCTGAAGTATTAAAATCAGATGAATGTGAAAAGTGAAGGAAAGTCGGCTTTGTATAAGAACATTCATGCTAGGTGTGATGTGTTAAGATATCTGACAACATAATGAACTCCGTGGAGTACGTGTGCCTGTCGTAAAAGTGTTATTGACAATAGGTGTTAATTTTGACACCATTAAAAACACCATTACAAACATCATATAGCTGCTAATCAATATCGCCTTTTGAAAATGTTCCTCTATCATCAAATTGTATCTACACATCACTGAGGATTCATGTTAGCTTGCACTGAAACTGTACGTATTTACTTTAATTAAGTATCAACGACTTTCTTATGTATCTTTTTTCTACACAACGACGTTTGAAGCTGCGAATCATTCATTTTAAGTTATACTGTTGATGTTATGAAAAATATTAGTGTGAAAATTATCATAAGGGGCTACTAACAGGTACGATATAAAACTTCAAAATCTTTCATTAAAAAATCAGCTAATTAATTGCATATAACATCTACACTAAAAACTCATGGTCTCACCACCCTAACTAAGCCGAAATTCGGTCAGGTGTCTACTAACAATGGAATCATAATACAAAATATTTTTATTGTTTCTGTTCTAACCTCTGTTGAATTAAAAAAAAAATACAAACAGGCTATAATTTTTTGAATATTTAATAAGCACACATGGTTTCCGTCATGCAGGATATCAGGTATAAATGTTTCATGATAATCTCACAGAGGTACAGTGCATGGGTTAAAAGAATGTGTGTCTGGTCTGTAACCGAGGATAAGAATTAGAGCCAATTTTTTTGCTGTTCTGACGTTTACACACGTCATGGACTGTAGCTTAAAATCTGTCTGGCTACCAAATTTATATCGGACCTGCTTTTTGAAAATGGACAGATCAGGTTTTGTCATGATATGCGACACTTTAATTATGTGGATATTGTCGAAGAGGTGAAATCGGCCCATGGAATTGAGGCAGTTTACATGTATTTCAATTGGAGCGACATTTGGGGTGGTTAGACCTCATTTTATTACTTCAAGAGATGTATTAAAATAACAAGTCTGTGACGTCATATATAATGATTATGCCAGTAGATACATGACAACTACAGAGCTCAATATCTTACTAGTTGAAGCTAAAATCCAAGGGGCTTTCATACTGACGGGATAGCTTGTGTAAACATTGCTGTTCTGTAAGTTCGTCTCTGTAAATGATGACTAAAGAATAATATAATCAAGCTACAATTTTGTGGATAATTAGAAAGCACGCAATGTTTTTTATGCAGGATATAATAATATAACTACATAGCGAGAAATTCGGAAGGACACCAGTGGGTTGAATGAGCGTGGGACTTCTCTGGAAATAGACATATGAATATGTAAAAAGGAAAGGTATAGGTGCAGGGGTATAGTCTAATATCAATTATTTCATCCGGCTTTTACATTTGTATCCCCTCGTCACTGGACCTGTTCATTCGTGTGCCATCTCAACTCCACAGAAAGCATACAGTCCTGCAGCCATTTCGGCGCATTGAACCTATCATACACATTGCCATCTCTGTCCTACCAGGTACTTATTTTCACCTGAGTCAAGTGAAGCATTTGAAGGTTGAGTGCCTTGCCCAACGACACAACGTTAAAATAATGTCCCGAAGTTGAGAAGAGAGAAACATACTATTACTCTGAAAATCCTGCACCAAGCAGGATTCGAAACCACACGGCAGGCAGCGACATTGACAATGTTGCGCCTATTGTGGGGCACAGCTAAAACTCACTTGGATGGTATACAATTTTCTGACCTAATATTTAAGCAGGGTTGGCAAGAACCCGGGTAATATTAATATTACCCGGCCCACTGGGCAATAATGGGCAATATGGATAAATACGGGTTTTAATGGGCAATAATGGGCAATATTGGACGGCTGCCTATATTCGCCATCTGATACAATTTTAATTCCGACCCCCTGATACCTATCTTTGCTTTATTTACAATAACAAATATTAATTTAGTATCAGTCACGATGTCATATTATTTTTATTCTATATGTATAATTGATATTAAAAACAATGTATTCTATGATTTTAAGTGAAATCTGTTGGTGGGAATATAAGTGGTTTATGGCATAAATTAACTCAACAACATGTTGATTTCATGTGTACACACACAAAGCGGGCGGGGGCCCTAGGGTAGTGGTTAGCACCGCTGCCTTTCACGCCAGAGTCCGGGGTTCGGTTCCCGGTCTCGGCGTTTTCAAAGAAACAAAATTGTTTCTTCCCCATCCACGTGTGAAAGTTAGTATTGTGGGGGGCCTCCGTGACCGAGAGGTAGCGTGCTCGGCCTCAGACCGCCAGGGCTCGAATTTCGAATCCTGTGTCTGGAGAACAGTGTCATCTCAATCATCTCACCATCCTCAGGAGGTTCTCCTGGCCCAGTTTAGCCTATATGTGCACAAAGGTGGCCTAAAGCCCGATTCATTTCATTTTCATTTCACACACAAAGCAGTTGATGAACCCTCTGAGGCTGGTATTTTCGGTTATTATAGAAGTACATGATTTCTCATCTAATTTAATTTCATCTATTATAATTTATTATTAGATATAGAAATATGCCTACACTGCCACTAATAAATGATCTTGTCAAATTCAATTTAGAAGAAAATCAGTATTTGTTATAAACTGGGAAAGGAGGAACACAACGACAGGCTTCTAAGTAATATAAATACGAGCCCTAGACCACAAACACTAATTTCCGTGTCAGAAATCATGTCGCCTTCTGAGATCAAAGCTGCATGGTCATCGTGGACAATAGTTGTTTTTTTACCTTACAAACATGATACATTGAATCAACGTCGTCTTAATGTTGTTCCACAGTCTGCGACGCCGGCGGAACAATAAAACAGCATTGGGTCAAAATCTGGTGCACACTTAGTATTAACCCAATGCCTGCCCAGTTATGTGTTTTTCAGGAGCGCTACAATCACACCTCTTGTCAATAAAAGTTTACCGTCTGGAGGCGTCTACACATTACGTAACCTAATTACGAGGACGTCCCTCTGATTACGTAGCCCGGTGCAGTACATCACTGACTGTTTTTTTCTTGTCTTAATAATATCCGTATGCGTTTTTTTAATATTGCTTTGTAAGTTTCACTAAAAGGCACTGTAAATCGATACCAAATATTTAAATATACTACTAAAACTTGCGAATTGCACAGTTAAAACCCAAATGGTTTCATGGTACGAGCAGTCGTGCATTTCACACATTCAGTACCCAAGGGACTACACAATTATAAATCTATTGTTGAGATTATCTATTAAAAACACATTTAGTACATCCAACTATCCCTCCACATGCTTATCTTATAACAAGTAAAATAATATCCTTAATTACGTTTTGAACGATTGATTTGTAGGCCTACATTTCACTGAAAGGCAGTGTAGATCGATACAAATTTAGCACTAAAACTATCGTATTGCACAGTTAGAACCCAAATGGTTTCATGGTATGAGCAGTCGTGCATGGCACGCATTCAGTACTTAACATGCCTAAGGGACTGCACAAATATAAATTGACACTTCGTCATTTATTTTTCATTTATCACTTTTCTTTTAAAATTGGCTAATATTATTGCCTATTTTTGCATGCTTTGACAATATTATTTTTACTCTTTACTTTGTGATATTCTAATATTTTTTTTATTTATTTTTTTTATTGCCTATTATTGCCCATTATTGCCCACTTTGGCTAAAAAATCATTTTCTTTTACAATTGGCTAATATTATTGCCTATTATTGCGTGCTTTACAATACTATTTTTACTTTGTGATATTCTAGTATCTTTTATATTTTAAATTTTTATTATTGCCCATTATTGCCCACTTTGGCTAAAAAGCATTATTGCCCAGCCCGGGTTTTCCCGGGTTTTCCCGGGATGGGAAATCCGGGCCGGGTAATATTGCCAACCCTGTATTTAAGTGGGTTAACTAGCATTTGGACAATTTTGTGATGCCCGTTTTATTCAAAATTCTTCATGACTTTTGTTGCAAACACATAAAAAATCATCATAAATATTGCTCATGTCTGGCGTGAAGCCCCAGTGCAGGTATAGGAATGAACAACTGGCCAGTGAAGCGTTGAAAAAAACTACTATTTCGGCAGTTTCAGACCCTTTTAATTGTTTTATTGCAAGATTCTAGTCTGATTATTGGAAGTATATATAGGCCGATTTAGATTTATCTACTTTAGGAGTGTTGAGTGGGTGAAACTGATGGTCCAGAATGCATGTATATCTGTGGCAGGAGTACGTGTTAGTAGTAAATTTTTATTTAATTTCAATGGCAAAACTATGATGTTTAATCTTTTTTTATAATGTTAGGGCTCTGACAAGAACCTTTCTTGATAAATAGAGCCTGGCATATATTGGGCAATTCAGACGAAAGCTAGCTGTTCCATTAGCATTGCCCTGCGGCTTGCAGACCGATGATACAGATTATACATTCTCATGAAAACTTGCATCTGAAGTTTGAAACTAGTAGCTGATGATGTCTGCCCCAGTCTTCTTGCCTTTTTATATCGCGATTTTATCTGTAATGCTCTGCAGTGCAACATCATCATCTGGTCGCAACATCTGCTGAGCTGTTTTTCTAAAGAACTATCTATATTCCTGCGTGAAACTGAATTGTTTTTAACTTTCATGGTGATCGTCTCTGAAGTATTAAAATCAGATGAATGTGAAAAGTGAAGGAAAGTCGGCTTTGTATAAGAACATTCATGCTAGGTGTGATGTGTTAAGATACCTGACAACACAATGAACTCCGTGGAGTAGCCTCTGTGTGCCTTTCGTAAAAGTGTTATTGACAATTATGATTATGCCAGTAAGTACATGACAACTACAGCTGCACTAAACAATCTAGGAGAGTTTTCTACTGACTCGAAAGTTTGTATATATAAATTCCTGTTCTGTATAGATATATATAATATATATTATATAAGATATATAAACATAATACAATTAATTTATAATTTTGTGGATAATTTAAAACACACATTGTTTTCTTTATGCTGGATATCAGATGAGCTACAACTGCACAATGAGATTTTTGAAGGGACACAGTGTGTTAAATACTTTAAATGTATGTGTCTTTTCTGGGAATGGGCGTACTGGTATGCATCGTCTGAGTGATGTGTAAATATAATAACTTAGGCTACTACGCCTATACCATGCACATAATTCAGTATATCAGTATATTTAATATATTTGCTGACATTAGAATGTTTTATTAATTGTTTTAGGCTTAAGTTCCACTAAATATAATTATGTTAATCATGTGTTATTCATAATATTTGTTACCCCTGGCCTTACACGCGGATCATTGGTTTAGAATTTATATATTTAAAAAAAAATGATATAATTTGTTTGTTCAGGAAACAAAGGGTTAAAAACTTTCAAATGTTATTTTTATTGGACAAGGTATAATTCTCAATTAATTTAAAAATATTATTTTCATATTTATCAGTGTTTACGAATTATTTTAACGGCAAATTCCACACTTTAGCTTTATATTAGGCATTGTGTCCAATTTGTTTACATATTTCGGAGCAAGTAACAATCCTGAAATTGATAGACTATTTCAATTATTTTGAAACATTTATCAAAGCACGTTCACCTCGAAATGCCTCTTTAAAAAAATAACTAATTTGAACTAGGCCAGACTATATAATTTACAGACCCTCTTAGAAGCAATGTTATAATCATCCCCCGCCATTAATTAGGTTAGAGCTTTTGTGGTCACAAATATTTGAAAAGTCAACCTGTGGTGGGCATTTTAAATGTCAGTAAACTCACCTGCACATTATATCTGACTGCAATTTTTGAGTTTCTGCGCCCACAAAAAATTATGAAGTTCATGCATGGCGGCCATTTTGAATTTCCGTAAAACCTTGAAAAATTCACATGCACATCTCCATATCGTGGGGCATGTGATTGTAAAATTTGCATAGTTTAGGCCTATGACTAAGTTTTTGCAACCGCAAAAAAATTAAAGTTGATCCGTGGCGGCCATTTTGAATTTCAGCATATTGTGGGGAATGTGATTCTAAAATTGTATTAATTTCTGACGTTCAGTTTCAAAGTTTTTGCGCCCACAAAAAAATTTGGAGTTGACTTCTGGCGGCCATTTTGAATTTTGGTAGCATCTTTAAAAAATCACTTATACATCCACCTGCTGCTAGGAATGTAATGTTAAAATAAATAAAAAAATGACCAAACTATTTTTTTCGCCCATCAAAAAATTGAAGTTGGTCCGTGGCGGCCTTTTTGAATTTCAGTAAAACCTTGAAAAATCACCTGCACATCTCCATATGGTGGTGATCGTGATAGTAAAATTTGAATAATTTCTGACTTTAATTTGGAGTTTTTGCGCCAACAAAATTTTATGGAGTTGACCTCTGGCGGCCATTTTGAATTTTGGTAGCATCATTAAGAGATCATTTGCACATCCGCATGTTGCTAAGAAAGTCATGTTGAAATTAAAAAAAAAATAACCAGTAGTTTTTGGGGTTTTGCACCCACAAGAAAGCGTGACGCCGGACGCCGGACAGAATCCTGACGTGACTAAAATTCCCCTTCCTACGGGCGGGGTATAAAGGACGGTGCCCTAGTGTAGTGGTTTTTGCTGGCACCTGTCATACAAGAGCTCATCGGCTTGTTTTCTGCTGTGGTATTCAGGTTAACAAGACACAGTCATGGTTCAACCACGTCCACTCGAGAATGTTCAGTATTCTGGGTATCCTCTAAGACCGAGAGGTGGCGTTGTTGGCCTCATACAGCCAGAACTCGAATCCTGTGCCTCATTCATTCATTCATTCATTCATTCATTCATTCATTCATTCATTCATTCATTCATTCATTCATTCATTCATTCCGTACATGTACATGTACATGTATGTGGATGATTACTGCCTGGATATAAATCTATATATATTAAAACAAACCAAAAAAAATCGGAAGAGTAGTTTTAGGCCCTACCTACTTAATATTCATTGTCGATATGATATAAGTTTGCCAATGAATTATTATAAAAGACCATATAATTATAGGCTTATGTTCATTTGAAAGTCTTTAAATACATAGCCTACAACCAGCTTTGTTTTTATATCACATTTTGGAAATATGCAAATTAGGTTTAGAAAAAACAAAAGTATTCTTTATTTTTTATTGAAATAGGCTTTTTATTATTACCTTCAATTTTATGGGCGCACTGTCAGACGGAGTCATCTGTACACAACACAACCAGCAGAAAGCCAGACGTAGACCTGTGAGGCCATGTAAGCTGGCATGTCAAGTGACCAGCTCAAATTTCAGTCTCTGTAAAATCAGAAAGGCTTACTATATCCAGCCTCTTTACAATAAATTGGTATAGGCCTATTATCAACCACATTGATACGATACATGCAACTGTTCACATTCATCTAAATATCGGGAAAGTTATGAAATGGATAGCAGTGGTTATCTACATGACTTAACAACACCTTGAAAATATATTTTCATGAATAATAAATAGAGCGTTGTCCCAAGAAGAGGATGCAAAACCAACTGATTCAAAATTATGTCGTGTCCCACCTAACAAAGCCTAAATTAACACCATCATCTTGGTACTCGACATGACTCATCAGTCACTGTGACTTGTTTCAATACGGCCAACCAGAGCACATGACAAGTAGCTCACGGAAAATATTTTGTTGCCTTTGAAAGAAGGACCATGCAGCTGCTATATGTCATATATTGCCCTCGAAAATCCAGATAGTATCCACTCTCACTTTTGAAAACATTTGGAACACACGCACCGAAAAAAAATAACAAATATTAAAGGGAGGAATACATGACGAAATTCTTATTTGCTCTTATCATCCATAATAATAACCATTTTTGTTACGTTGCCTCCCAAAATATACAAAACTAGCAAACATTCAGTGAATTATAACGTGAATATACTGCAATATTTTAGGGTGACATAAAGCTGTCCGTGGTGCATAATAATATTCAAATTCAATTCAAAATGTATTTATTGGGAGGAAAAACGAAGTTTAAATATCATAATACCTAAAAAATACATAATGTTGTCATGTCAATAAGGACAAAACACAATAATACTTCCAATAATTAAATTATTTAAATAAAAAGTACAGAAAACACCAGTGCAAACAACTATGAGAAACTAAGAACATTTTTTAATTTTATATATTAGGAAAACCATTAGCTACAATATATTGTTTAAACTATGTTCATATTATGACAAACTAATATTCGAGTGCCTGAAATTCTATGTTTTTGTAAATCTGATAGTTTGTTGTGATAATTTACTTTTACTAGCTGCGGATACATGGATATTGTTAGTCTGTCTGGTTTTATGGCTGTGTACTGCACTGGTTTATATGAACATATCATTAAAGATTAAAGGCAAGATTCCTTTTTTTGCTTCAGCATAAATATGAGCACGTGATAATTATAAATATAATAGATGTCGAGAATTTAAAAAAAATAGGCGATGTATGAGCTAGATATGATGAAGTCGTTATAATCCTTACAGCTCTTTTTCTGTACTTTGAACAAAGAACTTGTAAATAACAATAATACCCGTATACGCGACGATGGAGCTTAACTGATTTAATATAACCCTGTAGTAACCATTGAGATTCAAGTGTCATTATCTCGAATCCTTCTCGAACATTCATTTCTCAGTAATAGTTTCACAATCAGGTTCATCTGTTGTCTGAACACTGTCCTTATTGTCTTTGTTCACAAGGATGCTGTCTTCCACATTGCAGTCCAGAGCGATCCGTGCACAAATCGACGTTTGTGATGGAACGTACACTCTTTCAGAAGAAACTAACAATTGTTTGTCGCCTAAACTGTCAAGAATCTTCTTTTGTTTCAGAACAAACGGTGTGATGTCTTCTATCCGGTGGATCCATCTCGTGCCATAATCTTTTAATATCTGAATCAGAAAGTCAGCTAATAAACAAACAGTAGGCCCACTTAGCCTAAATAATCAACCCTTATCCTGCTGATCACGACTATTTTCGTTTTTAATCCATCTTAATAGTCTATCAAATCACTGATATTGGGAACGAAATGTTTGTGCTTAAATTAAACAGATATGAGTATTTTTCAGCCACATGAAGTTGTGGGTCGCAGTAACGATACACAAATTCAGGTGGGTGAAAATTCAAATAAATTAACTTAGCAGGATAAAAACGAGAGAGATATGGGGAATATCACCGGCTAGTCTAGGAGCTGAGACTGGGTGGAACAAGGCTTCAAAATTATTATTTCCGTGAGTCACCAACCGAATTTGAGTTCTTGGCCAACGTCTTGTGTTTGCTTGGCTACCACATATATATATTAATAACTTATATATTTGAAGAATAAATCGCTACATATAAATATATCAGTTTTCTTTAATTATCTGGCTATGGACCGCCAAGCATTCTTCTTCATGACGGCAGATCTTATCATCCACTACAAGCCGCGAATTGATGTCGTAATTCTCGACTTGTAGTGGATGAAGATGACTTGAAGTGGGTGGCAAATGAAGAAAATTCATTTTTATTCTTAAATAGTTCCACGCAAATTTTCGTTATAAAACCCCTAGATGTAGGAAATTAAACCATTCTTCACAGTTGCCAATTAATGTTTTGATGCATCGTTGTGGTTTAAAGGGTTAATATATGTACCACAGTGGGTAATTTATTCACCTGTCCTTTTAAACCAAGCTGTATAGCTCTGCGTGCACATTTTGTATATTCTGGTGTATGATCTGGGTCCCACTGAAGACGAACTTCCACGTTTGCGGTGGAAACATTTCTAGATTTCTGAAACTGCAAACGAGGATCATTACCAGATAGGCCTAATACCAGACATGACATTTTATTACAGCTGTAATAATAATGTGGTTGATTCCTACTCTGTAATTAGTGATTTATTTCAGCAAATAATAAAGTGAAAACATGTTGCGAGATTGGTCTACACAAGATGTATTCGGTTAATTGATTGTGGCCACAGTTTTTTATTGAAAGGGTAATCGATCGTGACATAGATAGAACATAATATGCAATAAATTTGACATATGTTCAATTGAGAGTAATCAAAGTGTAAAACATATGAGCAATTATTAAAATCCTAAAATCAGTGGCATATTGCAGTTTATTTTCTGATAATCGGGTCAGAAGACGCTTCAGCTGACTGTTTAAAAGCATAATCCATTCATTATTTAATCAGAAGGATCTCACCCTGCACCATTTCGTGGCGGGTGGATTTTGCTAACTATTATTATCTGATTATCGTGCTCGCCCAATTGTTTTCACCGAGATATTTCTGCATATTACAAACAGTCCATATCACAGGGGTTGTTAACAAACCTGAACATACATGGAACTGTGTCAGCTATGTTCTTTTTCGAACATGTTGAAGTATACAAAATACAATCTGACATCTTACTTCCTTAGAACAGGCTATATTTTTTTCATCTCACTAAAACGAGGGGCGTTGATTATTTATACTATTGCTATATTTAACACTTTAGGCTACCCTGCAAACATGAGACGTTGGTCTAACGTCGGGTTACTGCTGGCCCACCGTATACATGGTATACGACGTTGACTGACTTGGGGTGGGGGTGTTCTGTAATTGTTTAACGACGTTGGCCAAACAGTAACCCAACGTTGGGCCAACGTCTCATGTTTGTTTGGTAGTGTAAACACATGTATATTTCTACCTTAACGCTATACGCTTTTGACAGTATACAGTCAAATGCGGGCCTTTCAATCCATATTGCTAGCACACGTTGTTGATTTTTCTTGGATGCCCAGCCACATCGATACATCATCCATAAAAAATTGGTTTTAATCCATGACATCCTCTCAAAACTGAAAGCTGGTCCTCCGAATCTGGTAAAACATTTTTTCAAGTGATTTATTTTAAAAACGAATACTGCTACTCAACTACATATAAAACATATTTTGGATGCATGTACAATCGGGCTAGATGCTAGATGGTATTTTATTATGCTAGTGATAATTAAAATAAATGAAGATAAACACAGTCTGACCTTTGATTGCTGACAGCATAACTCGCTATGTCTTCATTGTAGGCTTGGTAAACTACAACATATTTCTCATCAAACTGAGCTAATATATGATTGCCGTTCTCTGGCCAGCACGTACGTTTCTGGTGCAGGTATGATTGTGTCAACAGATTCATCGTGGGCTCTGAATAATGTGACATATCCACAGATTCGTCGTGTGTTTCAGATAACGAGCAAGCCATCTGTTATGGAAAAAATAGCAATAGAATAAAACCGGGTGAAGTGTAGGTTAGATGTACATGATGTAGGCCTACTTATTCAAAATAGACACCTAACGCTTCTTTAGGGGTTAGGACTGTGCAATGCATGGGATCACAGATGTTCAAGTGATATGCTTAGCAGGACATCATATTTGATACTTTACAGACTACTAGTCCATATTACTTTTTCGTCCTAAACATTACCGGTATTTGAATTTAGTATTGTCATGATTAGGGCCTATCAGAGCCGTAATAATATTACAAGTAATCAGCGAATTTTAGTGCTGCGCGAATTACTGTAAATAGATTGGTAATTGATTTAATTGTATATTTACACCTGCAGTTGGTGCATTTTTTTAAATATTTTTCACATACACGTCTCAGCTAAAGTATAGTTACCGTACTACGTCCATTATAAACACTTTTAGAGGCCCATATATTATCCGATAATAAATGGCAGCAAATATATATATAGTTACTAAATTGTATTTCATTGTCAATCATTTTATACCGTACGGTTATAAATGTGGGCTCTAGCACGAGGAGGGTTAATTGAGCTTTCCAATATTCAGATAGGCCTACCGCGGTATGTCATCACTTTTCGTCATTGTTTATCACTAATAAAGGTGTGGAAATGCATCCTGTTATAGTTAATTGCATTTTGTTGTGCTTTAGAAAGATTCGACATTAATGTAAATTTAAAAAGTTAGGCCTATATATACTATATTATGTGATGTAGCCTACGACCTACCTTGTGCGTAATCCCTGGGTGTGGTCCTTCCCTTATGAAGCCTTATTTTGAGATCTACAATCCTATGAGACCCCACATTCGATTATTGCAGTTCACTATGTTTCGGTATCATATACATTCAATTGTATGCAACCAATATATATATAAAATATTGCATTTCATTGTGCAAAATGTGACAGAAACGACACAACTCTGACACAACGGCATGCAATAACAACAACAGAAACACGTGACGAAATTATAATGTAAACAAATCAATGAGTCCCGGAAGTGCTATCTCGAACCAGCGTGATTTTGCTCTCATTTGGTAATATGGCTCACCGTACGGTACTAAATTACTAAAGTGTTATGGATTACAAGAGCCCAGTTTCCTATTATTCAATGACGTAGACGACCCCAAGTAAGCCCTATTATAACGAATGCTGAGTAATGCAAAATCACCAGCAGGATTGTCACAGGCTTTGTTACAGATGAACAGAGAGCTGATTATGTAGCTTGTTCAGGTGTGTAAAATTCAGCTAATTAGACTTGGACACATGGGCGAAGATGGCAATATTTGAAGGGGTTATATATGTCAACGCTTAATTTATTACTAATCATAATGATCATATGCACACAGAAATAAAAACACCCATAAATGTCCCTTCAGAGAACTAGCTCCGTGGTGCCACTATACCTGGCATGCGTTTTCGGGACAACGCAACTGCTTAAAAAAATGAACAAAATTTACAATTATATCATAATACAATATACTGAAGTGGGCGTACCGTATAAAAATCATGTAGCACAACGATGTTGTCTAATTATTAAAACTAAACAACTTTTTTTTAGATCAGAAGCCTACAATTATGTGAATTGACAATAATAAAACCAACAAGCTGATACCCATGAGTAACCCCAAATGTCATTCACCTTTTTGGCGCGGGGCCTTATAGCCTACGAAACTTGTTTTCAAATTACTTCAGGCAAACTCAGTGCAATAAAAATGATCCTTCAAATGCAAATAAATAAATCAGTGTATTAATTAAGTCAGGTAAGTTGACATCTACAGCATAGCCCTGGCTTCAAACCACCTTGTATTTTTAGTATTTCATAAATCTGAGTTTTGTATAGCAAATTATGTTTATTGATTATGTCGCCCGTAATATCTGCTTGAAAATTACCTTTAGCTTGATCACAAAATATTACCAAAGAAAGTATTAAATATGAGATAATCCTTGTAAAAATCTTACATCTGTTTAGGCCTACTATGTATATTAATCATACCTGGGTTTATTTTCGGAATTCATCTGGAATTAGACCTAATTCCAAGTCTAATTCCAGGAATTGGAATGGAAATTAACTTTTAAGGAATTGGAAATGAATTGGAATTATTTAAAAAGTGGGTGGAATTGTGGTTATTGAACAGTTGCACTAGGTGTCTATTTAAAATTCGAAAAAAATATCGTAATATATATATATTTAGGCCATATCATGATTATACGTGTTAAGTGAATCGTTTTATTTATAATTTTAGTTGACACGGGAGCTGCTCGATACTTTAGTAATAACATACACATATGCTTACCCCTAGCAGTCAAATATCAAGGCGATTTTTTTTCTTAATACTTATTAATTCTATAGGGTATGGATATTATATCACGATATATCCGATACACCAAGCGTTTTGATATAATTTATCAATTCAATTTTGCAAAACAAAAAAATTATAATCCATAACTGAGTAAACATAATATGTGCAAAAATATCAATGCCACATTCGAAAGTGGGGTGTTACAAACACACTACGGAGCCTTTATTTTTTTCGTCCGAGTATATCGTTGTATTTTATTTTCAGATGTGTTTACCAGTCGAGTTACCTAAACAATTTGATCAAAATGTAAATGTCATGGACCTAGTATAAAATTATTCATATATGACTATTCTTATAAATCAGTTAAGTTCGATCAAGCACTAAATGATGTCAATGAACTCTAACAACATGACAAGTGTTAATAAAGAGTAAAGAGGTGTAGTGTAACAGCTCGCGGGAGCGGCAGGGGGCTAACATACAATCCTGTGGTGAGCGTGACTGTTATAGCTCTGGGTAGACACATGCAGTGACTTGCTCCTTATGAAAAAAAACAAAGCATAACGATACAACACCAGACCTGAATTTAATATCATGTTTTTAATAGCATTGTCTTTTTTATGTACTTTATGCCACCATATTAAATTAAATTAGACACCCGTTTATCATGCTCATAGTGATTTGTTTTAAAAATGAAACTAACCCAACATTGGGTATAAGTTACACAGAGCACTGTGTTTAGCCTGTTCCAACCAGACACAGACGGTACGCGTGTATCATAATGCGGACAGCTCTCCCAGCAAACATGAAGACTTGACCCGATGTTGTTTTATTGTTGGTCCAGCGCCGTTGGCGATGGGCCAATAGTGAAACAGCATTGGGTCGAATCCTCGCGTTTGCTGGGCTCCACACAGGTGTCTGTCTACACCCACCCCTCCCCCACCATAATATTCTCGCCAGCCGATCAAGGTACTTTTAGCAAGACAGCCGGCCAATCACAAGCTTACTACAATACTTGAAATTGTGAGCGGGGGACATATGACGTCAACCATCTGCACATTTTAACATGCGAAGAAGCAGTGTCTAGGGTGAGCAGTGTAGGTATAAGTAAACTGACAGTAATTACGTGAATAATTAAAACAAATAAACAACATGTAACATTTTATTATCTGTCAAAACGCAAATCTATTTCAATAATGCACTGATGATTTTAGTCTTTTTCAATCAATATTATTTTGGCTATAATCTCGCGCGATACGTATGACACACGGAATTTACGCTACAACAAAGATACAAAGATTGTACACAGTAGGCCCTATCCAATGTGAAGACCAAGAATTTAGTTATATAAAAATACATGCCATTGATGATATTTTGAGTTAAAACGAAGCCTTCAGGCAATGGATTATGTTGAGTTTATGCTTTCCCTGATTTGAAATGTCTACTTAGTTCATAAGTTTCTGCCGGGACGTAATCTACACAACCGTCACTAGATCTGCCAATCTTTCAGACATGAGTTTGCTGTGAATGAAATAGTATGTATGGTATTGAACTATGATGTCTAAAGTTAATAACGCTCGGATGTCCTCTTGTCAGTCACCGCCCACTTCCTGTATTCTCAAACAGATCCAGCCGTGCTATAGACCTGTCCATAACCTGTCCTGAGTGCCAGACATTACCGTTAGGCCTACACGATAGAACCTACACCCATCATTACTACGTAGGCTACAGTCGTCAAAATAAGAAATACTACATTGGAGGTTCTACCGAGACAATAAAAAAATAACATCTGGCCCGGCAGAATTTACCACGTGTTCCAGTTCCTGTATTTTGTTTCTAGAAGACTGAAAATTTATATTCAACAGCTTTAAGAGTGGTTTAACAGTTTTATCTTTCGTCCTAGGAGGTTTACCTTTACCTTCAGGCGTGGATGTGTGCAGTGGACACTTTGGTGAATCACCCCTGATTTGTGGGGATGATGTAAGATTTATACTACTATTCAATGATCCACGAGAAAGAATTAGTAGCATTGATTGGTGTAGTGCTGAAGAATGAGGATGACCACAGTTACAGCAGATCCAAGTCAGGCTATTGTGTTCAGCAACTGCCAAAAATGTAGGCTTACGTACACTTCTGGATTCATGTTTATGCATGGCACATGATACTGGTCAGTGGTCACAGTCAATGTAACGGTATTCAATTTTTGTCTAATACCACATTTGAAGCGAAAATGATCTTTCGATGTGCCTGACTATTTCCTAGTATAATATCTAAGAGGGGTCGCTGGCATAGAAGAGCTATATATGGTTCACTGTCATGTTCTGTTGATCATTGACATTTAAAAAAACCGAAGCTTAATTGGGAAGGCACAACTTATCTCTTATGATATTTCTCCATCACAGTATATATGACCTACATTATCATGTACACTGTATTTGTTAGGGACATCACAAACACAATTTTGATAGTGGTAGCTAGGCCCTATACATTCATTTGCCATCCTAAGATATGTTTTGAGCTTTTATTTATTTTTTGAATACCCTATGTAGCAACTATGGAAAGTAACAAAAAATATTATATATCAAGCCTGAATATTTGTTAAAAACTTTTGAAATGTCGTCTATAGGTTAAAACTGTGTTATTAGGACCCATATATATGACATTGTCGGACTGAAAATGAGCACCACAATTGGTGAAACACAGTGAAACCTAGACATAGGCCTACACATTTACATCAAGCTAGACATCTATCAATTATATCTATAATATAGGTGTTTGAATACCTACTCATTAGTGAAGTTATGACCAGTATAATACTTAACGACCCCTTTGGGCAATTTTACATTTACATTACGATATATGACCCCGTTGGATATAACTAGGCCTACAACTGTGTTAGACAATTATTTAAAAACAAAGCCAAAGGAGAACAACCAGACGGCAGGGTTTACCTCGCCATAAAACAAACAACACGCAGAGAGGGGGACAATTGAACTGACCGGGGGGGGGGGGGGAGGAATCACTGGCACGCTGCACCGGTGTAACCAGCTGGTAACCATCCAGAACCATTTTGAAAATAAACTGCATCGCGTTATTTTCTGTGCTTTAGATCCACCTACTGTCAGTGGCTGCCAAGTAAAAATGGCAGGCCGGGGCCATGTGGACGTTAATGAAAGGAGATTGAGACCTATTTATGGTAAATGCGTCGGTTAAAATATTCCTTTAACTTGTATTTTCATACACATGTAATAAGTTAATGTCAAAGTTGTGATTGCCATAGTTCAAGTGGCTATGTATACATGTTTGCTGTGTTGAATATTGATTTGAATTTCGAAGATCGAAATTCTCAACAAACATGACAAATGAAATGTCGGCGTCCCACTCGCACTCTCTCAGTCCTCGCTCCAGGACATTTCGCATTCATCTTCAAGACGTTTCTCCCTCGTAGCCGTGACGACTTGCCCCAGTTTAACACATTTGGCCCCCTGTATTCTGTAAGTAGTGAGGTCATCTGTTTAATTTTATGGAAATTCGGAAAAAAATTGCAGAAAATAAATCAGAATTTTTTTTGCCATATTTTTTTTTTCATAGTTATGAAGTAGGCTAAAGCCTGATTGTAAAAAGAATAGGTGACATAATAGGCGACAGCATGCCTGTTCCACTGACCTCTTCAACTTCAAGCATGGCGAGAGCTGGCTTAATTTTTCCTAATTGCGAGAAATCTAATGATGGTAACCCCCAGAACAGGTGATAAAAGTGCCATTCAAAACAAAGAACTTTTTTAATTCTACAATGATGGCTTCATTTCTACCAGTTACAGTGAGCAAAAAGAACAAACAAACAAAGAAAAATTTGCCTTTTATTACAGTGTCTCTCAAATTCATATAAAATTCCTGAAAAACACCAAAAAACCACCAAAATGACTTCGGATGTACCTACTACAGACGTCATTAATGGTGCCCAGTTTGACTTCAAAGGTGATCTGATTTGATTCAAACTCTGGTTGAGTTTGAATCAAATCAAATCAAAATGACCTTGAAGTCGAACTGGGCACCGTTAATGACTATTATGGCAGGAAAGCTGCTGTGCTCAATTGTTATTGACCTTAAAATATAAGCAAGATGATGTGGGATTGGCCATAGCACATCAGATAAAGTCCAGAGTAGCAATTTAAAGTTGGTACCTATCAAAGCCAATTTGATACTCGATTCACGGCATATTCACTTAGAATACACGTCGCTGACGTGGATTCCACGGAGAAATTGGATATTCCGTTCTGTTCCTGCTGGGTAACTTCCAGTTCCATAATACAAAACAACATTCCACCAAATTTTCAGGAAAATTCAGGGAAAATGAAAAAATGATCCCTGAGACCAAGCAAATTGAAAAAAGGCTACTCCCAGGATCTGGTGAAACAGCGTATGGTATGAATCTACTCGTGTTTTTTTTCAAGGCAGCTGGTCACAGGGGCGGATCCAGGATTTGAAAAAGGAAGGGGCACAGGGGGTTTGCCCCCAGGATTTTTTTGGCCAATTTAGCTGACTTTTTAAAAGTATTTGGCGCAAAAAAAGGAGTGGGCGTGCGCCCCCCCTCTGGATCCGCGTCTGGGTCAGCCGGGCTTTTTACTGGCGACCTCGTCAGCTACGCTCAACTAAAATCATTGTTTGCTCGGCTACCGCCTGACCAGCCTCAGGGTTTCCGCCAGGAATGTTTCAGAGGGGGAGGGGGGGATCCCCAGGAGAAACAAAAGCAGATTTTTTAAATTTTCATTGCCCATAATGGCCTATTTCACCTGAAATGACAGCAAAATATGGAATATATAATTTATTTTCTTTGCCAACAAGGGGTGGATATCCCCCTTTGGTGTTAAGTGGGGGGGGGGGGTCCGGACCCCCTTTTCCCCCCCCCCCCCTGGTGGGAACCCTGAACCTGATTCTTTACAATGTAACCCTATGCCAGGACGTACATCATAAAAAAATGAAAACTGTCCTATTAAATTATGCTGACCCTTTTTTCATGACTGCCGACATACTAAACAAAATATTTGACCACATTCCACTGTTTTCAATATACAAGAAATATCCTGTGCTAGATCAAAATCTGAGCTGAATTATAAAAAGGTCCAAAAATTGTGACCTTAATGTTCAAATTGCCTCGGGGCCAGGGATACAGAAGTCAAAGTCCACGAGGGGGTCATGAAGAAGAACAATTTTGATGAATTTTCATCCTTATGGCTGAGAAACTTTCATTTTTACCCTTGGTTTCACACTGGGCAAACTAGTGCAGCCTTCCCCGGGTATCTCAATTCTTAGAGATTCCCACATTGTCCCGTCCAAACGGCCTTAATGATGGCCTCCAAAACTTCCTCATAGGGCAGTGGACACAGTCTATTTAAATTTTTTTGCATTCTTTTGCAAAAATTAAAAAACATAGCACCTTGAAAAAAATTATCAGAAGGGGCCACATCATGCCTGTTCCACTTACCTCTTCAAGCATTTGTTGCAACTACATGTCTTTTGAAATTAAAGGCGAGATCTGGCATCATTTTTCGTAATTACGAGAAATCTAATTCATGGTAACCCCCAGAAAAGTTGATAAAAGCTCCATTCAAAACAAATAACGCTTTTAATTCCACAATGATGGCTTCATTACTACCAGTAATAGTGAGCAACAAAAACATACAAACAGAGAAAAATATGCCTTTTATTGCAGTTTCTCACAAATTCCAATGTATTTATAAATCCTGAAAAAAAAATGGAGAAAAGCATCAAAATGATTTTTTGTGATGTACCTACCTATGCCTATCGACAGCCTCGTTTACGGAATGACAAGCTCTCATTTACTGTCATTCATCATGTTCATAGACGGTGCCGTCGGCCTGTTGCCGTTGGCCCAACATTTATGACATTAGTCTGCAATTGGGTCAACGTGCCTCTAATAACCCCACAACAACTGAAGTGAACCAGTAGCGGCGCTACCCCAACTCAGCAACTGAACCAGTCTGTGGTACAAATAGCCACTCCCTATTATAGTATATAGTATATAGCCCATAGTATAGGGTATAATCATATTTTTATCTTGGGACTTTGGGCATCCCTGAAAATTTGGTGAACTTTTGTCCTGTTGTGTATTTTTGAAATTAGACTATTTGACAAGTAGGCTAGACCTAGGCCTAGATCTAATACTAATAGTAATAAGTTAATAGTAGACGTCTAATTTAGTCTGAGTCTAATATAATTAGTGTTTCACTGTACCGGTACATAACACTAATGGTGAAATGAGACCTGTGACCTGTCATTTCGATATTTTATTACATGCCACATGGTCTAACTTCGAAAACAACACAATTCCACAATATTTTCAGCGATGTCGGGGGTAGATGAAAATGTGATTTAAGCAAAATTTCACACAAAAGCGACTGAGAAAATTGAAAACAGACTAACTCCCAAGATCTTGTGAAACAGACTGTAGACATAGTCTATGTCATAATATTAACAAAACTACGAGATTATTAAACAATCCGACTGAGTTTTATTTATTTCCATCATTCAGTACAAGAATTAAAAGGCCATAATTTCACGTCTCTGATCTCTGTTTCTGGCGAAAAAGGTTCAAATAAGTTTAGCCATTAGGGAAATCTTTTAGCATTTGGCGAAGTGCCGAGTGCTAGCACTCACCCAGGACTTTGTTTTCTTACTAAGTGCTGTTGACATCTAACGTATTTCTCGAAGAAAATGCGGTCCACTGACCCAAAGAAAAAGGCTAAATGTAAAGAAATTTTCACATGTTTAGTTGACCACATTTGTCTTCCTCTATAGATCTAAAATGTGGTCCACAGAACAATAAGAAGTAGGGACCACTGAACTGCATGATTACTGTTTATGCCATGGGTAAACACTGAGCGATGTACAATTGGTCATTTTTAGTGTCTGAGCCTCTCAAACCTTTGTGAAAACTTTAAGGCATCTATAGACTGGATCCAGATTACTCATTAGATTAGACAGTGTCATAAAAACATTTATTTTAGTTTTGTTTCCATTTTGTACATAATTTTTGTTTCAATTTTGTACATAATTTTTTGGCTGTAAAGTTTGGTCCTTTAAAACAACGTTGATAATTAAATAGTATTGCAATATCCTACTCGGACCCACTCCTTATATATTAGCCCCTACTCACATGTGTGTACGGCCGCGTTGATATGATGGCAGTAGTGCAACCATACATTACCTGGCCCTAGTGTAGGGTTTACATTTCTGCATTTAGTAAAATAAACTCACAAATAGTAAAATTCTGCCCGCACATGTCTAAATCAGCGTATGAATACCATTTTTATTGCTATCAAATACAACGTTTTTATTGCGGTCAATTTTTCGATCACACATTTGTCTCTAGAATCCTTGGCCTAGCCTGGTTCTCGTTGAGAAAATGGCAGCCCATGCTGGCGATAACGGAGGTTGTGTTATCTGTTTCTCAATTTTTTTTCAAAAACAGGGTGTCTACTAGTAGTATGAAATATAATTTTTCCTCCAAAAATGATTTATATCAATACAAAAATAAAAAAAACTTTTGCCGCAATCCCGCATGGAATTTTTGGCAGTCTAAAATAAAACTTGCCTCATGGAATTCTCGACAGTCTTAAAGAGAACTTTTTCCAACCTACCGCATGGAAATTTTCACACCATGAAATCGGAAACAAGGATATTTTTTAGGTGGCCTTAGTTCTTTGTGCTCCATTTGAATGCTTGTGTTATGGGTCTACAGCCATTATAGATATTTTTACTCTTCATACAGTGCGGTGATCAATTTTAGATGTCAGAATCTGATCTATACAGATGTCAGATTCTGAAGACAGTCCCTGTGCTGAAAGGGTTGAACAAGTTATGGTAGACTGGGTAGTAGCATCGTCAATGCGAGAAAATCTGTAATGAATAAGAAAGATTAGTAAAACTGTAATGATATGCAATTACTGAATCGTAAATTACTGATAGTAATTTATCACCAAATATAATACTCTTTATTACTGATAAATAATAAATCATAGAGGTTTCAAACTTTTTCGATTTCCATAATTTATACTCTAGTACAACTAACTGGTGGCCATAGAGTATTCTCACCTTTTAGTGCAGTGGTTGTAGTCATTGTGAATTCATTTGAACTTTTTATCCAATTCAACAGCACTTGTATTATATCCCCCATTTTCATTCAGTCAAACACGACCTGGTTTTATATTTTTTATTTACACACCCTTTTTTTCTCACGAAAACAAATTATTTTAAATTTGCCATTAATTATTCAAAAATATTTCCGTCTACAGGGATGGAACACCACCAAAATAATTTGGCATTCCGTACCCTAAAAAGATGTTTCTTAAAAAATCAAATAAATATTGAAATTAGAATGATTGAACGAGAAATTTGCTCTCCTCAAATATCAAGGCCCGAGACCTATTTATTTATCCGGAGTCACATTAACTGTGGTGAATGATTTCCACTGATCTCTCAATCAATTTACTATACTTTTTCGGGAAATTTTACACACACTATTTTCTAATCATGTGGTGCCTGTCCTTGAAATTTTGCAATTCAAATATGTAATTCTGAAACAAAGGTAATGGGTATATTTGAAGGGGTGACATTTATTACATGTATGTTATAGAGACTATGACCACCCAAGTTAATATTTTATCTCCAACTGAGTATTGTTTTGTTCTCAACCCCCTCATCCCTGTGGGCTAGACATCACCAGGATTGTGAAAAAAAAGATATTGATCAGTGACTGTATTTCTAAAGACTGTTTTCATGTGCATGTACAGTGCATTGTTTACTGGGTATAGCTATTGAATCCCATTTAAACCCATGCTGTGTTGCAATATCTGCTGGATTCCCTGTTTTTTTACCAATGTTGTATTGTACTGAAATCATGCAGAATCACACGTGTATGTTGTGATACAGATATTTCTAGTCAAATTATCGCCTGATGTATCGCCCATCGTTATCTATTTCTCTATCAGAATTATGTATCTACAATGTTATCCTTGTAGATTGCTTGGACAATGGAAACAATAAGAAAGCATTGCAAGAAGCTGAGAAACTGTTAAAGAAACAGAAAGATTTTCCTTGTGCTAAGGTATGGCTTTTTTGAGCCACCAGTGAAGTGGGCATTCTAGTTAAGTTATGTTAATTTTTTTCAAAACAAGATTTATAATAATCAACAAAAGTTAATGTTCAAGAAAAGTACCCAGATAACATTGGATGTTGGCACAATGCTGTCTCAACATTGAGGCAACATTCAAGTGACAAGGTCCTCTGTTTTATGAAAATGATTTCATATGACTTATTTTTATTTCAGGCACTGAAGGCATTGGCATTGTTACGTTTAGGTCGGCATGATGACAGCACAGGACTGCTGCATGAGGTGCACGGCACAAGCCCCACTGATGACGCTACACTACAGGCCATGTCAATTTGTTATAAAGAGATGAACAGAAGTTGGTATTGCAGAGTGTCTTGTATATAGAAATATTTGTAAAAAAAAAGACTATTTTTTGTAAAAAAATAGTATAAACCACAGCATTAGAATATCACTTCAGGGAAAATGTATTAACCCTCAAGCCTATCTTTATAATATAATATATTATATATTATATTGTTCCCTCGTCATCAAAGTATTGCATTTACCGCTAGAGGACAACAAACTGCTATAGCTACTAAACATTGTTTGTCTGTCAAAAATTCTATGAGACAAGTTGTATTTTAGGCTGCCAAAAATTCCATGCGGAATTGCGCCAAAAGTTGAAAAAAAAATTTTATAGATATAAAAAAAAATTTCGCGAATAATTATATCTCTTAAAATGGACCTTTTTTTGACAAAAAATCGAGAAACAGAGAACACAATCTTCGTTTTCGCCAGCATGGGCGGCTCTTTTCTCAACGCCGACATGGCTGAGGCTAGGATTCTGGAGACCGACGCGTGATTGAAAATTTGGCGGCAATAAAAACTTTGTACTTGACGGCAATAAAAACTTTGTTCATGCTCTCATTTAGACATGTGCGGGCGGAAATATTTTCTTTTACTATTTACAATTTATAATTTATTTATTTTTAAACACAGAATGTTTGCAGAACATGTTATGCATTTAAAATGATCGGGTTGTTTTTTCTGCAACAACAATAGTAGACCAGTGCATTATATATTAATAGGACTTCACTCACGAATTGAGTCATAACACCGGCTACTCTTCCCACCTTCATGCTTAGACTCCAGACTTCCTGACTTTATTAGTGATTTTTAGCCTGCCTTTTAATTAAAAAAGATTAGATATTGCAAATGAAGTTTGGCGTCCTCGAGTGTTAACATTTACTTCTGGGCACAATAACTTGAAAAGTTTTTAATGTATCCTTATCAAATTTGTTGTGCATGTTCAATAAATTCAATATTAACTTGAATAATGGCTGAAAAAAATATTGTTGATCTATTGCTGTTCTTTCCATTTTACTACACTAATTTTTACCTTGTGTGCGCTATAGCTGCAATAGTTTCCCATGTATCCTGCTCAAATTTGTTATGCTGTTGCTATTAATCAGTACTAGAGCAAGTTCATTAATGGCTGAAAAAAAATCAAAATGGCTGATTTTTCGCTTTTTAGGTCTCTTTTACATTGTGTGCGTTTTTCAGTTATCCTGGTCAAATTTGTACTGCAAGTACCGTACTGTAAGTTCAACAATGGCGGCGGGCTATTGTCAAGTGTGCTCTTGTTATAATGGTCTGTGTTGGTGGATATCTTGTAATACTAATTTGTCACAAAGAAGTGTGATCTGTGGCCTGAATCCAGAGTCAGTCCTGCAACTAAATCCATTATTACATGCATTTTTGTAAATACATGTAGTGGAAATTTGGGCAGAAAGGTGTCTGCTTTGAGATTATCTCACAGTTGTATATTACAGTGATCCCAATTCTAGTCCTCCTAAGTGGTGAGCACTGTATTTTACCAACTCATGCTTTGTTTAAAATAACCAGCTGATCATCATAAAATTCAGGCAATTATTTTGTCAAAAACAGTTTAAAGAACAGGTGAAAGGTTTTTAAAAATGCTGATGTAAATGTATTTGTTTATTTGCAGTGGATTTGATAGCAGACTTGTATCAGAAGGCTCATTTAGCTAAACCATCAAGTGAGGAGATCCTATCATCTTTATTTATGGCTCATGTTAGGCTGTGTGACTATAAAAAGCAACAACAAGCAGCCATGAGTCTGCACAGGCTATGTCCAGGAAAAAACCCATATTACTTTTGGGCGGTCATGAGCATAGTTATGCAGGTATGAGGAAATTTTATACATGATCAACATCAAATAAAATATTTTCAATAGATATGCTACATCAGCCAATAAAATTAACATACGACCGCACCCAGATTAAATTTGTGATGTCCTATTAGAATTGACAAGTCACCTGCCCGACATGTAGTTTAGCATTTATGGAGCTTAATCATTGTAAAAATGTCAGCAACAGCAAGAAGAGTGCGATCTTAATCACTAAAACATTCTTGTCTGAGAATTTTTTTTGATTTTCGGTAAACTTGCAACTTTACCTGACCTGTCAGTCTGGTATAAAATTCTCAGTTTTATTGACTGCTACATGACATATTTTCAATAAATTTTATCCCAGAGAATATTTTATAACCTCGTAGAGAAACGGACTTTCTGAGGTTTTACTTTTAAATAAATCACACAAGTTACATATTTTCTTAAGTTAAATGAAAATTTTATTAAATAGGTGATCGGAGGGTTAAAATTCAAGTGAAAGTTCAAAATTCTAAATTATAATTTATATTATGGAATCAAATCACATATTTTTGTCAATGTTAGGCTGGTGACTGGCGATATGAAGGAGAAGAAAAATTCAAAGTAACATTTGTGGTCCAGAACAGCTGCTGATATCGCTGGCTGCCAATGGCCTCCGTCGCCGGCTGTTCTGGAGCACGAATATGGGTAAACTGAGTTACTTCGGCCTTTTTTATTAGAAAATCTTCACCTATAGTAGTAAATTGTACTAAATTTGGAACAAGTGTTGTTTGAGACTTTTGACCTTTTTACTTGTGACGGCAAGCCTTGATCACATACTACAATACATGTATGTGATGAAGGCTTGCAGTAGCACGTCGAAACGTCAAAAGCCATGAAAATTGGAGCCATGAATAACATGTTTTCAACAAAGCGAATAATAATCATTTTAATATTTATTGTAGGCTCATTATGCTGATAAAAAGTTATCGCAGGGAATGTTTTTACCATTGGCGGAAAGAATGACTTTGAAGTATGTAACTGATAACAAAATAGAGGCAGAGGCTGAAGTTTTGCTGTACATACTGATATTGGAATGCATGAATAAACACAAAGAAATACTAAATGTTGTTCAGGGACCTCTTGGTGGTAAGTCATCAGCAGGGCTCATTTCAGGAAAGATCAACACTAAAAAGTAACGTTTCGGGACAGATTCAGCGTAACTGTTGTTTTTGTTGGGATCAACTGAGAGATTTAGGTTTAAATATAATGAATCACAAAAGTCTTTTTATAACAGTAGAGAGATCTGCATATTTATATTGGTAGAGGCATTATAAAATATAGGCAGTGGCTAATCATACGTGATTCTTTATATTGTAACTCTATGGGCAGCCTTGTTTTTGAAATGATGGGCTCCCAGTGACTCCCATTATAACTTTCCTTACAAATAGCCAGTCTGTAAAATATATCAGACTGTTCTGTTTCTCATGGAATTGTGATGTAATACAATACTTGTGTCATCCTCAATATCATCCAAGCTTTGAATTTCTCAGTTTTAGATCTCTTGGTTGTTAAGTGTGTAACTAATTAGACCAATGGTTTGGAGCGAGATTAGCTGTGTTTTTGTATTCACTGACACCTGGCATTTAGTTTATGTTTCATTTAATCATCTTTTTTGTTTGTTAGTACATGTACTTGAACTATGACAGTTGAGTTTTTATCTTTTCATCATTTTATTTTTATTTTTTTCACAGAGAGATTGAGTAGTCAGCTTGAGTACAGAGAGAACAAATGCATTGAACTTTATGACAAATTAGAATGGTGGCCTCGTCTGATTGCCACCGCTAGGCACAGGCTTACTACAGAGTGAGTGATAATTTTTTTAATTTTTGTGGAGGTCGTTGTAATGATTTTTTATTACTACTGAGTTCTCCCAGTGCTAAGACATCATTTTGATAACCATTGACCTGCTAAGGACTTATATATGCACACAAAAACATTCCACATCAACAAATGGTTTGACTGAGATTTTTTTTTTTGTGGAGATGGCAAATCTATCGAAAACAAAGCATCATCTGTATCCCTGGCAGTTGTTTTCTCAGCTTAGTTCTGTTTGCCTCGTAGCCAGAACTGAGCTGAGCTGATATCATAAGAATAGTGTGCAATATTGAACTTAACTCGTAGAGCACTGATGTCGACTGCAGTGGACATTCTGGGTTTTTATTAGCTTCTGTATTACCCCTGATAACGAACTGTTCAAATTAAAATATGCCTTCAATCTTGAAACACTGATATATATTGGGACTTAAATTTCACAGATAACATAAATTTTCTGTCACTTGAAGTTGTGGATCGCGGTAGCAAGACACAACACGAATTGCTTAAATGTTTTGTGATAGATGCTTAGTTAATCTAATAGTTACATTTTCAAGATGTATATTTGTTCATAAAAATAATTACTTTGGAGCTGAAAATAATTGCGTTGGCAATTCCAGCTTCAAATGAATGAAAAATAGTCCGAAAAAAATTGGCAGCATAAGGGTTAAATTATAACGAATGCCATGAAGTTGTGGATCACGGTAGCGAGACACAACTCCAAGTGACTTAAAATTTAAATTGAATAGCTCAGTGTTCTAAGGGTCTATCAAAAGAATATTATGCAATATTGAGCTAAACCCTTATGCTGCAGGGACCGAATATATCTGTTTTCAAGCAAATTTCAAACCACGAATTGCTAAAATTTTTTGTGATGGATGCTTAGTTAATCTATTAGTTATATTTTGAAGCTGTATATTTGTTCATAAAAATAATTATTTTTCGTCTTTTGGAGCTGGAAATTGCATTAGTAATTCCAACTCCAAATGAATGAGAAATAGTCCAAAAAAAATTGGCAGCATAACGGTTAGATCATAACGAATGCCCTGATGGATAGGTGAAGGGCTAAATAGTGGAGATCAAACTCAATTACCAGAAAGTGTATGATACAGACGAGCATCGTTATAGCATAATCTTTGAGGTCCAATAAGTCAAATCGTGCTATGAGTGAATCGTGTTATACAGGATAGAATCGATCATATGATTATAAAAGTATCATAGTGGTCATATTTGCATGTTTCTACATCTTACAGAACTTAAATAATTAAGTTCATTATTTATACCATTCCTTCATTAATATATGCCGGTAATAAAAATAACTGATAAAACAAAAAGGGGGACAGTTATTCATTAGATAGATAAACAGGTGTGTATAGTATCAGCTGCGTTATGACAGCGCTAGGACGTTGGCTTCATCCACATGTGAATAAACATAAATTAACAAAACATGAAATAAATAAATCACGATTTTTTGTAAAAGAACGTATAAAATGGGTATAAAATGTCTGGGTGCATGTTCGATGTTCGCCTGTAAATGGCTTAGGCTGTTTCCACGTTGTTTTGAACATGTTAAATACCTATTATCTGGATCTACAACCTTTTGAAAAATTTGAACCAATTCTGCGGGAGGTGGAAGGATGTTTTGTTCTTTACCACCCAAGTTGACAGCGTATCTTGCACTTATTGTTCTTTGTGTTTTTTTAGTCCAGATAATTGGTTACTCTACAAGATGTATCTGAAGTCATTATTTGCACTGATTGATAATGGATGGACTCCTGACAATACAAGTGATAATGAGTCAGACAAACTAGAGAGGTGGGTGATGGAATACTAGAGAAATGTGCAGGAATAACGACTGTTTTAGTGTGCTTTTCTATATTGTAGGTTTTATATTTGCATTAATCCTAGTCATTTTTATCTCTTTGATGTGATTTAATTATTAACAAATGCCATATTAAAATGATTTTAAACACAAATTGATATTGTGTGTGATACAGTAGATCCTGTCACCAACGACCTTGCTTCTGCCAGACAAAAAAGTCGTTGGTGACAGAAAGTCGCTGGTCACAGGAATGAGTTTTTGCTGTAAAATTCGCGGGTGCGGCGGCTGGTTCAATGTCGGGCTAATGACGGCGACATTCACCCACCATTGACTGGTAGTCATTGTGGATCAAAGCATGCGGTTGCGGCAACATTCCAATGCCTGTTCTAATATCACTGAATATGACGGTGTTTTTCAGAATGGCCGCTAGCTACGCTAATCAGGCTAACAGAGCACACGTTATATTTAGCCCAGGTAGCTTCTGACCCTTTACATGCATGAGGCGTTGTATATTCACATTAAATGTTTCACTATAGGACAGATGGAACAAAAAAATAACTGGTGAAACAAAAAAGGAACAGTTATTCATTACTGATGAATAATACACCTTTCCCAATAGCAACACGCCACACACTACAGTGACTAAAAGCTGAACTATTTAGTTGGGAGTCCTGTCACACTTCTATTACAACACGCCACACAGTGATTAAAACTGAACTATTTAGTTGGGACTCCTGCTTATGCGCAAAATCGTGCAAACAGTGTATACACATGTGTGTTTACACTAACAGGAGCATTATGCCCACACTAAGACGTATGTACCGTCCCAGCAGACATAATACGTTGAATCAATGTTGATTTCACGTTGGTCCACGGACCACGCTCATATCGCTACATGTGAATAAACCCGCGTGGACGGCTCATTAAGGCAGTGTATTGTATTAAAGTGACTGGGGGATTAGTTATGTCCTGACGCGATGTGGTTCTAATGTTGGCCAACTCTGCATCAACGTCTCGTGCCAGCTGTATAGTCACCCAGTAAACATGAGCCATTGACCCAATGTTGTTTCAATGCGGTCCGGCTTCGAAGACAGTGGGCCAACGTTAAAACAACATTGGGTCGATGTCTTGTGTTTGCTGGTCAGTGACGGCGCGTCTCATGTCTGGAGAGGCGGCGCTCTCTCTACCAGCCAACACACAACTGAATAGCACTTGACATTTAGTGTGCTACAGACAATATTATTTGTATAATTAATCATGGCATATCTTCTTATTACATTCCCTGAACAATTTATTACGATTGTATTTTAGAACATGTTTAATTAGCGCTATGCAAAATAAACAATTTTATATACTATTCGATTAATGCGAGCATTAAATTGATTTATAGGGAATATCTTTAGTTGATCATTGGACATAAAGGGTTGGATAATTTCCTACTGGCGCGAGGTGATATGACTGTGCAGTAACATCGAAGGTCTGAGGTAGATAGGCCTCTTGCGACATCAGCCTGATCTTCCAGCGTTATACCTCTCTGCTATTCACACTGTCAGATCTGACATGCAGTGGTTTGCTCATGAATGTTTCCAAAAGTCGTATGACGAAAAAAGTTGAGGTCGTTCGACACAAGTAATATAATGACCTTCTGCCAGATATTTGAGGTCGCAAGTCGCGTTAGACAGAAAGTCGTTGATCACAGGTCGTTAACTATAGAAAAATGTTCCGTGCAAGAAAAAAAAGTCGTTCGAGACAAAAGGTCGTTGGTGGCAGGGTCGTTGAAGACAGGATCTACTGTATGCAACCAAATGGTTTTTTTCAATTTGAAATCATCATAAATGTCTTCATTAGCTCTTTCCGATTCATTTGAATACCTAGATGTTATGGGTCTACGGACATTAGAAATATTTTTACTCTGACAGTGCGGGGATCGACTTTAGTCCTCGGAATCTGACGACTAAAGTCTATCTCGTGCTGTGAGGGTTAACGTTGGTCCACAATCTACGACATTGGACCAACATTGAACCAACATTGGTTCAATGTCTTGTGTATGCTGGGAGGGTGCTTTTTAATTATTGTTGACAGTGACCAGAAGGTGGATCATACAGTTGAGCAAGCTGTGGCTTTCCTAGATGAACAAGATGTGACTGCTGCAAAGGAGCAACGACCAATACGAGGCCCCTCACTGGCTCGTCTTGAACTGTTAAGTTGTCTTCATGCGCGCGGGAAATGTGAATCCTCACCTATAGCTGGTAAGGTGTTCTAGCAGATAATTTATCATTTTTCTGACATTTTTAACCCTTCTGGTTTTCCTTGCTAATCATTGATATTTTTTCAGTAATTTCCCCTTTTTAGCCCGCCTTTTAATTTTAATTAAAAAAGGTGGGCTATTGCAATTGAAGTTCGGCGTCGTCGGCGTCAGCGTCGGCGTCGGCGTTAACATTTACTTGTGGGCGCGATAACTTGAAAAGTTTTTCATGTTATCTTCCCAAATTTGTTTTGCATGTTACTAATGACCACTTCTCGGACAAGTTCAATAATGGCTGAAAAAAAATTCAAAATGGCCGACTTATTGCGATTTTTCACCTTTTACGTCAATAATTTGACCTTGTGGGCGCGATAACTTGAAAAGTTTTTCACGTATCCTTTTCAAATTTGTTATGCATGTTACTAATGACCAGTTCTCGGACAAGTTCAATAATGGCCGAAAAAAAAAAAAAAATGGTCGATTTATCGTGATTTTTCACATTTTACGTCAATAATTTGACCTTGTGGGCGCGATAACTTGGAAAGTTTCTCACATATCCTTTTCAAATTTGTTATGCATGTTTCTAATGACCAGTTCTCGGACAAGTTCAATAATGGCCAAAAAAAAAAAAAAATGGCCGATTTATTGCGATTTTTCACATTTTACGTCAATAATTTGACCTTGTGGGCGCGAAAACTTGAAAAGTTTTTCACATATCCTCTTCAAATTGGTTATGCATATTACTAATAAGTAGTTCTTGGAGAAGTTCAATAATGACCGAAAAAAAAAAAAAATGGCCGATTTATTGCGATTTTTCACATTTTACGTCAATAATTTGACCTTGTGGGCGCGATAACTTGAAAAGTTTTCCACATATCCTTTTCAAATTTGTTATGCATGTTACTAATGACCAGTTCTCGGACAAGTTCAATAATGGCCAAAAAAAAAAAAAAAATGGCCGATTTATTGCGATTTTTCACATTTTACGTCAATAATTTGACCTTGTGGGCGCGAAAACTTGAAAAGTTTTTCACATATCCTCTTCAAATTGTTTATGCATGTTACTAATAAGTAGTTCTTGGACAAGTTCAATAATGGCCGAAAAAAAAAAAAATGGCCGATTTATTGCGATTTTTCACATTTTACGTCAATAATTTGACCTTGTGGGCGCGATAAGTTGAAAAGTTTTTCACATATCCTCTTCAAATTGTTTATGCATGTTACTAATAAGTAGTTCTTGGACAAGTTCAATAATGGCTGAAAAAAAATTCAAAATGGCCGATTTATTGCGATTTTTCTCATTTTACGTCAATAATTTGACCTTGTAGGCGCGATAACTTCAACATTTTCACAAGTATCCTCTTCAAGTTTGTTATGCATGTTACTAATAAGCAGTTCTTGGACAAGCTCAATAATGGCCGGTAAAAAAATCAAAATGGTCGACTTATTGCGATTTTTCACATTTATTTTACGTCCATAATTTGACCTTGTGGGGGCGATAACTTGAAAAGCGGCTGGTTTAACATACCATTTATATCTTGGGTTGTTATTTACGTGATGACATTCGTCTTTACTTTCTTTATCATAATTCGGTGGCGGGCTATTATCGAGTGTGCTCTTGTTCTCATTTTACGTCAATAATTTGACCTTGTGGGCGCGATAACTTGAAAAGTTTTCCACATATCCTCTTCAAATTGGTTATGCATGGTACTAATAAGTAGTTCTTGGACAAGTTCAATAATGGCTGAAAAAAAATTCAAAATGGCCGATTTATTGCGATTTTTCTCATTTTACGTCAATAATTTGACCTTGTAGGCGCGATAACTTCAACATTTTCACAAGTATCCTCTTCAAGTTTGTTATGCATTTTACTAATAAGCAGCTCATAATTCGGCGGCGGGCTATTATCGAGTGTGCTCTTGTTTTGAATTGCAATTGCTCTTGTGGTTTAAAGCTTCAAATTAACATATATCTTTCTAATGCTTCCTAGTGTCGGCTAGTGATTACATGCTCCCCATTCTTTTAATATTTACCTAGCATCGACTTTGACACTTGTATGGCTTTGCACAAAAAGTGTAGCATATGGATGTAATTCTCCCAGAATTTTCATAGTTATAATTAGGCCAATATAGGTACACATTCGTATGGTTGTTATCCTCTCACTCTCATAATCAATTCTTGTATACCATAGCTAGTTTCCAGTTACAAACTGGCTATATAGTGTTTTTTCCATTTAACCCTCAGGCCTACAGCGCAGGGATAGACATTAGTCGCCAGAATCTGACGTCAGTAGATGTCTGATTGTGACGACTGGATTTATTCCCGCACTGTAAGAGTGAAAATATTTTAACCTTTAAAGCGCTGAATTAATTTGTAAAAAACAGCGAAACCAAAGGATTTTTTCCATTTTGAAATCATCAAAAATGTCTTAGTCAGGTCTTTCTGATTCATTTGAATACCGATGCTATGGCTCTACGGGCAGGAGAAATATTTTAATTCTTACAGTGCGGGGATCAACTTTAGTCGTCAAAATCTGATGTCTACAGACGTCAGATTTTGGCTACTAAAGTCGATCCCCGCGCTGTAAGGGTTAATGGCCGTAGACCGATAACAGGTATTCAAATGAAGCGAAAAGAGCTAACTAAGACATTTATGATGATTTCAAATCGAAACAACCCTTTGATCTCCATGGTTTATACAAAAGTATTTCGGCGCTTTAAGGGTTAAAGCTGGAATTGCCTGCATAATTTGCATCTTCACATGAAACAAAACCACAACATCTACAGCCTTATTAAGTCATAATTTATAATCTCATCTTTTTAGCCTGCCTTTTACCTGGATGATGTGCTTTTGCAATTGAACTTCGGTATTACTGTTGGCTTCAGCGTTGACCTGCATTAAGATTTCCTTGTGGGCACGATAAGTTCTTCATGCATCCTGTTGAAATTTGCTCTGTATGTTTCTTAACCGGGTCTCAGACGAGTTTAATATATCATTCATCTAATCTTTTCATTTGCAACAGCAGAGCTGTAAAATAACCTTGAGCTTGCACAGTTTATTATTGTTATACGGAATTTTTTCTATACCAGGTGATGCTCAGACGCTTTTGAAAAAGTACTATGCACAATTTGGAGAGAAGAGTTGCTGCAGCTCAGATTTGAGAGCATATTGTAACTTGTTATCTCAGGAAACTTTGCAAAAGGTAGTACCAGTCAGTGACATTGAGTCAGCATCGTAGATTGTAAACTAACATTTAAAAATCAGTGTGTCAACCTCTTAGTTTGCTGTGTAACTGGATTCATTTTGCAAATTTTCCACTAGAATTAGAATTTGGCAATATCAGTTTTATCCCGATTTTTTAATGCTAAAACAATAATGTTCATGCGGCTATTTGGAACACTTATTGCCATTTCTTTTAATAATTCTTGTACGTTATTTAATTTATCAGTGGGATCAAGATCGGTGGGTGGGTGTGAAGTAAATTAATTTAATATCAAGTATTTTAAGGCCCCTGGCATATGTGCTACTTTTCTTCCATATTTTCATATTTTAATTCCATATTTGTATGTGGGCTGTACAGAGGTAAATCTGAAAGACATATTTTCACCAACACCAGCTCATTATTCTAGACTGTGTGCTACAATAGCCTTACAATCTGTATTCTTATTTTCAGATGTTCTATGATCTTGAGAAAGAATTGGATTTTTGTGTTACTGAAAGTGGAGATGACGCGCTACCCACAGACGTATGTCTCCATCATTATCACTTTTCCTTTTTCCCCTCAAACAAGGAGATTTGTATGAGAAATGGGCATTGAATTTGCTAGATTGGTACATGTTTTGATTTAACCCTTATCCTGCTTATCTTGACTTTAAAAAAAAAAAAAATTATTAGTTAATCAACTCATTATTATTTGGAGCAAATTGTGTGTTTAAACATCAAGATTTGCGAAAGATACATCGCAAATTAGCCAAATATGAATAATTTTCACCCACTTGAAGTAGTGGGTTGCGGTAGCGAGACACATCTTTAAGTGGGTGAAAATTTCAATAAATTAACTTAGCAGGATAAGGGTTAAGTTGTACAGATGTATGTAGTTTTTACCCACTTGGAACGTCAAATTGGTAAAAATTAGTGCTTTATTGGTAAAAGGATTAAAGTCAAAGGTATTACTATTGCTTTATATCTTGAAAAGATTACTTGTACTATGATCACCAACTTTCATTCAGAAACATAGTTATAACTTCTTTATGATGTAATATTATTATTTTAATAATTACATGTAATTGTTTTATGACAGTAATTGTTTATTAATTGTTTATGGCTTATATATTCTCTCACATTAAATATGAGAGAAAATTATAAGGACTAAGCAATTTATGTACACTTAATGTAATCCTTCCATGTATATAAATAATTTATTTCTTACATTGTTGCTCTCGCCATATCAGACATTGATTTTTATTCACAGCTTAAGCAATTACAAAGGCACTTATCAATTAAGCAGCTTCAGAGAATGAGTGGATCACATTATTCTTTATCACAAGAGAAGAAATGGGATCTTCTACAATCTTTATTAAAGCACTATTCACATGGGCTCAAATTTGGTAAGCATTATATAGATCTATGTGCATGCCATGTGGTGTGTGATTGTGTAAAGATATGTAAAGGGTTTGAATGTATGCCATGTGGTGTGTGAATGTGACGAATCTAAAGGGTTTTTCCTCTCCATATTTGGGGAGCCCTGATGATCTATCATGGTTCATACGGCCCCGGGAAAACCCGGGAATTCAATTCCACCCCTGGAAAACAAGGAATTCCTTATATCTCACCCGGGGAAGCCCTGGAAATTGTAGAATTTGACCTTAACAAAAATTAATATAGGCCTATGGTACATCGTAGGCCTGTAGAATCTATAACCGGTAGTATATTTCAGGGCTCGAAATAAGGTCATTCCTCCAGTCCGGTACTGCCAAAAAATGTTCAGGAATGGCAAAAAATTTTATTAGCCATTCCGATTAACCATCCGATTGACTTGCCAGTCCTGTGGATTGGCATGCCCTCAGTGTTAAATCCCACCCCTGTATTTTCTAAGGCCTCGGGCGTGTTTTCCGGTTTGTTGTGCGTTCCCCGTTGTGATCTAGGTCTATCTATTGCAGTGCGGCTGTGGCGGCTGACAGCCCACGTTGCAAATTGTGGGACGTGATTCTTGATAGTCTTTTAACAATGCTTTCAACGTTTTTCAACAGTGCTCTGAGTGAGACAGATTCTCAACCGCGATCTGAAATAGGTCTATGCCAACATGATCATCATTTCACCCACGTGGTCACGCAGGGTTAGAAATTAACTATTTGGAGCACTGGCCCAGAGGACCACTACCCCCCAAAATCTAGTCCACCTCTGCCATTTCAGGTGGTCCTGTTGAAACAATGTTGGGCAATGACATTTTAGTGGCCTGTCAAACCACTGCCACCCAGTATTCTGAACAGATGGACGATTGTTTCATTTAAGCAATTTTGGGTCCAGAAATGTTTGTGTCCTTTCGGACCACTGCTACCCAGTGTTCTGGTGTCCCTGGGGAATATTTGCTGGCTTCATGAACCATGTTAAGTGGAAAATGAGTTTGAATGTAGGCAAAATATTGTTGATTTTATCAAACCCATTACTGGCTTAATAGATTTGGCAGAATCGTGAATATTTCCATCAAAAGAACCTCCATACAATTTTGTGTTGTCTAGCACTGTGATTCAAGTCACAGTATGGGGCATGCTGTGTGGGCTTTCGAGTGGCATCTGACAGCTTTTGACATTCATGTGCAGTGTGTCGGCACATGATCATGCCCTGCTACACATGTATTTTAGCACCTGACACAATCGCACATGCATGTACTAGTTGCGTGTGTATTTTAGGTGACTAGAGTCGATCCCTCGCACATGTTGCAGACATTAAACATTAATAAAGACCGAACATTAATGAAGAATTAAAATGGAATATTAAACATCTTTGTTTACTTTGTATTAATGAATATAGGCTTATTTTATTTGCATAATTCAATGATGGAATTTAATGATTTACTTTTAATTATAAAATATGATGATAAAATTATAGGAATACAACATTTGGCTATAGGCCTGCTGCTGTTTGCTATCCTTTGAATTATATTTACAGAAAAAAATCCTGTCATTTGAATCACTAAATGAGCCTACTGACAGAGAATTGCCATACCGTAAAAAAAATACCCCTGGGTAAATATATTTTACACCATGAAAACCCTGGAATTTTTTTTTACTGGAGGTGAATAAACCATGTCTATGCTCTATTGTTTTCACATGTAAGGCTACCTCTATTCTGTTGTTAACCTCCACGCAGCCATATATTGGTTCTCATTTTGATGCAGTCTGAACTGTGAATTGCTGCTGCAATTCGCATCTTAACACTTTCAGCACAGGGACAGTCTTTATACTTCAGAATCTAAAGTATAAAGTCGGTCCCCGCACTTAATTAAAACATTTATAATTGTCGTAGACCCATTAACATAGTTATTCAAGTGAAGCAGAAAGAGCTAACTACAACATTTATAATGATTTGAAATTGAAAATAACCCTTTGGTCTCCATGGTTTATATAAAATTATTTCAGCGTGCCTGATTTAAAAAAAAATAGCCAAATGTATAGTACACAACATATCTCAAATAAAGGCTAAAAACATTTGCCGATTAGAGATTCCAACTCATAACATTTGATCTGTATTGTTTTTTCTTTGTATTACCATTCTAATATCAGAAGTTTATTTGGTTATGTTTTTCTAGGCGAGTCGTTGTTGAGCACAGATTTACAGCACAGTGATCCGTACCTTGTGATGGCGAGTCATCTACTGCATGACATGTGGCAGGATACAGGTCAGCATATTACTCTTAAAACACTTATCGTCTCGTCTATGTAGTGTTATGTTGTCATAAACATTGTGCAACCATTTTCTTGAAGAAAACAAGTTGTGACTCAAATTTCACAAATGTAGTATTAAAGTTAAACCTCTACTTGCTAATGATGCATGTATATGTGCACAAAAATATCTCACCATGACAAAAAAATAGAACCAGCTATCAACGGGTACTCCTAATGTTAGCTAAATCTGGCCCCCTGGGAGAGGTTGGCCATTCATAGAAAAATGGAGAGGTTGGATAATAAATAATTGAAGCAGCTGCCGCTTTTACATTGCTCCGTATGGGTGATATTATGTTTGTTGTTGATAGCCCATAATCTACTGAGTAACTGGAAAGGCCAGTCACGGAATCAATCCGAAATAAAATATTTTAAAATTAATTTTATTATATGTTTTATGTGGTTTGCCTTTTTTCCATCCATATTTTTTTCCGGATCTTTGATGATTCATTGTATCTTGCTATTGAGTCTTGCTACAATCAACTTCCTGTTCGACGTTTCAGCACTGTATATAATAATTAGATAAACCACTAGTTATAGTTTTGTTTCACCAGCTGGGGTTGAATCAAAGAAAATTCTGACTTGGCTATGGCCCTATTTCAGAATTTATAATTCGGCTGCTTTGGTATAAAATAAAAATATTTATTTTCCCATAGAACAAACTACTAATTATTTGGAAGCTAAATTACAAGTGAAATAAGCTGGATGCATTACTTTTTAACTGTACGGAAAAATGCTGAATTAGATTGACCACTATTTTAGCTTTAATTTGCCACAGCTGTACTAGTGGTCTTGTTACAATCAAGATGCTTTCTGTATTTATGAACAAACTTTTTGAAGATTGTAAAATTTGTCATTCATTGTGATCATTAAACCATGTTTAAGCGATCGGAGAATCTTTACAGTGAAAATTAGTTTGGGACATTGTTCAACTGACCAGTTGTCGGGGTCGACCTGTCATAGTTGTGACGGCTGGGGCCAAGTAACACCGTAGTTCTAATTGTGAATAAAATAATTAAAACAAATTTAATATTGATTGGTGATCGAAGCGGTAACACGAACAGGTCAATTTGAAGAACATAGCCCTGTGTATTGTAATTTTGTTTAAGCTGACAATTGTGTCTGGAATGGCAGTTTTATGATGTTTGGGAGTAACTGAAGATGAATAAAACATGACTTATAAATATTTGTAGTATTTAATTAGCTTGAAAACTAGCTTGAAAACTATGATGATCCCAGCAGAACAAGGGTTAACCCTTATCCTGCTAATTAATATATTTGAATTTCAACCACTTGAGATTGTGTCTTGCTACCGCAATCCACAACCTCAATTGGTTGAAAATTACGCGTAATTTGAGACCAAAAATTTAAAAATATTAATGTTTAAACAATCACTTCACTCCCAATATTAGTGGTTTAATCGGCTGATGAAACAGATTCAAAATGACAATTGCCGTGATTAGCAGGCAAAGGGTTAATGAATTTGATGGTTGTATTGTTATGTGTGTACGTCTAGGTGATTATCAGTACCTGCTGTTGGCCATCACTTCTCTGGAGCAAGGTGTCAAAAAAAGCCCATCAAACTTTCACATGAAGCTACTTCTCATCAAAATATACAATACTATAGGTGAGTGTAACTGCACCATTCTGTGTTATCAGCCCATGTTTGGTGCAGTACTTTAAGTGAGGAGTCTGAATATTGACATCAGATTCTGCTGTCAAAAGTCAAGTGTGACAATGAAAAGGTCAATCCTGCTGAATATTTTGTGGTTATTTTACCAGTAGTTTAACCCTATAGCATTTAAACTGGCCGAAAAACCGCCGTAAAGGTAATGGGCCCATGTATTCAATAAAGGGTTAAAATATTTTCAAGGATTTCTGCAAATGGATGCCATGAGTCTTCATGGGTATTTAATTTTGTGTGTTTGTTACATATTCATATTTATTTGAAACTCAGACTGATGAGACAATTTGATTAAGCATAAAAGGGAAAAAAATAACATTTATTTAATTAGAGATTAGACATATTCGAAATTATTGTCACATTAAGGCACCACATAACACAATAATGCACCACATCACACATTAATGCGCCACATCACACATTAATGCACCACATCACACATTAATGCACCACATCACACATTAATGCACCACATCACACATTAATGCACCACAGCACACATTAATGCACCACATCACACATTAATGCACCACATCACACATTAATGCGCCACATCACACATTAATGCACCACATCACACATTAATGCACCACATCACACATTAATGCGCCACATCACACATTAATGCACCACATCACACATTAATGCGCCACATCACACATTAATGCGCCACATCACACATTAATGCACCACATCACACATTAATGCATGACATCACACATTAATGCACCACATCACACATTAATGCACCACATCACACATTAATGCACCACATCATGTAAATGTAAAACCATTGGATTTAGAGTTGACCCTTCCCATGCTTTGAAAATCATGGAAATTGGCCAGACATGGTTTCCACGGGTCCTTGAAAAGGGGAAATCATTGAATTAAAAAAAAAAATCCAGGCTGTCAAAAATCCTTGATTTTTGTAATTCAGAAAAATTCTTTATTTTGATCAACCTGTGATGTTTTGCTGTTTGATCTTAAAAAACTTTGCACAGCATCGTCAGCTAGTGATTAAATGAGAAAAAAGCTACACTTAATTAAAGATGTGGTTTTGAGATGCAGTGTGCCTATTTGATTAATGTCAAAAGACAAATATAGATAAACAATGTAGGACTACATTCTATATTTTTATGCCTCCGCCGCGAAGCGAGCGAAGGCATTATGTTCTCGAGTTGTCCGGCACACAATATTTCGATAATGTATTTGCCTAAGCTTAGAGAAAAGATTTGTTATAAATTTGTGACAAGTTAAACACATTTGACCAGAGAGATCCTAGATATATTGTATTTCCATTCTTGAATGCTCATTTCTCATAATTTTGTTTTACAGGATGTTTTGGACCTTGTCCTGAAATATATGACAGCATGGAGGTTAAACACACGCAACATGATGCTATAGGGTAGGTATTTTTTTCATCTATCGAAAAAATATCTGCAGTAGATTTTTCTAGAAAACCTAAATTCACCTGTTTGAAATTCAGCTGATGATTACTACTAACTTTTATGTAAGTAAAATTTCTAATTATAGCCGCATCTTCAATAGAACCCCTCCCCCCTCCAAACTTCAAAAATGTTCCAGGGTTTCCCACAATGCCGGAAATGCCGGCAGTCCGACCGGATGAATTTTATGTTACCAGCATGTAATAGGTCACATCCGGCTGGTAGATTAGCCAATATTTCGGTCGCCAGTGTCATACTGTGTTGGTTTAACAGAATAATAACTCTCACCAACAAACTAAAACGCATAGAACACCAAGAAAACATGCATAGGCCTACACTCAAATACATAACTCACAAACCATCAAATCAACAATCTTGACAAAATGACAGACAGCCAATTCAGAACAAGCGAACTTTCTTAATTTCACAAATAAAGATAAGACGCTTCTAGGAACTTACTATTTTCCAAATTATCAACTTCAGACACTTTTAGACAATTCCACTCCACTTTATGTTTCCATAACTGTGATTTTATGTTTATGTATCTGTGATTTTACATATATATCAAATGCTATTCAAAGTGCTCAATAAACACTGTCAATTATATACTTTGTTGTGTCTTAATGAAAATACCTTTGATTTTTTTTATCGGCGTGCGCTCGCAACAGTAAACATTTTATTATGCCACTCGCGCGCGCTAAGTTAAGATTTTTGAGAGAACGACCGGATGATTTATTTTTCTGTGGTGAACCCTGAATGTTCAATTGCTTTTACTTTTGAGATTTACAAGGAACAAAACTTTTTAAATGAAAACTTATTTAAAATAACCGGTATCTTCAGAGGACAATAACCAGGTGTTGATCAATTTCAAAGCAAAAGAGCACACGCTTTATAAGCCTAGATAGAGTCTAACTCTTCCCAAAAACAAGGCGTTATATTGATGTTAAATGAGTGACGATAGGGCAGGTAATGTAGCCCTATAAGCACTGCAGTTGTTGCCACGTTAGGCTTACTTACTGGTCTATCAGATTGAAATCGTTTTGGGTTGACTTTAAACTGTTTACAGATATGTTGGCCTAAATAAATATACATTGTAAAAGACAAATGACAATTACATTATATACACTCGAATAGACATTTGTTGTCAGCAACCCACGGGACCCATACACATGGTACAGGTAAACAGAAGGGGCTGCCTTAAATGTTACTTCACAGTTAAGCCAGCATCACAGTCTGTGGACCAGACATAGGCCTACACGAACAGTGTGTCGCAGTTTATTTTTTCCCAAACAGTTGATCACCATTAGGGGGCCTGCCAACTGAACTGCCCGTTTCATAATGAGGCCCATTGGTCAACTTCAGCCTTCTCCTTCCACCTGTACAGTCAGTAACGATGACGTAGCATATGACTGACAGGTTCACCTATTGTAAGTCTGGAGACCCAACACGCAACTGAATTACTGCCGACATTCACATGTGCTATAGATATTATTTTTTTGATAATTAATCACATTATGGCGTATCTCTTTATTACTCTCTGAACAATTTAATTGTATTGTAAAAAATGTATTGTAAAAAATGTTTATTGGCACTAGTTATAAAAAAAAAATTGATAAGCTTTCAGACTAATGTGAGCATTAAATTGTTTCATATCTTTATTTGACCATTGGACATGAAGTTGAAAAATCTAACCTACTTTATGGCGGGGGATGATATAGGACTTCAGTCCTCTTGTTCATTCTAATTAAAGCAGCGGCTACAATTAGAAATTTTACTGTAATTTTGGTGATCCGAAAAAAACTATAATTAGCATGACACATGTGCTGAATCTGGAAGCAAAATACTGTGCTACTACTGTCTGAACAAGTTTCTAGCAAAAATTTCCAATTACTACTGAATGATGCATTAGTGGTCATCATACCCGCGAAAATGTTTGTATTCACAATCACACACAATTGCTTTAGGCGCAGTTAGTTTTTGAGCTTTAACATTTAAATACTGAGCTAGTAAGTATAGTTCACTTTGGTATCCAGGGCTCGCACTGGTCCTGGAAATCCTGGAAAGTCCTTGAATTTGAAAAATAAAAATCCAGGCCTTAAAAGTACTGGAATTTTGTTGAAAGTGCTTGAAAGTCCTGGAATTTTAAATAGTGAGACATTAAAGAGCTTGCAAAAATGGTATTTGCTAGTGTCTAATAAATAAATTACACTTTTTAAAACAAGTTGAAATAGATCTACCTGCTCGATTTTATTATCAATTTTAAAAGATATAGAAAATGTAGTTTCAAGTTGTTTTTTGGGAAATAAATGTATGAGTTATTGTGTACATATAAGTCCTTGAAAAATCTGATTAGGTCCTGGAATTCTGTTTCTTCATGAGAGTATGAACCCTGGGTATCACACATTTGTTTTTATTATGTTTGGGAAAATTAAAATGTTGCGAATATATGACATGATCTCCAATATATTATTTTATTCAGTTAAGTCTAGCTATATATTTTTTTATTTATTTATCATCAATATTTAGACATCACTTTAACAAAAAACTGTTTCTGATTCTTTAATTTGAAATTAGCAATTTTGTCTGCAATTCCAAAATCAATGGCGGGATAAATACAAGGGAAAAAATGTAGAAGATGTTTGTGTATTGTTTTAATGTTGGGCTGGGGCACACGATGGCCCAAGAATAAACCATTGTCTTACTATATTTTTTTTAAATATTGTTAAAAACCAAATAAGCTGCAACTGAAATTTTTAAAATATTTTGCGGTAGATGCTCCATTTCTTATTATTTTTTTCATTTGAAGCTGGAAGTTGCATTTGCAATTCCAGCCTCGAATGAATTGTAACTACTAACTGACCCATTCAGCAGGATAAAGGTTGGAAATAGAATGTAGTGTAGTAAATTGTAGAGATAAGTATTTTATCTTTTTTTTATGGGATAAGTGGCCATGTTTTATTTTTGCTTATCTTGCTCTATAACAGGTACACCCTTGCCAGTCATGTAGGAAGACTAGGTCACTTCTCTGCTGCTTGCTCACTTTATGAAACAATGCTTAGGTTTTTTACAGTTAATCACAGGGAGGTACATATTTTTTCTTATTTTGTTTATTTAGAAGCTGTTTTTCTCTTTTATAAATATGATTTAACCCTTTAGTTTGGTAATCAAGTTGTCACACACTTGAAGTTGTCTCGCTGACGTAATTCTAAAATGTAAATCTAAAATTTCCCAATGTCCCACTGACATCCCTGACAACTTCTAAGTGAGTGACATTAATTTGCTTTGTCAAATCTGAGGCCAATTGTTTTTTAATTAGTTCAAAGTCATGTTCCACATAATAATTGGACAACAATCCAGAACAGATTTAATAATTGTTCAACAAAAAATGTTTTTTATCCTTCTTTCAGACAACAGAATATCTCATATCATCTTACAAGTACGGATCATTTACAAAGGTGAATTTTCTCAGCTAAGAGCTCTGTAATTTTTTAATTACTGCTTTTTCCCAATCAAAGGAAAATGTTTTAGCTACTGGCCATCTGGTCGTCTGTTGATTACTCATTGTAAATTGTTTTTAACTGATGACTTTTACGTGGAAGTATGATGGCTTAATATCTTAAGCTCCCTTATAGGCCTACCATATTGCATATTTTGAATATAAGTCTTTGAATGAAAAATAGTATAATACAGTGGAGACCCGGAAATCAGACCACCTATGGGACTGACTGAAAGTGGTCGCATTTTGGAATCGGTCCGATTTGTGAAACCAGCCGATTATGAATGGAGAAATACTAATCAGTCTGTTTATAGATATGCCTTGTAACTTGTTGATATCAAGGTCGATTATTAAACTAATGTATTGAATATGACGTCATGATATTATAAAAAAAAACACACAATTAAAAAAAAGTTGTATTAAATGCATATAAAAATATATATGGAAAAAATAATATAGATAATTATATTTATTTCTGTAAAAAGTCTGTGAACTGAAAGTCGATCAGCCGTGAATAACCCTATGACACCCCTTATTATGACTGTCAATATTGTTAGATATTGCTTTAATATAAAACACAGAGAAATTCGCTGGCTTCAATTTTTTTTAATTGATTTTGAAGTGACATTTATTCATTTATCATATTTCGAAATTTGCTGGCTTCAAATTGTTTTAAATTTGTTTTGATGTGACATTTATCTTGAGAGCTGTATTGACAAATATGAAATTAATTAGCAGTGTTCAAATTAGATGTCGGGCTTCTAATTTTATAAAAACTCGTACACGGAGTCATTATGATCAACTTGGAGTAAAAAAATATTTCTTTTATTACGTTCCTAGTGTGATAGTATCGTTAGTTTAGGGTGATCAAGCCATGCAGCTGTGAACGAGAAATCTATCAGCCGTGAATAACCCTATGTAACTTACAGTCCATTAACGGGATATAATTTATACTTTCTCGCGTAAAAATACATCAGATAATTATTCCGTTTAATATGCGTAACTAATACAGAAAATCATGACGGAATTGTTATGTCTCGCTTCACTATATGAATTTACATAGCAATTTGTAAGACTTCTTGGATCGCAAAGGTGTAATCACGCTACAGGTGATAATCCTTCTGTACGCTAGGGCATGTCATATTAGTATTTGACAAATCAAGTTGATAAAAAGCAGCCTAGCGAATTATAATCTTCCCAAATTATTATCATGTTATAAATATGATAATCTGTTTGTTTGTATTAATTGTTTCCTATTTCAGTTTCTATTTATACGCTAGGCCTATCTGTATTAGACACACATAGCCCTTACATATCCTGCGTAATTAAATGATTGTTGCACGCCGAATGTTTTTGTCAGCTGATCGAAAAACAAAAGCGCCTCTGTTTAACCTTGTGGTTCCTATAGACCAGTAGCTCAATTATTGCTACAACACTTACAGTGCTAATATAACTTCCTATAATTTAACAAATAATTAAATATAAGGAGTCAACATAAATTTTGTTGTTTTCTCTTAGCAACATACACTTTCACACTAATCTCTTATCGTAAGTTCGCGCTCTGTAAATTATTTTGAGCTGTATTAACAAAGAAAGACGTAGAAGCTAAAACACTACACCGTTGATAATCAACCATCCGAAGCGGCGCGACTCAAGGAAGGGACATGACATGATAAGGCGACTGATTGCAATTTGCACTGATGACAATGTTTAAATGTTGCATTAACATTGTATGATTATTTCACCAGCGCTAATCCTTCCCGTGATTCAATCTGAGCTCAGTGGATCCAGCCAGCGCTGGCCACTTTTGTGGATCCAGCCAGCTCCGGTCCTCATAGTGGATCCAGCCAACGCTGGTCCCTTGCTGGATTGAACCAGATCTGGTCCCTTTATTAGATCCAACCAGGGCTAGTGAACTTAGTAAATTATGCCAGTGCTGGTCCCTTAGTGGATCCAGCTACAGCTGGTCCCATTAGTGAATCCAGCCGCAGCTGGTCCCTTAATTGATGCATATATATAACTGTAAAAGTGTGAATTATTTTTTTTGCTGGTCTGTTTTTCGAGTCCTTTCATGATTTGGGACTGAAAAAGGGTGGTCCGTGTCCCGAATCGCGGGTCATTCCGCTTTCTGAATCTGATTATACATTATGTGAATGGGGAAATATTTGGGACTGAAAAAATGTGGTCCGTATTCCGGGATGGTCCCCTTTGTGAGGCGGTCCGATACCGTGTCTCCACTGTACATTATCGTTTGATTTTTGGCATGTTATTAGGTCTGGACATTTTTATTCACCTTGAGGTGAAAATTAAGCTCTGTGTTAAAAAACAGATATAAACATTATGTGACATGCCTTCAGTTAAAAATAAACACCATTTTTGTCTCTTTTTAGATACATGAATTTGTAAGATTCCGTGAAAGGTTACAAAACTCGCTGCAGTACGCGGCAGCGACAAGTGAGAGATTGCTGCTCGACATTATATTGGAGAGCAACAGGTAGGGATTGTATTAGCCCACCTTTTAATTTTTAATTTAAAAAGTGGGCTATTGCAATTGAAGTTCAATAATGCCGGCCGCTATTGTCAAGTGCATGTTTGTTATATATATTGAAATAGTCTAGTATTTGTAATTTAAGTTTTCAATTGGCCAGTTCACAATTAGGTTTATGTTTATATCATGATGCTAAGTTCAACTTAATTGGGAAGTTTTTTCTATGTATTGACATTCCAAATTTTTCTTTTCAAATTTGTGATAAAAAAATCAAATATTCTCTTTGCACTCCATAATCGGCCATTGACGTTTGGAACATTAAAAATACATACGCTGAGGTATTGTATAACCATAATACACGTTGGCCTATTACAAACATCTACCATAACTATGTGTGCTGAATTTAGGACTTTTACATTCTGCACTGAGCATCACAAAATATTCCATTTTATGCCCCTGAATAGCATTGTTGAGTTGCTGATAGGCTTAATTTCTAACCCAGAAATATCACCTGCAACCTCTAACAAGATTGTACTTTTTTATCACTTGTCTACTGGTTTATTCGATTTTATTATCTTGCCTCTTTATAATTCTATTGCATATTTTATTATTTATATTCCTCAAGTGATGAGGGTTCAATCAATAAGTATAAAAGTGGTAAATATGTGTTGGAGAAAAAGTAGAATACAAGTCGTTTCTGTACTCGTTTCTGTACCAGGGATCGTCAATGGGCTTCGCGGGAACTAGTGAGTAGCCAGTACACACATACCCCCGCCAGACAGTGATCAGGTGATTGCTGCATTGAAGGTGTGACATTTTACAGCCACGGGCTGCCGTTAACCTGCAAATAATTTACCAGCGCGAATACGACGATATACATGTATATACAATGAAAGTTGATGGAAAAGAGGCGCCGAAATATAGACCTAAGTTAATACCGGAATAAAAACGTAACAAATTCATTTCACATAGTGGGCAAAATTTCAAAACTGCAAGCCCCAGAATGTCGTCTAGACTCCTGCCGTTGGTGCTCCAGTACAGCAGGTGGCATTGTCCAGTGTGGTGTATGCGTATGTACATGTATAGGCATGCCTGGATGTGCAGTTTGCAGACATCCCAGCTAACACGATGCATTGACTCAATGTTGTTTTAATGTTGTGTCGTCGTCGAAGATGGTGGGCCAACATTAGAACAACATTGGGTCAATGCCTGTGTTTGCTGGGATGCATGTATCTGTATTACCCGCTAACGCGTAACATTAGATATTTATCAATCATCATGATATAATTATATATTATCAGCTGCTAAAAAATCCCCAACGTGTTTATAATGATGTATTGTACAATGTCAGCGTGTCAGTTTATTGAGCAGTTAATCCTTCTGACAGAGAGTAACAGTGATAAGTGACATGACATAACTAATCTGTTTGTACTATACCCTGCCTGAGCCGTGTTCATTCACGCGTCAACGATGCTACACTCATGGCATAGGTGATAACGGCGCCAGCGCGATGACAAAACTATACTGACCTTTCACAGCTGAATGCTCTCACCTGAGCGATCAGACATGTCAGACAGGTTAATCAGTGATCTAGTTGCATACATCGCACACTTGTTCTATACCGAACAGGAGCTCACATAAAAAAAAAGTAGCTCTGTTAGAAAAGTTAACATGAGAAAGTTTAGCTAATTCCTAATCTTAACATTTTTAGCGGTATAAGCCCCTGGCCCTAATTTTTCACACTATTTATCTGAATTTAGAATTAGTCACCTACCGCATGTTGTGCCTTGAACTGTTATTTCTGTTGACTTTGCAGTCATGTGAAGACAGAACAAATGATAACATACATGGAGATAGACCCTGAGAAAGACAGAACTGTGCTGGAGGACATACGAGATAACAGAGACGTCACTGTCATGATCTCGTGGGACTCTTCTGATAGGCAAGATACTTAAATATATGATATAGCCTCTGTAGAGTGTATAAGTACCACACAAAAATCATAAGTAGCCTTTCAATCCTTGTGCTGCTGGCTCTATGTTTAAGTTATATACAATTCTAAGCAGGTTTTACGCCTATTGATAAAATGTTTATTTTTGTGCTTGATAGTAAGTTATTTAAATAATTCTGTTTGGGAGGTGTCTATTTTTTTATAAGTATAATATATTTTTCTCGTGCAATTTTAAACTTGCAAAATGTTGTCTTGTGCATAACAGACAGGTTGAAAAGTCAGATTTGCCAATGTAACTGTTTATTATATTTAGTTTTTATAATCCGATTTTTTTTTTTTTCAATTCTACAGGCTCTTGACAGACGAGAGCACAGAACTTTCTTTCAAGGAAGAGGTGAGTCAAATCATATAATGTATTTTATTTTTTTTCTTGAAATGAAACACGTACATACACAGTAGAAATATTATCAAGGGCTGTGATATATATGTGTATTAATATCCTTGCCCCGACATCATGTGGCGCAGCATCATTAAATATTATGTGAATGATTCCAGTCAAGTGAAATATATAATGGCATTATTTAATTGTTGACGTATTTGTTGCTGAATTACTTCGATACATAGCTACTTAACCCTTTAAGCCCTCACGATGCAACAAAGCATCATTTTACATTCCTGAAAATAAACTAAATTTTCCTACAACCCAGGGTTTTAGAATGAAAATTTCCATGGAACTGGTTTACCAATACATGGCAATTTTCTTTAATTTTTCACCCACTTCAAGTCATCTTCATCCACTACAAGTCGAGAATTGAGACAGCAATTTGCGACTTGTAGTGGATGAAGATGACAATGGTAAAATCAGGCTTGAAAGGGTTAAGAGACTATTATTCAATTTTAAAACATCATCAATGGCTTTCTTTCTGCTTCATTTGAGGGTTCATGGCGTGTCTGTCCATCCTTCCGCATTTTTCGTCCACAGAGCAGATTTTGGAAACCCATGGGGGGATTTCTTTTGACCTACATCTCTCATTGTATTCATGGCTGATTATTACATGTGGCAAACACAAAACCTGCAGAATCGTGTATTTCAGCTTTTTGCCTATGAGATGCCCAGAGTCTCTGATTGTGAACACTACCTAGCACAAAACTATTAACTTTAAGTTTTCTATTACATGAACTGATGATTTTGTATCTCAAAGTTCAGATGCCTAAAGATTACTTTAATTGGTGAAATTTTATTATCAATGTAAGTCACCATCACAGATTTGTGAAGTATTATTTTTTTAGATACTGCTAATAATAGCATAGAAATACTATTATGGTCGACATCAGTGCTCAAAGTGTTACAGCAAATATACCAATTTAACCCTTACAATACTGAAATTCGTTTGTTTAAACCATAGAAACTAAAGGGTTCTTTTCAATTTGAAATCATCATAAATGGCTCAGTTAGCTCTTTCCGCTTCATTTGAATACGTATGTTATGGGTCCACGGCCATTAGAAATACTTTAATTCTCAGTGCAGGGGACGTCTTTATACGGCAGAATTCTGATGTATAAAGACGGTCCCCGTGCTGAAAGTGTTAACCCATTAATATTGTAATGTTGGCCCACTGTCTGCGATGCTGGCCCAACATTACAACAATATTTGGCCAATGTTTTGTGTATGCTGGATAATTTGCTACATGCTGTATTTTGTTTTCTGCAGAAAGCCTGGCTCAATCTACGTAACCTGACAATCCGCGCCTTAGCCTCTGGTGTATTGTTAGGGCAGGAATGCTCAAACAAGTCTAAAAGCAGCGCTAATAACATAGGTAATGGTGAGAGTAAGCGTTCAATGGGTGAGGTACTGCAGGATATCACATCACAAATAACATCGCATATAAAAGAGAGTCAGCAATATATCAACACATCTGAGATGGTAAGTTTATGATCATGTAATATAATGATAAGACAGTTATAATATATAATATAATGATAATACAGTTATAATATATTGTCAAACTACATCCCATTGCTTGTGTGCAGTATATCATCACCTGTATCTGTCAATATTAAAGCAGCACTGTGGCTTGAACAACAATTTGTGGCAGTTATGTCATGTGAGATTTTCCAAATTTGTAATTGGTGAAGGAAAATATTTTGCTTTTAAAAAATACCCAGTGCTCTACCTCATTGAAAGCTCCGATCCTCCATTTTTTCATTAACCCTTATGCTGCGGAAACTGTATTAGTTTCAAGCAAAGGTCTGACCAAATAAAATGACACTGTGTCCAACAAAATATTTTGTGATAGATGCTCAATTAACTAAATAATTACATTTTGCAGATGACCATTTTACATTAATAGACTTATTTGGAGCTGAAATTGCAATGTTAGCAATTCCAGCTTCAAATGAATGAAAAATGGTTCTAAACAATTCAGCAGTATAGTGGTTAAATGAATTACATTCTAAATATGCCATGTGGTTCATCATTGCAACCAGGGTGTGTAAACGGTTAAATCTTGAAACTGTTGACATTTATTGTGATGATTTAAATAGCATCCAAGGTATGATTTCATTCTAAAGGATAGGATTTCACTGCACTAAATGTTTTTGTCAACTGTATTGTGCTACAGAATTTGATGATATATGAATGGAGATTATTTGAACCATTTTGGGATTATTTTTATTTTGAGAGTTTATTTTTATATCATTTTCCTCTCTTCTTACTTTACAATGTGTGCTGCAATATATAAGATTTGAAAAATGTAATTGTATGTGAGCAGTGTTAATGTCTTCATTTTTTATTTCAGGCTCATCTTGTAGTGCCCTCTTGCTCTAGGTTAGGGGTGTGGCTTAGTCTCGGAATGGGTGATCTGCTTCTCCCCATACTTAACAGTGTGCTATATCTGTACCAGCTACACGAGGAAGGAGCAGGTAAATGCATGGGGATCGACTTTAAAAGTCAGAATCTGCCTTCTAAAATCGATCCTCTCACTGTAAGAGTACACAAACTGTGTGTTTCTATTCCAGCCCTTAATAATTAAAGTTTTCATCCACTTGAAGTTGTGCCTCACTACCGCAATCCACAACTTTAAGTCAGTGAAAATTACTCGTATCTGTTTAATCTGAGACCAAACATTTGCAAATTTTGATGTTTAAAGACATATTTCATTGCCAATATCAGTGATTTAATCATATAATAGGCTAATGTCATTATTGATCTGCCACTTTACTGTACACTGCATCTAATGGAATTATCAGCCCGCCACTTGGCTTGTACAAAATGAATAAAGTGCTCTTCATGATATCAGGTTGGTTTAATGCCGATGTGAAAGTTAACTCTATCAATAAACTCTTGACAATGTACTAAAGAATACATGCTTTTGTGGTTATAACAAGTTAAAAAACCATGCCTGTAAAATGAAAAGAACATGTATTTTAAATTGTTGCCGACATCTCTTTTATTTTTCAGATAACACTGATGAGAAAAAGGAAACATTAATAATGGAAACTGTAGCTGCAAATATCTGTGGTGAGTAACACTTATTTATGTACTCTTGACAACCAACATTTGCCAGGGAAATCTCCACAAAAACAAACAGCACATGAGGTAAGCAGTTGTTGCACATTTAACCATTAACCACACATTAAATATTGGTGGTTGTGCTATAAAAGATCTGATAACGTGATATACTGATCTGCATTCACATAACAGCAACTAGTTTATTATGTCTCCCCCTTTTTAGTACAGAGAGGGGGACATCTTGGTTTGCTGTTGTCCGTTCTCTGTGTGTTCATTCACAGGGCGCCTGCAGTCTCCCACATCAATAACTCCTCCCTTATAGAACTAGTAATTCAAACTTGCCTCCATGGCCTAGCGGTTAGAACATCGCGCTTTTCACCTGTATATTTTATCGGTACCGAATTTAAATTTTACTGTGGTCGAATATTTTTTTGCCATTATTTCCTGTTGCCTCCTTTTCACTGACATTATACTGACATATATAGTTTGATACAGTAACATAGAAGACATTTTATTCTGTCTCCCCTCTGTAATTCATAGAAGGGCAAATGTTGATTTAAAACTGTCCGGTGCTGCCTGTAGGCTGCAGCCACCTAGTGAATTGTATGTAGAATAATGTAAGTAATAATAATGTAAGAAATTTAATAAAAATGTCCCTGTACTCCAATCTCGTTTTTACCTTTTTTTAAATTTAAATAATAGCATTTGTAGTTGAAATGAATCCCTACTCATATGATGCCCCCATCATTGACACTCCATTAGCTATCAACCTTCATGCTGCGGGAGGGGAAACATCTCTGTTTTTTTACAAAACGGTGACCCTTCTAGTTTATATCACTCTGCTTTAATTCTAATGCCAGAGAGCATGCTTCATTTTTGCTATGTAATGCGAAATCCCTTTCTGGTTGCAAGTGATTTACATGTGATTCCCATTTCAATTTGTTATCACAGATAAAGTGACTGGCTGCGAGGGAGATCTTCTATCTGTTGTTGATGGTCGCCCAGTATTTAATGCTCAGCTGCTTGAAAGAATAGTACTCATCTCAGAGGTAGGCAGCAGGAGAGATGCAAAATCTGTTTAACCCTTGAAGTGCTCATTTTTTTCCTGTAAACCAAAGGGGTTTTTTTCAATTTGAAATCATCATAAATGTCCTAGTTAGCTCTTTCTGATTCATTTGAATACCTATGTTATTTTTATTACTCTTACAGTGCGGGGATCCTCTTTAGATGTCAGAATCTGACATCTACAGACATCACATTCTGACATCTGAGGTCCGATCCCCACGCTGTAAGGGTTAATGTCTTTTGAATAATTGGGAGACAGAAAATTTGACATAGAAAATTTGGGCAGGAGGAAGTGTTAAAAATGTAATTACTTTTTAATACTGATCAACTTATCGATCAGTCTTTAGAAAAATGAAAAGAGATATATGCCTGAAAATGGAAAAGGGAGTCGAATTACTTCTTTAAGATGACATGTATAATTTCAGAATTTACATTGCCTTTGTGTTTGTTCAAGTCTTCAGACATTTATTCAGCTTTGTATCTATTAAATACTTAGTGTCTTTTATGTACTTTATATTTAGGCTGTATTCATCAGCGTATCTTACTGATTATATGCTGTATTTTCAGGCCATATGTCATGTAATCATTTTGATCGGAGCATGCTGCCGAGTTGTTTTGCCGCTGAAAGCATCACTAATTAAACGTAGCAAAAAGAAAAAGTCACCTCCAGTTCTCGTAAGTATTGCTCCATTTTGTTTGCAAAGGTGGTCTGCTTACTGTTTTCTACACCGTCCGCTGTTGACAAATTTTGCAGAAATAAAATCTAGAATGGCCGACTTGTGGTCATTTTGAATTGTTTTTTCATATTATCTCGGAATATTGCATGATAGCTAAAGCGATAATATAAAATAAAATGTCCGCTGTTGCACAAGCTCAACATAAAACATTTTTTGTAAATATAAAATCAAAAATGGCAGATTGCCAGCCATTTTGTTTTAATTTTGCTCACTATCTTAGAAACCTTGCATGATAGCTGGAGCGATAATAATAAATGAAGTGTCCGGTGTTAAACAAGGACAACACATGACAAATTTTTTTAAGATGTAAATTTCAAAATGGAACACTGGTAGCCATTTTGTTTCAATCTGGCTCATTATCTGGGAATCTGTGCATGATAAACTGTTCTGTGTTACATAAGGATAACCCTTGACAAAGTTTGCTGATCCATATCAAATTTAAAATGGCCGACTGGCGGTAACAGATGGCTGCTTTTGTGTTCATCAAAAACGTTGGGCTGGCGTTGTACAAATGTTATGTTTTTACTGAGCTGTTATTCTCACGTGCAAAATAAATTCCAGGCATTCTATATTTTTCTTAACTTTTGGGAACTAAATCTGAATTTGTTGGTCGCTGCATCAACCCACTTTCTGGAAGTCACTAAATTGAAACTAATTTGTTTAATTTAAAACAAAGCATTTGCATTTCATGTTGATTAAAGTTAGATACACATTTCACTCACAAGAACCGATATTTGATAACCTAATGAAATAAATCTGATTGTAGTCATTAGCGGCGCTCGCAAGGGTGAAATATATGTATTTTTTATTTTCACTTACTGACAATTTTAAGGCAGGAAAGCATATATACCGTATACAGTTATGGTTGATTTCTACAAATAACATTTTATTGGTATATTTGACATTACAGCCTGAGACATTTACAAATATTCAGAAGATGATACAAGGTGTTGATAAAGCTGTCAGCCTGATGCTAACAAAGCTAAAAGAAGGAGAAGATAGTATTCTAAAAACACAACTTGACCAACTGTCCATAAAGGAGGAAGCCGGCATTCTCAAGGATCAGGTAGTGTTTCCCATTTCAATGGCAAAAAATTCAACTCGAAATCATCCTGTAAAGATATAATCATGAATATGGTAATTGTGTTGCTGTTCTCAATATATTTCAGGTTATTCTGTTATAATTTGATCTCTGGTAGACTTCGAATCATTGGACTCATATCAACTTATTGCCCTAACAAATTTATCAATACAGCACAATCATCCAATAAATATGCCAATTGCCCAGTGAGGAAATGTAGTATAATTTATTCATGATATTTCTTGTAGGAGGATGGAGTGTCAATTCTATGGGGCAGCATCAGATCAAGTTACCAGCAGTCACTTAAAGAAATGACTAGCCTTTTACAGTTAAAGCTACAGTACCTACAGCAGCTGAAGTTATAGCACTAGTCAAGTGTAAGGTACAGCGGTCCACAATGTGTCTACTCAACTGAAGGATAATATTATACTGAGACAGTATATATCACCCTCATACACCATGTCCTGCTAATTTTGTTGTTGCTGTTTTTCACTCGTTTGAAGAATAAATATCTAACACAACGTCATTCCAACGTAGGATCAACATCAAAGACATAGATCCTACGCTGAAATGACGTTGTCCATATTTAAAAAAAACATATTTCTATTTATGAATAATAGACATTTCATCTTTTAACCCTTACAGCGTGGGGTTCGACTTTAGTCATCAGAATCTGACATATATAGACGTTATATCCCGACGTCTAAAGTCTATCCCCTTGCTGTAAGATTAAAAATATAATGGCCGTACACCCTTAACATAGGTATTTAAATGAATCAGAAAGAGCTGACTAAGACAATTATGATGATTTCGTATTGAATAAAACCCTTTGGTCTCCATGGTTTATACAAAAATATTTCAGCGCCTCAAGGATTAACTAAATTATTTGATTGCCTGACATCTACAATATTTTAAATAATTTCAGTAACATTTTATTTGGTTTAAATTTAATGCTTATCTTGCTCTGGCCGTATATACACGGGTTGAAGCTAGTGGTGTTTTATTTGGTTTGAAACTTAACGCTTCTCTTGCTCTGGCCGTATATACACGGGTTGAAGCTAGTTTAAAACCAAATAAAATACCACTGAAATTAGTGAAATAGTTTGTGATAGATGTAAAGCTGCTCAAATGATTTAATTTGGGATTTTTCATATCAAGATTATATATTTTTCGTCATTTGAAGCTGGGAATTGCGTAATTCCAGCTTCTAATGAATGAAAAATAGAAGCAATTAATGCAGCAGGACTAGGGTTAAACAGAAACTGTATACAGTTCCAGGAAGACAAGGGCATCCTGTTATTCCTTCTCAATTTAATTCACCTTGGGGAGTGAAATGTTGCAGCCGGAAATCTAGCCCTGCTTCAACGTTGGCCAGCTGTCTCAATGGTTGGCCAGATATTTAGGCAATTTGCTATGAGATGTATCGTTGTTGGACAGTGATCCGGGAATAATCTGTTTGCCTGATGAAATTTAGAAGACTGGAACATCCTGTATTACCTAGTTAAAAAAACATGTTGATCGAAATAATATTAACATTTGATTTAACGAAAAAGTATATATTTTTTGAACATGGTAATTTTAAATCTTAATTCTCAAATCAGTAATATTTACTTTTATATTTTTAAAATTACACAGATTTAAAAAAATATGCAGGTAGCACTGTGGCTACACGTAGTAGTAGCCTTTATTGTGATAATATGCTGGAAAAGAAAGCCCAATGGATTCGAATGTGCCATAATATATGTATTAACCCTTGTACTGCTGAATTGTGTGTGAGTATTTTTCATTTATTTGAAGCTGGAATTGCTAATGCCATTTTCAGCTGCTTCAAATGAATGAAAAATAATACTGTTCATGAAAAATAAACATCTCCGGAATTAAATTATTTGATTGAGCATTTACCACAAGATATGTTAAGTGGTGTTTTTTTTCTTAAAAAAAGAATATTTTGTATATACGGTCTTGGCAGCACAAGGGTTAATAACTTGCTGCATGTTGTATGTGTTATTCACAGATTGAAAACTTACATAAACATGATATATTACATTGAAAATTGTATGATTTTAAAATTAGCTTTACTTTCTCATACTAATCAGATCATGTGGGGAAAAGTATACAAATTGTCCTGAAAAGTTTATCTTATATTCAATGTAAGCACAGAACATAGGATTATCTTTCAATTACAATTGATGTTGTAGATAACTATTTTGTAATTGCGATATTTTTCTCACAGAAACCAAAATATTATAATTGCAAAGAGATGCAGTGTACCTGATTACCAGTTTCATTGAATCGATGACCAAACAAGATATGTGTCCTAAGATTGAAGTAGGCATGAAGAAGTTTATGAATAATTTTGTCAATATATTACCCTTCGGTATTTACAAAATTAATTAACCCTTAAAGCACTGAGAAATTTAAATTTTCATCAACTTGAAGTTGTGTCTCGCTACCACGATCCACAACTTCCAAGACTGAAAATTTGTGAAATTTAAGTCCCAACATATATCAGTGTTTCAAGATTTTAAGCATATTTAATTTTTAACAACTGGTTATAAGGGTGGTAACAAAAACAGAGAATGTCTAATGTAGTCGACATCAGTGTTCTAAGGCTTAAGTTTCCTTCACCTTGATGTTGAAGTGATTTACATTGTGGGTGAAGAAAAATGAGAAAATGGTTGTGTACTTGGATGGTTGAGAGATTAGCTTGACCAGTCTGTGAACTAAACCATCATTATGTATATAGTCAGGGCCTATTATTCAAAAAGATGCATTTTTAAAGTTTGTAAGGCATTTCTTAGTAGAATTTGTCATGCAGTTGTTTTCACACAATTCGGATATGCTGATTCCAAATCTGCCCCATGCCAAGCTCTATTTTTAGTTTTTCCCCATCAAAATTGCAAAACAAAATGGCCGCCAAAATAGCAGATAAAGTCTCAATTATCATGATTATACATCATCTCTGGGTGCGCAGTGGACACACAAACTTGACTTTTGTGTTCAAAATAACATTTTTGTTTTGAGGAATTTCATGTTCTAAGACCTGGTCAACTATCACGCAAAAAATTCAAGATGGCCGCCAATAATACAGAAAGTACTATAACGTTTTTCTAAAATTCATAGCAAGTTGTTTTTGTTGGCTAAATATAAGTTTTACTAATAAATCTAGTACAATACAGTAATAACCTCTAACTTTTATATTACATGTAGTTTAAGGGAAAAATCCAAGATGGCCGCCAATTATACTAGCAAGTACTATAACCATTTTTCTAAATGTCGTAGGAAGTTATTTTTGGCGCCAAAATAGTTTTCTGATACAAATTAATTACACAGCATCAAAAAACTCAACTTCCATGTTACATTTATTTACGGGGTATGCAAAAAATATGACTATTTAAAAACAACACATTAACTAGGAGGAAATTGCACAAAAGTAGCATGTGTTACTTTCATCACTGTAGCTACATACATGTAGGCTTGCTGTGTATATCTCAGATTTGCATGAATGCCATCATCTTGCATAATGATAATGCTAGAATAGTCACCCTCATCAATATATTGATCATATATTTGTGCAGCTTCGGAATTGATGTAGCGACTCCTTGATAGGACGTCACTGGCTACTTTCTCGTGGTCCTAATTCACACTTAATCAAACTAAATGTGATAGTTCTTCAGGTTGAGCAGGAAGCTTTTGCATGAGAACTAGTTGCAGTTGTCCATCAATGAAGTTCCAACCACAATCTTATAGATGTTTATAATATTGTTATCTGGCCAGAGCTGTATTTATTGCTAGACAGGCCTAAAATACAACGGAAACAATATCCACTTTTTGTGGCAGGGGTTATTGACGAAGAGGATATATTGAAATACTCCAATTGGCTTAAGCTCTAGTTCTGGGTGTTTATGAATTAATTTAAATGTCTTTCTTTTAGAATTGATGTGCTGGTGTTGTGGAAACCATTGAGACGGTTGAATGGTACAATAAATATCACCAGTTCTAGGTTTACCACATTGTCAGTATCTGACAGTTTGATTGCTGTAATAACATTTAACGTCCCATACCTCAGTATTTTTCACATTTAAATACCAGTGTTCATTAAATAGTTGAATAGCATTGTTCTTTACCAAAAGTGGTGAATTTGAACATTGAACTGAAACTGTATTGCCCTCCTCCCTGATTCTGTACTTTATCTGTTATATATTCATCTGAGATAACATCGCAGTGTGCATTGAAATGTTTTTGATGTAGGATACATGTGTCTTGCATAGATTATTAGATGATCAATGTTATTACAAAAGAATATAATAGATAAATAATAAATACCCTGTGTGAATGATAATTAATCTACTATGTCTGGAGGAGACATATAGTTATTAGGGACCTAAATATCTTCACGTCCATAATATGATTTCATCACTTTATATATGGTAAGACTTATTGTCTTAAACATTGATACCTCCCCCACAAAATAGGGTGGTCGCTCCCATACCACTTCAAGACACAACTGAACCTGTTGGGTTATTGTATATCATGTGAGAGCATATATCTGATTAGAAGCATGTATGACCAGAACCTACTGATTTATTTTACATTCTACCATATCACGACCACATCTGGAAAGTTTCTGTATTTTATGTTAATCTTCATAAAAACATCCTGATCGTGCTGCGAACGGTATTTTGGGCGGGGGCCCTAGGGTAGTGGTTAGCACGGCTGCCTTTGACGCTAGAGTTCGGGGTTCGGTTCCCGGACTCGGCGGTTTGAAAGAAACGAAAATGTTTCTTCCCCATCCACGTGTAAAATTCAGTATTGTGGGGAGCCTCCGTGACCAAGAGGTAGCGTGCTCGGCCTCAGACCGCCAGGGCTCGAATTTTGAATCTTGTGTCTGGAGGACACTGTCATCTCATTCATCTCACCATCCTCAGGAGGTTCTCCTGGCCCAGTTTAGCCTATATGTGCACAAAGGTTGCCTAAAACCCGATTCATTTCATTTTTACGAACGGTATTATTGCCCCAATTACCACATATTCTGCATCATATCTTGTTGCAATAGTGTTCCCGGATAATCTTTGGTGACTTGTTCATGCCACTCTATAGCATTTAGTTGCCAAGACTAGGTAGTTACTAACAACTTCTGAAGATGGTGTATGTTCGTACTGTATTTATAAAATGAATTCATCGTCAGTATTTTCAACATTACCCTAGCGTGTCCTCAACCATCAATCTTATATGCCCAAAACATATATAAGTCAACTTCTGCACCAAATTACAGATTTCCGATATCGTGTTACTGTCTTTTATCATAGTTATTAATGGTGATATCATCTATCTCATTCAAGTTAGGGGAGTAGACATATGTGTAGCCTACATTACGGTTTTGTGTGGATCTCTGAGCCGATGTTTGGACTTTATTCGTTCAATTATTTCTGAAAACTGTGTTATCAGCGCATTACCAGGCTTTTGTACGGTATCTATTCTGATCAAAAATTTAAAAATTAAGATGATACGTACTATTATCATGATTATGTAAATTGTCAATCCAATTAAGAAGCATAATTTTTATGTGATGTGCACGTTTTAACCAGCACAATATACCCAGTTACTAGAATCATAAATTGTTAAAATTAAACGACTTCTTGTTTCAATAGGAACTGAATATGTATGTGTGTCATTACTGCCATGGTTATGCAGACCACTTTGATGGATTAACTTCATGTTTTGCTTAACCCTAGTACAGGGCTTAGGCAGGAGGGTGCCTCCCGTGGCCAACGCACATTTAAATTATTGCTTTCTTCCTTATGGTACTGTAAAAACACGATGCAGGTGGATATCACATAGGCCACATACTAATAGGCCTAGAACGAATATATGGTGAGCGACAGGTTATCTAGTACCGGACAGTGATCAACAATTATAAAATATCTTTTGTCAATAGTCTAAACATTTTTACAACATGCCGGATATTACGTTTGCTTCCCTCGGCTTCTAAATGTGAAATAATGACTTTATTAAATAATCATTATCATTACACTGGCCTACGATGTGTCGTTTTCCTGGCACATCATTCGTTTTTTCCCTTATAACTTTGTGAAATATTGATAATAGATATTTCACGTCTCTGAATTGGTTTCCCGGGTGTGAGAAACCTATCTGTGGACACCAAAAACACATCTCTACGGTATTTGGAAGCAACGTTATAGCACATTGCCTCGCAGTGGCGGCCATTTTGGATTTTGTCCTTTAGCGGAAAACGCACAAGGTGAAACTCAGGGGACTTTAAGTATGTTGCTCAGGTGGGTTTTAATACACCGAAATGATGTTTTTATGTTTATTGTTAGCCAACCCGTGATGTAAAGTTGTGACATTTTCACTAATTTTGGCGGCCATTTTGTTTCTGAATTATGAGTAGGAAAAACACAAAATATAGCTTGGCATGGGGCAGATTTGGAATCAGCGTTCCCAAATTGTGTAAGAACAACTGCATGCCAAATTCTACTAAAAAATGCCTTACAAAGTCAGAAATTTCGAAAATGGGCCCCGACTAATAGGAAAAAGCCCGAGGAGCTCTCCATTCTTAGCTTTGAGAAAGGTCGAAGGCCGAGGCCTTTTTCACAGCTAAGAATGTAGAGCTCCGAGGGTTTTAACTGACTTAAAACACATCCGACCATAATGATGATCCCTCATAATCAACAGCTCGGTCACACCTGACTGATTATAGCACCATAGGCCCACCATGATAATTGGTCTGTAATTGATCAACATTAACTCTCCAGTCTCGGCTTAGAATGTAGTGGTCAGACAAAGCAAATAATGTAGTGGTGTGTTTTAAGCCTCTGTTATTGTGCTACCATTTTTGACTTGTGCAACCAGCATTTCTAAAAAGCAAGGTATCAAACTATTCAATGTGGCGACGCTGGGAGGTTCTTTATACTGCAAATTGTATGTTGTGTCGCAGTCATTTTGTGTGGACGAAAATTGTGATTAAAGTATTTAACATTGATAGCAATGAATAACAAAGTATTGCTTATATAATAGTTGCTATCATGGCACTAAAAACCCTTGCAGCGCAGAGACTGACATCTATGAAGACGGTCCCTGCGCTGAAAGAATTCAAACTTTTCTAAAGGCCGCAGACCCATAACATAGGTATTAAAATGAAGCGGCAAGAGCTAACTAAGACATTTATCAAATTGAAACCCCTTTGATTATTAGTGTGTCAGTGATTGTTGCCCCTTTATATTGATATTTTCATGTTTTTTTCAATTTTTGTTCAGCTCCAGTAAATATCAGTCTTATTGCAATCATGAATACTACGATTAAGCTAATTACCAATTTTTTAGAAGGAGACAAAACATATATAACTGTGATCACTTCTAAGCCATCTGTATTGGAAGGTGTGTTGGAAGGTAGTCAAATTCAATACAAATGTTGTTTACATTTTGTTTGGGACATTGCAATCTAAAACCACTCTTGAACTGAGATTACGCACACAAAAATTGCCATCCGTGATACCGAACTATTTTCGCTTTTTCTGTAAGATGTGACAATAATGCACTCGTATGGCTATGTTTATGTCATTAGGGTTATTTATAAACGTTTGAGCCGGCGTGACAACAAAAAATTATACAGATTAAATTCCAAATATTTTTGATATTTTTTTTTTAGGTTTTAAAATATATCGCCATATATCATCGTAATAATATTGTAGATCATGATTAGAAACATATTTTGTTTATTTAGCAGGAATGTGCGACAGCCATTCCAGTTTAAAAAAAAGAATGATAAATAGTATTGAACTTATTATCATCCACAGCGCTTATTAAAACCATTCATTTAAAAATATTACCAATCATGACTTTAATTGTCTGATTCTTTTCATTAATGCATAGGGACATGCCCAGGTCTAAAATCATCAAAAAATCTGTTATTTGTATATTGGCTTATTAATATGACCATTAATGTAAACATGTCCATAGACTAGAACTGCAAAAGTTTTTTAATTTTTGTGCTGCGCATTCACCAGTTAGGCTAGATATAGAGACGAAATTCCTGATTTCTAATTATTGACAACCATGTTAAAAATAGGAAATACGGGAGTTTCGTCTCTATATCTAGCCTAACTGGTAAGTGTGCAGCACAAAAATTAAAAAACTTTTGCAGTTTTAGTCTATGGACATGTGCACATCATATGGTCATATAAGGAAGCCAAAATAAAATCACTGATTTTTTGATGGTTTTAGACCTGGGCATGTCCCTTTACATTGTTGTTTTAGTACGTGACATACATGTGGTTAAAGAACAAGAAAACCAATTTTTTGGTTTCAGTTTGAGCTGATATAAATATTTTCAACCAATGGGAGTTGTGTATGGTGGCAGAGCGAGACACAACTTCCAGAGGGCTGAAATTTATAATTTGACGCTGCGAGAGTTTTATCATTTGTATGATCGGTGATGTTCTTGTGGAAAGTAGTATCTGAAATCTGACCATTGGCTATGCAGGTTTGTGTGATTTTGTGTTTGATGTTGTAGTATTAGATTGTACTCAGCCTGATGCTTTCACTAATGCCCTGTTTATATCACGTGTAAAAATGTACAAATCACTAGATTTTGTTAATGTAAATGTTATTGTATACATGTATACGAAGTGACGAATAATCTTGCAAAAAATAGTGAACAAAATAAAATATGTTTTTTTTATCACACTGTTTTTTTTCGTGTTTCACAGCAGTTGATGTTGTTATTACATTAGTTTAGAGATTATTCCGTTATTTCTTAACTAAAAAAAATGAGACTTCTAAAGAGTGCAAAAGTTTTTTCAGCCACGGAAGTGACTGTTTATATTGGTCTTATGTTTTGACATGTACATGACATTGATGAAAGCAATGTTATGTAATACCGAATTTTGTAAATATCAGCACTTGTTGTTGATGAAAAAGGCATGTTTATTGTTAGCATTTAATCTTGCCTTTCTCAATCCAGTCTCAAATCGGATCAACCTCTGATGTTACGGTGTGTAATTTCCGGCGGTAGTGTACAACTTTGTGTAGTACTGTAACTGGCTCTGTCTCAGTGATGAGATATCCGGTTAGGTCTTTTATGAAGGAGGGTTTCATCCCCCTTCAAAAATATCACAAAGCTTATTATAAGAATTCCCTATGCCAAATTCCGTGGGCTGATACCAAAATCCACACCTTGGTGGAAGAGTCCATCAACTAAAAGTGATTATTATCTGAAAACTAGCCTTTTTCGGACAAAAAGTACGCCGGTCTAGATATAATCTAAAGATAGCTTTAATTTGGTACCAAGAAAACTAATTCTTAGCAAAGTTGCACGTTTTTTTTTTGGAGACTCAACCCACAGACTATGAACTTTGCACATTAGCCGCCATTACCAAAAATACTGCTTCAAGCAATATAATAGCCCCAAAAACTTGAGAATCTCAAATAATAAAGTGTCTATATTAGAGTTTTCTTAGCCACCAATTGCAATGAAATTTATTCAGACTAGGACGATACATCAGCATAAAATATGCTAATTAGCAACAATTACTGGAAATGTAATACATTGTATATAATTTATATATAATGCATCAGAATAGGCCTACCAAGGAATTGCATTTTTAAAAAATATGAAAAAAACGGGATGCAATGAAAAACAATGATAAATAATTTATAACGGTGTGTGCCGATTTTATCTTTTCCAGACAGTCGATTATATCTTTTTCAGACTACGAGGAGATGTGAAGATTTGTATTCACTCTGTATGATTTGGACCCGAATATATACTTTGTACTCCTGATAAAAGCCTCAGTTTTAAAATATATTTTATTAGGAATATGACACTGTTACACCCAATTACAAGGATACAATATACTCCTTAGGAGCGCAGCTGACTGATTGCATTATTTGTCCAGTAAACAAAAAACATTTGTATGCCATTTATACAACGTCGGCCCAACGTCTTCGACGTTGGTCCAACATTGTATAAATGTTATACAAATGTTTTTTGCTTACTGTGTGAGCCACGAAATTTTTTGTCTGTCTGCCTCTCTCACGTACTCATGAAATGTGTAACCAAACATATCCGCATCAGCTCTGTATTTCTCCAACACTGGTTTTAAGACGGAAAATGACGCATTCGAGAATAAGTCTGCATATGCAGCTTTCCGCCCTTTATGCAGCTTGTTCGTGGGAAAACTGTCTGCTAAATCAAGGGCATCAAAGTGTTCTAATATGAATGGTAGATCCTCTTGTATTTTCTCCAAGTGGCCAATGTAGTCATAATCTATGTCACAAGGCTCACAATTACTCTGAAAAAATATAACAGAGGTAAAATAACACCAATGAATATTATTAATTATCAAGTGAAGAAATCACATTTAATTAAACATATTAAGAGCGTAATAAGTCAAATGTATTAATTAAAATCATAATTTCAATAACTCACACGACTATTTTCGGTCCTACAATTGTAACAATTCATAGGTCGATCACTCTATATGATTAACTTAAAGAATTGTAATTCTATATAGGGGGCGGGGCTACTAATTACACCTCAAACAGAAAAAAAAAACCAGAAAAAGATAGTTAAATATCAGCAGATCGACAAAACAGAGCAACATGATTATTTCTAATTATATTATACTGCTGATTTGTATTTATTTCCCCTTGAATATGCCGTATCCCCGCGCATTTATATCAATAAAACTTTAAAGATAATTTTTTGGAGCACACACTTCATTATAGTGTCACGAGTTATGATTTTGTGCTCTCTAAAGTCTGAAAAAATCTGACTTTCCGCACTTTCAAAGTTGAAAAAAATTCTCAGGATTTTTGGGCAACCCTGATTTTTGGGCAACCCTGATTTTTCATTAACCCTTTAACCGCCAAATTGTTCAAATTGAATTTACACCCACTTGAAGTTGTGTCTCGCTGACGCGATCCACAACTTCAAGTGAGTGAAAATTATTCAGTATTGACAAAATGGAGGTCAACTCTTTTCAAATCTTGCTAGTTGATGTCACATTTTATCTTTAACATATTTAAAATTTGGTACTTAATGTGCTTATGAAACATAAAAACCCGAATATATGCGACACCGGCGGTTAAAGGGTTAATCGGTAGGCCTACTCCCTGTGGTAATTTATGCTGTTGAAACTGACATATAGCGATTGTCAGGCTAATTGAAGCAGGGACGTAACTTGTTATATGCGCTTATGTGTGGTCATTGCGTGGGGTTATCCTGCCATAACGGTGATGTGTTGTCCGACACCGACTTAATATTGTCTAACATAACTTGAGACGAGACAAATAAAATAACATTACCTATTTTTATTAGCTAAGATAATATAGGCAGCGACCATTTCGAATTCAGCATTTATGTAATAAAATTGGCACCCATAGCAAAATAAATCTACAAATAATAACCGTAGAAGCCTATGATAACAACAAATATAGGTCTAGACACAGGTTAAATTGACGTGAATAATCAAGCGAAAATAGAATAGTGTAATATAAAAGTAATAGACTATTATCTATTACGTTCCGATCTATTACTCTTACTTTCATTTTTTCACGATCTTTTACTATTACAGTGAAAGTCCACCGTTACCCATTACTCTTACTATTACTATTACCCCATCCTTGGTATGCACCCTGTCAAATTTCTATCACGCGGGCGGATCGAGGTATTATGCCGGTGGCCGGCTGGCCTCTTGTTTATCTTATGTCGATTTGAAAATAGCGTGTATGGTGAGTGGCGACCATCTTGAATTCTGAAAAAAACCATGGGATTTATGGGCACTTTTTGTGGGTGGTCCATTATATATCTTGAGTCATTGTGCAAAAAAATCGCTTTGACACCTAAATTTTGACATCAAACCCTAAGATTGGTAGGCCTAGATTAAAAGCCTATACAGGTAGCCCACACACTGTGGACAAAAGTGTGTTCACCTCCTAAGTGATGACTATTTAAACGACGATGTTGAATTCCTTTCATTGTGTCACAGCATATATGCCCAAACTTGAATACTACTGTTTATTTGTAAAAATAGAATGAAAAAAGCTATATTCAGGACGCAACGAAACATAATTAATGTGACAGGTATTTTTTTTTGTAAGCTGCATGGCCTCGTGATATAATAATGACGCCTGCTCTCCTGGACAAAGAGCGGTACAGTGTTCAGATTTGTGCAAGTAGAAGTCTACCCAATTATACTTCTGCCTACAGTTCTTCATGTGTGGTTGTTTTGGCCTCTACTACGTCCTTCTTCATCCAGGTCTAAGTGTTTTCGGCAAGACTTGCATCTGGAGACTGTAGTGAAATAGCATTGGATATAATTGTTGTCAAGCCATATCTACACTGGTATGGTCTCACCACCCTAAATGAGCCAAAATCAAAGGTGTTGTGAGATTTACGGATGGATACAGGAGGTGAGAAGGATAATTTGTGTCTTTTCTGGGAATGTGCGTGGGAATTTATTTTTTTACGTAAGATGTGGGCAAAATGAACCTTTTTACCAGCAAGGGAGCGTAGCTCGAAACGCAGGAAGTTAGCATACCCTTTTAGCCCGCCTTTTAATTTTGTTCATGTATCGTTTGCAAATTTGTTCTGCATGTTACTAATGACCAGTTCTCGGACAAGTTCAATAATGGCTGAAAAAAATTCAAATTGGCCTATTTATTTCAATTTTTCGCACTTTTCGTCAATAATTTGATATTGTTGGCGCGATAACTTGAAAAGTTTTCCATGTATCTTCTTCAAATTTGTTATGCATGTTACTAATAAACAGTTCTCGGACAATTTCAATAATGGCTGAAAACAAATTCAAAATGGCAGATTTATTGCGATTTTTCGCATTATACGTCAATAATTTGACCCTGTGTGTGCGATAACTTGAAAAGTTTTTCATGTACCTCTTCAAATTTGTTATGCATGTTACTAATAACCAGTTGTCGGACAAGTTCAATAATGGCTGAAAAAAATTCAAGTGGCCGATTTATTGCGATTTTTCGCATTTTACGTCAATAATTTGACCTTGTGTGCGCGATAACTTGAAAATTTTTCATGTATTCTCTTCAAATTTGTTATGCATGTTAGACTACTAATAAGCAGTTCACGGGCAAGTTCAATAACGGCTGAAAAAAATTTCAAATGGCTGATTTATTGCGATTTTTTGCTTTTTACGTCAATAATTCGACCTCGTGGGAGTGATAACTTGAAAAGTTGTTTGTGTCTCCTTCTCAAATTTGTTATGTATGTTACTAATAAGCAGTTTTCGGACAAGTGTGCTCTTGTTCGGACCTGTTTTTTTGAAAAAGGACAGTTTAGGCTTTATTATGGCGTGTCACATAGGGGGGGGGGCAGTTAGGGACAAAAGTGGTGATTTCGGCCCTTAAAATGTTGGCATTATGCATGCATTTCAATGGGACTGGCATTTGGAGTGGTGAGACCATATGGTTAGAAGAAAATGGGTGCTGCCTATAGGCCTACTCAAACCTTGTGTTCTATTGACACCAGCAAATGCACGATGTCAATGTACATGTAGTAGTGCTGATCGAGGTTTTCAACAATGACCACGGATGCTGAGACATTGCCAGACTATAACCATGATAACGGAGACATTGCCACGAAGCCAAGATATCGGCTCCTATTCTAAAATCTTTGCACTGGCTTCCAGTGTTCTACAGGATAAATATACCATAGCCTCACGTGCACTCACAACTCACGAGCCATCATACCTCAGTGATATCTAACTATTGACGGTCATTTCTGGACAGCTTCGTTCCACTGGCACCAAACAACATTTTAATCCACGTGTAAAAAAGAGGAATAGATCAAGGGCCTCGACTCATCCACTCGGTTCGGCGTTTAACTTCGCCCTAGCTCCTCGGTAAACCGGTGATTTGTAGACGACAATAAATATTATGCTCTTATTCTGGATATGCTATTGATTGCACCTCTGAGCTAGACGCGTTAGAATTCCTATAATAGATTGATTGATTGATTGATTGATTGATTGATTGATTGATTGATTGATTGATTGATTGATTGATTGATTGATTGATTGATTGATTGATTGATTGATTGATTGATTGATTGATTGATTGATTGATTGATTGATTGATTGATTGATTGATTGATTGATTGATTGATTGATTGATTGATTGATTGATTGGTAGACATGTGGAATACAGGTGGTATAATTCAACCATAGATTAACCATGTGGTTAATCTATGATTCAACTCAGCTGAGAAAAGTATGTACAGTATAGGCCTACCCGTCAACACTTTACTAGTGAATGAACAGTGGTTGGTCATGAATTGTTTTGGGGATGCACATTGTGTGTATAGCATAATGTATCGTGTCATATTAAAATAAACCTTTATATGGCGAGTATCTTAACTTGTTAACTGTACCAAAACATAGAATGCATTCATAAAAAGAATCATCGAATGTGTCATAGTCTTCAAGTCGTCACAGGCAATTTGCTTCATCGTAAACCATTACACAGTCAACATTTATGCCCCTCGTGTAATGCTCCTGACGATGAATACAAGTTATTGTGTCCAACATGGTCACTTATAGGCTTACATTCTATTAATAAATTCGTTAAAAGGACTCGAAAGCTTTTATATTAATCTCATTAAAATAGAGCATTATAGTCATTAGAGGTATGATTTCGTGAGTAAAATCCAATTGTCTCCCGATGTGTTTACTCCACATGTTTTATATGATTTCTTTTTATTTGATTGTTGCACACAAACTATGGGTACAATATCTCACTTGAATAAAAATTGCTTGATTGATTGACTACCAATGACAAGTAATAGATTCATTAAAATTATTGTTCGGGTGTTTGGTATAAACATATTTGCTGGCATTTCTAGATTGCTGAGTAGCTAATACAAAGGATATTATAGGGTTTTGGCAAATCGAAAATCCTAAGAAATATTGTTATGTCACTAGCTTAGTGTTTTTGGAAATACAGCTGTCAACAAACGTACCTGATAACCAAGAAAATGGAGATCAACTCCTCCCAAAGAAACATCTGCTTTGTCCTGTAACCGGAAATAAAAGTCACATTTGGGAAAACAGTACACGTGACCTTTTAATTTTCTGAAGAAATAAATTGAACAAAGTAAATTACTACTTTTTCGACACATACCAATTTTAAAAATACGGTCGTTTGATAGTGACTGGGTTGTAGACTTACACCGAACTTTGTTCTTTTACAGTTGACTCCGAAATCAAAAATTCTACCATACATTTAGCTACATTTTCTATTTTAATAAAGTGAATCTGATATGTGAGACTATTGCATGTATGCATGTGTTTTCCAACTTTGTGGGTTTTATTCAATAAATAAGGGTTGTGACCAGGATATTTAGTGTCTAGGCTACATGTACAATTATTGAATGGCTCCAATAGCAATGTACATGTGACCTTTCCAATGTGTATTCATGTTATTTACATTTAAAAAACTCGCTTAGTTTTTTAAAGCAGGTACATTATGTACATAAAGATATTATATAGACCAACTCACTATATATTTCAGAAATTTTTCGAAACGGACTTTGTCATCTTCTTCTTGTAGCCATGTCAAATTTCGAAAGTTTTTCTGCGGCGACAAAATTCGTTTTTATAACAATTGTTTTTTCACATCACGATCATTTCACAAACCTGAACGGTTGAAATTATACTTAAGCATAGAATAGAATATTAAGACCGCTGCCATGGTGACATCTTGCCCCCCTGTCAGTCATGGTGACATATTTTATTCATTTGAAGCTGGAAGTAACAGTGACGGATTAAAAGTAGGTACTCACGGGGGGGGGGGGGGGGGGAGGGCTGCGGGGATCAGCGAGAGTTCATCATTATTTAACAATCATACGAATCCTAAACTACATATTAATAATTATTTGTTATCAGGTTATAGCAAATTAGCGAACTGTTAAGGAAAATTAGCCAATCTTTTCAACATCATCTTATTACAAAATATGGTATAAAGTATAATATATTGGGAATTTGTTATGACAGATTCAAATCTGATTCTGGGGAATCTGTAATACAAAAATGAAAATGTGTCATACCAAATTACTGAATATGGTTGGTAAAACTTCAATCTGACCTTCCGTGTGTTCCATAGTTTATATCAAATAATCGAATAAGTAGCATTATCTACCTTGGGTTCAACTGTCTTGGGTTGCTGGGAGCTTTTAGTAGCTTTTATATATTGATAGCGGTCAAGCATGTGCGTGTATGCGGATCCCAGTCTGTCAAGGGGGTGCCTCACAATCATATATTTGAAATACTTCTCACGAGGATCAGGCATGCCTTCGCTGGTTTCACTGTGAGCTTCAGCTCCCCTGGACAACTTGTTAACTCCAAGTTCCAGGTAAGGTTTGTAGCTGTGAAGAAATGGAATGTAAGAGGCAAAGTAAATTAAAAACAGGGTGACGCATGTATGGCCATTCATCTAACCCTTTAATCGCCGGTCCAGACTCGTTTTGTTATTATTATTTTATTAGCACATTACATGTCAGCTTTTGAACATATTAAGGATAAAACGTGACATCAATCAACAATATTTCAAAATTGTATACAGGTCTCCATTTTGTCAAATCTGAATAATTTTCACTCACTTGAAGTTGTGGAGTGCGTCAGCGAGTCACAACTTCAAATTGGTGAAAATTATAATTAAATAATTTGACCGTTAAAAGGTTTAGTCGCATATTCGACACTCTAGCTACTAGGAGTCTATATACAGAGTTTTTAATGCTCTATTAGCAGAACGAAAAATCAACTTTTGACTTTTTGGTATAGGATACGCTTTGGCGAACATTTGCATTTCTTTTTAGCAGAAAGATATCCGTCGGATAAATATCAAATTTGAAGATGCGCATTTTTTTTACCGAAACCATTCAGTTCTTACAATAATAAAGGCTTCTTTTACTATAATTATCAAAATTTCACTCCCGCTGTTACACACCCGACTGGAATTGAATCTCATATAATACGCCCTATGGCTTAATATAATTTTGAAACAATATGACAACTTAATTAGTCACACTCTTGTGTAAACAAAGGCAGTAGTAATTGAAATACTATTATAAACAACAACAGGACAAGCTGAGTTGTTACATGAAATAGTTATGCACAAAAGGTACAAACGTCACAACAGCGAATTAGTTAATTATCTGTTTACAAAATGATGTGTAGGCGTAGAGATGTTCCGGTTATTAATAATAAATTAAATCAACATATTTTCAAATGCTGACAGTAACACATTCTGTATAGGTGAAAAATCTACCTGTTGATCACTGCTGATTTTGTTTATTATTTTTTGTAATTTGTTATTTTTGTCACATGCCATTTAGATTTCATAATGTAGATTGTATACCGAGCTGAAACTATTGTAGATTAGACCTACTGGACGACGCAGGAATACATTGTCAACCTTAAATATATTTACATTTTCATATATCTCATTCATATGTTTTAGTTTATTTTTACATTTTGAGGCCTATAGGCCTACCAGTTTTAAAAATACACCACATTTCAGACAACTCACTGGAAACTCTTCTGCGGTTTAGACAGAGGCTGTGGCAGATTGCTGTACCACTGTTTCCTGGCGGCTTCTTCTCTGTGGAATAAACTTTGAAAAAACATTATCCAGCTTCCTGACGCGACTTTGGATATTTCGCAGTAGACCACCTGATGGTAATGATCCACCATGGCTCTCAGTTGACTGACGCTGGCCTCAGCTGTAGGTCCAGTCATGTAGTATCCAGCACGGATACGATCACAGACCTCTCTGATTCTATTACGGTATAATGACTGCTTTGAAAGATCAATTACTGAAACATTATATGGAAAGTGTTTTTTTGTCTTAACCTTTTAACCGCCGGTGCCGCATATATTCGGGATTGCATTTTTTTTAGCGCATTATGTACCACATTTTAAATATGTTAAAGATAAAATGTGACATCAACCAGCTAGATTTGAAAAGTTGACCTCCATTTTGTCAAATCTGAATAATTTTCACTCACTTGAAGTTGTGGATCGCGCTTAAAGGGTTAAAAATTAGCCTCACGCCAAGTGCACCGGTCGTCAAACGATTTTAACATATTTCTAAAATTGAAATACTTAAATCTGTAGCGCTGATTTTCGTTGTGAATTAAATCTCATAAATCCAAGGAATTTCTAGTCGGTAGCGACACACACTTCAAGTGACTGAAAATTTAAATTTAGTACATGACCGCTCAAAAATACCTACCTTTGTTATTTGAATAGTGGATAGGAGCAGGAAACGAAAGAGGGGTGGTTTCAAAGTGTGTACTATTCTGTGACAACAGAAGGAAACAGACGACCGCACACGAGAAGAGTACCACACCAGACTGCAATAGGAATGAATGAATGAATAAATGAATGAATGAATGAATGAATGAATGAATGAATGAATGAATGAATGAATGAATGAATGAATAAATGAATTAACGATAGAATGATGGAATAAATGAATGAATGGTGGATTTAATGAATGAATGAATGAACGAATGAATGAATGAAAGAATGAATGAATGATAGAATAATGGAAGGAATGAATGGTGGGATGAATGAATGTTGGAATGATGGAATGATAGAATGAATACATGGTGAAATGAATGAATGAATTATCAATTGCTTCATTAAGTCTCTCCTCTGAAGAGGTGGGGACATTTTGGTTTACCTTTGTCTGCTCAGTTCGTCCGCTCAGTTCGTGTCTGTGTGTTCTCTTCATCTATCGTGCAGGCGGTCAAACACGCGACGTTGACCTAATGCTGGGATAATGTTGTCCCACCGTCTACGACGCTGAGCCAACATTAGCCCAGTATTGGGTTACCGTGTCGTGTTTGGCGCCACTCTGAATGTGGGACAGCGTCACAAACAGCGGGCCAACATTAACCCAGCTTTGGTTCAAAGCATCGTGCCGGAAGTACAGCCAGCATGAAGTAGGCCTAATGACTTCGGTTGGATGGATACTGGCCAGCACCGGTGACGCTGGCCCAACAGCCCAGCAAACACAAGGTGTTGAACCAGTGATGGTTTTATGCTGGGCCAGCGTCGCCGACAATGTGCCAGAATTGGACCAGCATTGGGTCAACGTCTCGTGTTTGCTTGGAGTGTCGACAGGCCATATTTGTGTTTTGCACATCACCGGGTGTGAAGATATTAAAACTGTTGCCCAACTGATTGAGCCTAAAGATGATTTAGTTACTGTAGATTATCTTCCCGTCAGCAAGTCTTGGCAAAGCGAGGCCTCACGAGTAGCGAACCTTGCGGGGGAAGATGCTGTAGATATAAAAAACGGAATCCACCACATCAAAATACATAGTCTCTACTGTCCACAGGAGCCATTTAGTAACAATAATTACAAAAGTAGCTATTGACACTACACCTATTAGCTATCAACCTTTATGGTTACGCTGCTGGAGGGGATACATAACCAGTTTTGTTTTTAAACTAGACTCTTCTAGTTAACTGATTGCTCCTCTGGACAATCAAGTGTATTATATATAATTATATTATAGTATATGTACAGTACAGGTACACAGCACAGCCACGATCAGGTTGTTGATTATACTTACCACTCTTCTGTAATGCATTTTAGGTCCGCGTTGTGCATAAGCTGTGGAAATCTATGACCCAGGTCCGAATGAATCACCTTAACCTGAATAATCACCAATTTATCATTTTCATGGTTTGATATATCTCGCAAAACACCGGCTAGACTTAGCCGTGTCTCCACTAACACTTTGCCATAGGCCTATCGGTTGTGATTGGTTTTAAATAGAAAATCAAACCCTTTGAATACTCATGTATCTATATATAGCTCATTTTGAACACACTCATTCAACATCCAATTCTACAATCGACCAAAATGTAGACGTTGGATCAAGTATTGTATATTATATTATATTATATTTAGATAATCAGGTGGTATTTATTCACTTAGTTGTGTTGTCATTCCTATATATGTGTGAAGACAATTCGAAGAAATTTGTGCGTGTGTAGTGAATGGGTTAATTTGCTGAGCTGTTAGCTATTATTAGTCATTTTGTAGGCCCCTAGTTATTATTACCATGACAATTATTGTTATGACAACTGAAACCTGTGTACTGGGAAAAGTCAACATGTGTTGCACAGTATATGTATGAAAAATAACACTTCTAGGGAACAAGAGGCGCTGCACCAATACTGGTTCAATGTGGGCCAGCATCTGAGACGGTGGAACAACATTGAACCAGCCTTAGTTCGAAACGCCCTTTTGTTGTTTCTTAATTTCCATCGTTTATTATTGACATACAACTAGAAAATTTATTCATTAAAGCCAGAGCGTTCGGGATATTTAAATTGAAAAGCAAGCGTTGCAATTTGTTGGGGACAAAGCAGCAGAAAAGCGCAGCATCGAATTCACTAATAAATATAGCTAAACCGCGACAATTCCCAGTAGTAGACATTAGCCAATAGCGGTAACTGTTGTTTGACACGTGATAATTTAATGACAACGCTTTCCGAAAAACAGTAAGCCCTCTGTTAAATAGCCTTGCTCATTCCAGCCCACTTTTGGTGCTTTTTGTGTGTCTTAATTCTCATCTCCATAACTAAAATTGTTTTAAAATCATTTTTACAAAAAAAAACATTTCTCCTCACTTATTTCAAAAAGATACTGTATTATGTGTGAGACGTGGAGCTCGGCGTGTGACGGACTAAAATAGGCCTACATACTATATTTTTGTCGTACCTAGCAGTCAAAATAAGCAATTGTTGCAGTATACCATTATTTACTAGTAAAACATCTAAGCATGCGTGCACCACAGAGCACATTCAGAACAAAATTAATAGAATACACAATTATATGTCCACCACAATAAATTCATTTTTTCTTCACCTTGAGATACGAATTGCAGCAGCAATTCACATCTGAAGGTGATGAAAATGAGAGTAAATGACCGAATGTTAGGAATGCTACATGTAGTTAGGGGTCTACATTATGACCTCGAGCAGAATTCGGGTCAGAATCGGTGATTCGATATGAAATCCAATGCCAGAAAAAGTCTTGTGAAGATTTGTGGATAATCAGATTCAGGTGGCAATGTTTTTATTTATTTTTTTGAAAATTTTTCACTGATTTGGCTTCTCTTATCAGCAAATCGTTCCACAAACGTGATGCCGCAACCACGTATTTTTTTCTTTGGTCGTGGTCCGAGAAATATCAACTTCGTGGTTTGTGTATAGAGTATAAATAAGCATCCCAATATGCGATGTTTCATAAGCCGAGCATCCACCACAAAATATTTTACTAATTTATATGATATTTTATTTGAAACTTGCTTGAAAACGTATATATATAGGTCTATGCTTTAGTGCAAAGCCAAAATGTAGTATCTGCTTACTTTAAAAGTGAGCAGATGCCGCCTTTTGGCTTTGCTGAGCAGTATGGTCTTCAGTGGGACATGACGCACGGTACAGTCAGCACATATAATGGGTCCTTGTTCACATTAACTGATAATGGCGCTTGAAAATGTTCTCAACTGCTTTATTCGTGATGGCCTAAAGCCCTATTCATTCACTATCCATGCTTTCATTTATTCAGTAATTTATTGATTCATTCATTCATTCATTCAATCATTCATTCATTCATTCATTCATTCATTCATTCATTCATTCATTCATTCATTCATTCATTCATTCATTCATTCTCGTGGTCACTGCGTGCATATTTTTAATAGTAGGCATCATTGTCATCATGTCCTATATCGACTTACCGGTATATATATTCTAAACAATGAATAGAAAATCGGGCGTGACCAGTGGACGCACCACTTTCATCTCAAACGTTCTTGATGTTTATGTATTTATTAGGTTTTATATACACAAATATAGAATCATTGTACAATATTTTATAGTAAGCGATTGTCAATAGAATGGTTATTAGCACAGAGATATTTTGTCAAAATATGGCCGAACCTGGAAGTACGAGAGGGCAGACAGATTTATTCACCAAGTTTTCATCTTTTTTTGTCATCAGCAATATTCCAATATCAGAGAAGCGTCCACCTTCGAACGTAATTGATCGATTTAAATAAACTTGGGGTCATTTCACATAGAGTTTGATTTGGTGAATCAGACAAAAATATTTATGTGACATTTCAAGGTCAATTTATAAATGAAAATCAAGGTCAAAACCAAAATGTACGCTTTTATAGGGTTTTAGCTGTATTCTTCTACAGGACTTGTAAACGTTTTCAAAATAATAAAATAGCGTATGTAGCCTACATTTCATAGAACTAAATTAGTGCTATTGAAAATATATATATATGCATGATCTAATTAACATAAATATAAAATGGCCACTACTGACAATAAGGACAATAAGCACAATTAGTTAGGCCACTGTCACCTGGTCACATCTTCCTCAATTGTCCTATTAAGATTTTCAAAGAGCAGACAACAACGATTAGACATTTGCTAGCCTATTTTAACTCAGTTGTATATCTATTCGCATCTTCTGAAGAGTCCTTCCCCTGTAGTATGTCACCTCAAAAATAAGCTGCAGTCAGTGGGAGTTTCATACTTTCAAATCATTATATTATGTTTTTGTTCTGATGCCTTGAAAACAAATTTAAAAAACAGATAACGGCATACCGTATTTAGAATGTTCTAAAACAAGTACACCGGTATATTCTGCGATGTGTTACATTAATTGTGTTTGTAATGTTGTGATAGAGTAGAAATCATTAATTTGATTATCACTTTTTTGCATAATCGGGAATTACCTGAATTTCAATTTCTTAATGATGAGGGTAAGCATAATCAGCTAACAAATCTCGCCCTGTTTTGTCCATTTGTAGGTTGTAGACTATTCAATATTTGAAGAATTTTCTTGTCATCAGCTGTATATAAAATCAATGTGACTTTATGTTACATTTGGTGGCAATACGAGGACGTCGAGACTATGCCCTACTTTTAAAATACATAAAGGACACTCTATAATACCTCGTACCATATCTAGACAGCAATACACACTTCTTCAAACATATTAATATATTGAAATCAGTATGCTAAACGATATTTATCAGCATCTGGGACAGTCGACATTTCAAATCCTGTGTCAACAAGTAGCAGTACATAATCGAACCAAATGGTATTCATGAGCGGCCATTTTGAATTTGATCAATTAAGATAATATCAAAAGCTTTTTCCAATTGCAAAAACTAATTTCATAAAACCCCATAGCAAGTGTTGACTAAATAATTTTAACAATAAATCTTCAAAATCAATAACTGTTGGTATATCCGTCATAGCTTGACATTGTAACAACAATGTATAAAACTACGTGGTGAATTATAGTCTTTTTGATATGCCAATTAGAAGCAGAAGTATTATGATTTGGGTTTTATTTTCAGTGGCGGGCATATTGTATTTATGCAAAGTAGATAATATTAGATTATGCTGTTCCTATTGCACACCCATTTTAGAGAGTGCCCATGATGTTATCATATCTGTAAAGTATTGCATTGTAGAAATATAAAAACAAAACCATAAAAAGTGTTAATTTTATGTTTGACCTTGACATTGACTTTTAAATTCATCCTGCAAGGTCATCAAATAATATGTACCGGTTTATCATATCAAGTCCTGTACGAAATGACACAAAAGACATACAAATCGGTTAAGTATGTACAGAGGTAGACACTTTTAAAAAAGAGCGTGACCCAAAAATACATGACCCCCCCCCCCCCCCCAACGAGTTGAGATTATGACTTTTTTGTGTTACTAGAAACCTTATAGAGGAGCTTGATAAAAAAGTCGGTTGTCCTGTCGTAGTTCTAGGTCAAGTACACTAATTCCCTATGCTATTATCAGGATTATGTATATTCGGATGTCAGCATGCCATGACGGTGACCAGCACAAAGGGAATTGAGTTGAAGTTGATAGGGCCTATGGCTCCAATGAATAAGCAGGGCTGCTCCATGATGTGGTTCCTATGAATAATCAGGGATGTTCCATTTCAACATGTCCCAGTGGACCAGCACGATAAACGTCTGTTTCCCGCTTTACTATGCTTGACATACAGAATAATATACTTATTTAGTTGACTTCCAAATTAAAAACATGTAAATAAATAGATTATTTTTCTTCCAACAAGTTATAAACTTTGGTTGTCGGAAAGAGGTCGAGGTAACCTCTATGAGACCCTTTCACCATACAAATGGATTAAAATAACATATACTGTATATAACGTGAGGCAACTGTTCACCACTATTGCAGGTGCTTTAAAATGCGTATTGTTAAAAGTGAAGGTTATTTTGAAAATAAATACCGTACACGTTCCACTGCAGACCGTGATTATATGTAATCCGTCGTCGAATAGTGACACTTATTATGTACAAACAAATAGTTCACACTAACAAATAATTCCGACTTCAGATAATATGTTATATTTTTATCGAAGCATTAAATTCCAACGAGTATTATCTGGGTCATCACCAGCTTTTGTGATATCTGATCAGCTCATCTGAGCAGGTATCACAAAAGCTGGTGTGCGATATTAACCTTTTAACCCTTGAAGCGCTAAATTAATTCGTAAAAAACATCGCAACCAAGTGAGTTTTTTTAATTTGAAATCATCATAAATGTGTTCGTTAGCTCTTTCTGATTCATTTGAATACCTGTGTTAGGGGTCTACGACCGATAGAAATATTTTTACTCTTACAGTGCAGGGATCCACATTAGTCGTCAGAATCTGACGTCTACAGACGTCAGATTCTGACGCCTAAAGTCGACCCCCGCGCTGTAAGGGTTAACCCTTTAACCGCCGGTGCCGCATATATTCGCATATATTCACTTTTTATTAGCACAATAAGTACTACATTTTAAAAACGTTAAAGATAAAATGTGACATCAACCAGCAAGGTTTGAAGAAAGTTGACCTCCATTTTGTCAAATATGAATAATTTTCACTCACTTGAAGTTGAGGATCGCGTCAGCGAGACACAACTTCAAGTGGGTGAAAATTCAGATTGAATAACTTGGCGGTTAAAGGGTTAAGGGCTGACAATTTCTATATAAAGCATTGAGACCAAAGGGTTGTCTTATTTGAAATCATCAGAAATGTCTTAGTTAGCTCTTTCCGCTTCATTTGAATGCCTGTGTTATGGGTCTACGGCCAATAGAAATATTTTCAGTGCGGGGATCAATTTTAGACGTCAGAATATGACGTCTGCAGACGTCCGATTCTGACGACTGAAATCGATCCCTGTAAGGGTAAAAATTCGAGCCCTGTAAGGGTTAAACAGCGACTCCTATGTATGAAAAATATCAGTTGAAAGAATAAGCCCTCCATCTCGATTATCCATTTGAAGTTTCATCTATTGTCGCCATGAAATCCAATTTGTGTCCTGTAACCATAGTTTTTATGTAAATTTAAACTATCTGTAATAAAATCAATGTTTAGAAAATGTTTCTGGAATATCATTGTCACTGGTGGTCATACGCCATCTGGGTAGGTTGTGTCGTCCCTATTTTATTGTCGTCCCTGGTATTCCAGTAATTCGACTAATATTTTTAGTGCCGTCTGTTATGCTACGTATTAGTGCAATCCAATATATTTCAAATATTTTTTTTACAATTATTATACAATATGTTATATATTTTATTCTTTATCTTCATACGGTTGTTTTTCTGACAGCTAGATACGGTGTTAATGTAATTATCATGATCATATTTAGTATGTAGGCCTATATAATTGTGTTCTTACTGTACATGAAGCTAAATAAATAAATACAATCTGAGCGCCTTTTATTGTGAGATTTAAACTTTTTTTTATTATTTTTGGTAATAAAAGGAATGTCCTTTAGTCACTTCTTAGCAGTAAATAAAATACTACACTTAACGGTTTCCAGTTGTTGTTTTTAATTACTATTTTATGCGTTATTTCACAACAGTTTTACTAGCATGTTTATTTAGAAATAATCATGTTGACGATGATTAAAAAAATAATGAAAAGTAAACGCAATTTGATAATGACCCAAATATGCTGTCATGGTGTATGCAATGTACAGTATAATCTCATCAGGAATGTTATGATCATCAATGCTGAACTTCCACCTGTAAAAAATGTAGTTGAGACAGGAATTTACCCTTTACCTAGCCAAATATTTCATCACATGTGTTAATTATCTGGGATATTTGAATTCCCACATCACGATAACTAAAAATCAAAATACATAGGCCTACATGTAAGATATGAAACCGAAACGAAACCCTAACCCTTTCAGAAATCACGGGGGATTTAGAATCTGATGTCAGATTCTGACGTCTAAAGACGGATCCCGTGTAATTTGGGTATCATCGGTATGTAGAAGGTGGTTTATGTCAAAACTAGAGATAATAGCGCTGAGTGATGAAATGCATAAGCTGAAAAGCACTGGTCTCAGCACAGAGTCCTGTGGAGCTCCATATGAGAGTGTGACTTTATCTGACAGAGTGTCTTTATTTTTTACGGATTGGTGCCTATTTTTCAAATAAGAAGAAAATCAAATTTGAGCCTGGCCAGATATTCCATACCAATCTGAATGTGTATGTGGTAATGTAGCATTGCCAATGGTGTCGAAACGGCCGAAAATCAAACAAAATCAGAGCTGTAACTTCACCCTTATTCATACTAATAATGATATCGTTAAGTACTTTCAGTAGATGTTTCCTGTAGGCTGATTTGATTGGAGATACATAGGCCCAGCTATTTTTATATTAGCTTGAAGCCGATTGGCTACTACCTTTTCTAAGCTTTTGGAAATGAAACTCAAGTTGGATACTGTAATTTTTTGCTCGTTTTCAGGAAAGGATGTTTTTGAGGTAGTGGTTTTACATGAGCGTCTTTGAAATTTTAAGGACATGTACTAGTTCCCATTGAAATGGTAATTATGTCAGTAATGGGAGTTATTGTTATGTCAAGACAATTTTTTTAAACGCTTGTAGTAATGGGTTCCATATTACATGATTTTGACGATAAGCTCAACAGTAAACTTTATAACTTCATCTTCTGTCGCACGTTCAATACACCTCCTCCTGTCCGCTGATCTGCACGAGGTTTGCGACAAAACGAAAAGCCAGGAGGTGAGATAGCAGAAATCGTTGATAACGACTATATAGTTATCACAATGTAGGCCTATTAATATTACTTGAAAAATACTAGCATAAATTCAAAATAAGAGTATGTGTCACATGAAAACGACTAAACGAAATTACGGTGACAACGTGCGATCATAGCAAAAACAATAGTCTACACCGGTCCATGTAGGTCAACCTAAAGGCCTGTCACACCTTGGCGATCGGCCTCAACGATCGCGTAACGCACGAAAAAAATCAGCCTAACGCTGGCGAACGCTGACCATCGCTGGACCATCGTTATGCCATCGTCGTGTGCGTTTAGCGATCGTTGTTGATCGCGGATAAACGCTGATGAACTGTGAGTGTTTTGAACAGGTTTAAAACTTTCAACGCACACCAGCGTGTAAGAAGAGACGCTAGAGGAGCGTTACTCGATCGTTGTACACGCTAGAGGAACGTTACTCAGTCGCTGTACACGCTAGGGGAACGTTACTCGATCGTTGTACACGTTCGGAGAGCGTTACTCAAGCGCTGTACTAAATTGTTTTTAAATCATAATAGGCATATACATATATATGTATTACACTTCCTTGTGAAACACTTAAAACCATACAAATAAAGTTATAAATTATTGATAATGAGAGACAACATATCTATAAATGTCTCAATCTTTATAAAAGCTCATGGCATTTATAAAAGTTTGTAATCAGCTGATCAAAAATAATATGAGATGTTAAAAATCTTCTTCTATGAAAAATAAGCTTTTAACACGATAAAATGTCTAATTCAAAATAACTTATACCAAACACTTCTAAATTCTCTAGTTTGAAAATTCAATATATTTTCGCATGGCTCAACATATTAAAAGGATAAATTTACCGCTAGAAATCTACTAAAACCAATGAAATACTGCAGTAAAAACTCGTGAAGAAAAATCATGTGATCGTAAATGTGCGTTGTGGAACGTCGAGCACACGTCGGCAGTCGCTCCCCAGTCCAGTGCGTTATACATGCGTTACTCATGCGCTACTCCCACGCTGGCTGTCGCTGGTGATCGCTGGCGATAGAATCACGGATTATGTGATGTGCGTTCTTCAGTCGTCAATCGCGTTACTCTAACGCTACTCGCGCGCTTATGAACGCTAGACAATCGTTCTGGATCATGAGAGTCCATCAATCGCCAGCGTTTTCAATCATTTTAAATATTTTTCCGTGCGTTACGCGATCGTTGACGCTGATCGCCAAGGTGTGACAGCACAATAAAAATGGCATGCAGACCGGAACCCCTCATCCGGTTCAGATGTAACCAGGAGGCACTAGGTTTGTTTGGGGGGGGGGGGGAATACAAATTAAGCTTCATAACATTTATTGTCTTTTTTTCATCAATTGCGTTTAAAAAACACATGCTTAAAGTAAGATTCCAGAAGTAAGTCTATTGTTTTGTATAATTGGGAACGGTATTTGTTAATTAGCACCATATGTTTCAAATATTCAAATATTTCAAATTACATTGGTATATCATTTTGTTACATTGTCTAAGGAAATGTTCAATGCTCACAAATTAAAGCATGGTATAAACATAGTATCGTCCACAACTTTTCTAATCGGATGGTAAACATGATCAATTAAGTTTTCAGCAAATCTGACCTGATAAATGTCATCTTTATTAAATCGCTATTTGTAGGCCTATGTATGTAAATATTTCACAAGATGAAGCGTTGATGTTGCCTTCATATAAAACGTTAAAAGCTCAATCTCGCATTTCATATCAGGCCAAAGGTTGACAAAGATTTAGAATATATTATTTGATAAGAAACAAATGGCATTGTCCCACAAACCAAAATTAGAGTGAAGTTCAAGCACTGTGTCGAGCACAATACTATAGTATCTAAAATGACGTCTACCACTGAAACTAAATGGCTACCACTTTGTCACAGTTGAGCAATACATACATGTACTCATAACATTTTATGAAATAGTGATAAATGAGCTTAGTATATAGTGTGATATGTGATAAGGTGAACACATGGTAGGTTTATGTGACACACAGTGGTGTTATCATAAATCATTCAAGAGAACTCATAATTATTGGCTAAAATCCAAGAAGGCGACCCACGTCTTGCACAGTGATATGGTAAATAATAAAAAATTCGTTGAGCGTTGATTCAAGCAAGATTCCCATGCCAAGTCGAGCGGCATCTCACGCCACTTTCACAATCATAATGTGATTGGCAGCATTGGCAGGATAAAATCCCTACTTGATACCACCCACAGAAAGGGAATCGATCTTAATAGTTAGGGTGATAGTTAAAACACACCAACTTCTCCGGTACATTCGTGTAGTGACGTAGGTATATAATTAACAGTCTAGCTCATAACATATTAAGTCATAAGATTCAGTCGGCCTCAGCTACAGACCCAATATTTGAACATGACATGAAGTTGAATGCTATCAGAAAAAATACAACAACATATTTACGCTGGCTAAATTTTGGGAAATATTGGAATATATAATTAAATATTCCATTGTGGGGCTACTTTTATTAAAATACGTAACTTAACCCTTTAACCGCCAAATTATTCAATTTGAATTTTCACCTACTTGAAGTTGTGTCTCGCTGACGCGATCCACAACTTCAAGTGAGTGAAAATTATTCAGATTTGACAAAGAGGTCAACTCTTTTTAAATCTTGCTGGTTGATGTCACAGTTTATCTTTAACATATTTAAAATGTGGTACTTAATGTGCTAATAAAAAATGACAACCCGAATATATGCGGCACCGGGGGTTAAAGGGTTAATCCTTAAAGCGCTGAAATATTTTTGTATAAACCATAGAGACCAAAGGTTATTTTAAATTTTAAATCATCATAAATGTCTTAGCTAACAATTTCTGCTTCATTTGAATATCTATGTTATGGGTATTCAAATGAAGCAGAAATAGTTAGCTAAGACATTTATGATGATTTCAAATTTAAAATAACCTTTGGTCTCTATGGTTTATACATATGTTATGGGTCTGCGGCCATTATAACAGGTTTTACTTTCACAGAGTCTCGATCTATTCCCGTCAACCAAAGTCGATACACGTCGGAAAATTTTACACAATAAATAATACTGATATTTTATCATTTTTTCCCATGTTTTCAACAGTACTGGAGAGTCAAATAAATCAATATAAATAATCAAATACTGTATTTGAATGTGGCCGGCCGCCTACATGTACATGTACATGTACACATGTACATGTATATGTACATGTGTACATGTACATGTACATGTACATGTACACATGTAGCGCATACATGGAGCGCATATTCTTATCCATTATCTTATGGAGCGCATATTCTTATCCATTATCTTATATATTGTATATTGCAGGTTTTATTGTCTATGGCAGGATTAAATTGTTCTCTTTCAAAATATGTTATGAGTATACTGTAGTACCACATGGTGGGTCAGTTGCCACGCGTCAAATGGTGTATTTATTATTATATTGCTACATATGTATTTTCAACAATATTCTTTTGTATTTTTCATACCGGTTATATTATGGATAATCATGATAATGACATATTAGAAACAATCGGCGGACTTGATAAAAATTCGCTGAATAACATTTTAAACAACAAATATTCACCTTCTACTGATATGGCAGAGAGTAAAGATTTGTCAAGTTCTCTTAAACACTCTTCCTACTATGATACTAAATCATTTACTGCTCTAAGTTTTAATACAGCCAGTATTCGGTCAAAATTTGACCAAATTGATATTTTTCTTAATGAGTTATCTTTAACCTGTCATCCCCCTATAAGTGCAATATGTGTTCAAGAAACCTGGTTAAGTGAGGAGGATGACAGTTCACTTTTCAAATTAAATGGTCATAATTGTATTTCTAAAGGTGAAACGTGTAGCCAGAAAGGAGGACTTATTATATATTTGAATGAAAACTTTACTTATAAAACTATTGATATACGTGAACCTTCAACTTTATGGGAATCTCAACTAATTGAGATATCAAGTCCTGCTCTATCCAAAAAAGTTATCATTGGTAATTTTTACCGGCGTCCCAAAGAAAATGTAGATGATCATAAGCAATTTATTGACAAACTATCTCCAATACTTCTTTATTTAGAGAGCCTAAATGCTGAAGTCATTTTAGCCGGTGATTTCAACATAAATCTATTAAATATAAAGAACAAAGATACTGCTTCTAATTTTTTTAATACAATAACTGCACATGTTTTTTTTCCAGAAATTACTTTACCCACTAGATTCACTGACAGAACAGGTACCCTAATTGATAACTTTTTCCGTAAAGTTTCGGAAATATCTCCGAAATCTTCACCTGGAATTCTTATAGATAAATTTTCGGACCACCAACCATATTTCACATCATTCGATTTAAAACTTCTACACGATTCGCCCCCTAAGTTTATAAGTATAAGCAAACATTCCCCGGAAGCTCTCATTAATTTTGGAAATGAACTTGAATCCTGTGACCTGATAGATAAAATTGAGATTGGCTTGGGCGGAAATCCTAATGATAACTATACAAAGTTACAAGATATCTTAATTAAATTAAAAAAAAAAACATCTTCCAAATAAAAGAATAAAATGTAATAAGCAGAAGCACAAGAAAACGCCCTGGATCACCCGAAGCATAATTAAATATATTAATTTTAAAAACAGGCTATATAAGTTGTTGAGAGTAACTCTTACAAATTCACTACATTATACTACCCTCGAAACAAATCTTCAAAATTACAATAAAATATTAAAATCGTCAATAAGGCTACCTAAAAAGCATTATTACTTTTCCAATTTACAAAAATGTAAAGGAGACATAAAACAGAGCTGTTCAACTATTAACCAATTATTATGTAAAAAGGGTAAAAAAACAAGCATTCCTGATTTCTTCAAAAGAGATGGTAATATTATTACAGGTGAAAAAAGTATAGCTAATAACATAAATAATTTTTTTGTCAATATTGGATCAAAATTAGAAAGAGAAATAAATGTTCCCTCTGATAAAAATTTAGTCACTTTTTGTTGGACAAACGAGATGAAAATTTTAATTTCACAGCTGTTGATGAAAATGAGAATCACCCGACATGTACACCACTGTACAACCATTGGTACCTAGTATAGGCCTACTGCCGTGCAAAGCCAAAAGGTAGTATCTGCTCACTTTACAAAGCATAAACTGCCTTTTGCCTTTCAAGAGTATAGTGGTCCAGAAAATCCTGGAAGAACATGCTGAACCAGACAAAAATCAGTATATTTGGGCATAGCCCAAATATAATTATGAGTAAAGTTCAACGAGATTCTATTTATGCCCTTCATGGAAAACAGTCCACGGGCTATGGATAGTATGTTTATTATATATACAGCGACTAATCACTTTCACAACACGACATACAATATCAAGTCAGCCAGAGTAGTTTATGTTTGTCACTTTCTCTGACGTAACTGGAGAAATCATAACCGAACATGTCAGCGTCCGCCCTGTACTTTTCCAACACAGGTTTTAGCGCAGAGAATGGCGCCTTGAGGAATAGTTGTGTATATTTGCTGCTTCCTTTCTCGTGCATCTTATTCGTTGGAAATGCCTCCGCTAAATCCGCGGCATTTAAATGTTTTAATATAAAAGGTAAATCTTCTGATAATGTTTCAAGGCGACCTATGTAGTTATACTCAATGTCACAAGGCTCACAATTACTCTACAAAATAATGAAAAAAATCATGGAATTAATATTTACATTTCGAGAAACATTGCTACAGCGGTTTTGAAGTAAAATGATATTAGTGACAGTTAAAATAAGCTACTTTAATTTAAAAATTACGTGTAACTTTGAAATTAACATTTAAAAAATCAAAATTATATGTGTATTTGTATGTGTTAATTTTTCACCTACTAGTGGCGCATATAATTATGCCCCTCTACCAGATAAAGGGTGTTGAAAACATTTTACCTTTTGGTCGCAAAGGACGACTATAAACGAGTTTTATATCTATAACACTTTCGTGTTTTACCATCACTTGTATAATCAATTCTTTAAATTAAAAAATCTATGACACTAAATCATTTGTGACTTAGATTTTACTAGTTATTTTCAGTACATTGAAGTTGTGAATCGCGTTAACGTGACTCAAATTCAAGTGACAGGAAATTCACATTTAATAACACAGCCAGAGCTCAGCGGGCAAATACTTTTTATTGGCTTATAACATAACAGTTGGAAGTGAAATCCGTGTTCAAACAGCAAAGATTCAAATGTTTGACCTCAAGTTGTGTGTCATTTGACCCACATTGAGTTGCAGTAGCTGGACGCAATTTCAAGTGGATGGATTTTTTAATTAGCTAAATTGGCTGTTAAAGTATATTGTACCGTGTGATTACATGTACATATGTAAACACAGTGCTTTCTTTGTGTCAATGTTATTAACATAAACCATACCTGAATGGCAAGGAAGTGGTTATCAGGACCACTCAAGTCTACGTCAGGACGAGCCTGAAAATAAATAAACATTAACTGTGTAAATCCAATGAAAAGATAATAAGTAATGACCATTTAAAATAACTATGAAATAGAAACAAACTGACGTTAAATTATAGGAGACATGTTATGGGAAATTTTAGTTGAAAATGTAAATTTACTAACTACATAATGGAGAAATTCTGTGAAACTGGCTTGCTGGTCCGTATAGAGCATCCAGGTAGCGTTCTGTTAATACAAGAAGTGTTATACAGATGTATAGTACCGGCTTTATTACACATCGTGAATATGAACATGGATAGACCTCTAATTTACATTAGCTCATGCTAATTAACCCTTACCGTGCTGAATTAATTTTATGTAAAATATGTAAAAGTTTAGTTTTTTTATTTGAAGTCATCATAAATGTCTTAGTTAGCTCTTTCTGACTCTTTTGCATACCTATGTTATTGGTCTACGACCATTATATATATTTTTACTCTTACAGTGCGGGGATCAACTTTAGTGGTCAGAATCTGACGTCTACGGACGTCAGATTCTGACGACTAAAATCGGTCCCCGCGCTGTAAGGGTTAACCCTTATATTGCTAAATCTGTTTTACCAGCCGATCAAATTTCAGTTATTGGGAACGAAATGTGTGTTTAAACATCAAGATTTGCAAATGTTTGTTATCAAATTAAACAAATATGAGTATTTTTACCCACTTGAAGTTGTGGGTCCCACAACTTCAAGTGGATGAAAATTTAAATTATTTAATTGAGCGATTTAAAGGTTAATCACCCTAGCTACAGCCCACCAAACAATCACACTTTGGTACGATTAATGTCATGCGATGAACCCGACATTATTCGAAGCTTGAGCTTTTTTATTCTCCATGCGTTTAAAAATGAATATTTGTATGGTAATATTGTTGAAGAGTTATGAAAAAATGATCATTGTAGACCACATACTGTTATAATAATATTGTTGTTGAATGTTTTGAAAGGGCCATTAGCCTATCAAATAAAAACTACTGCTATTGCTATTGCTGTTGCTGTTAACTCAAAGTAAAATATCCTTACTTTGAATAAAATACCCAGATAATAAGCAATTGGTATCAAATGGAAGCTCCATGCTGTTTAATACACATTTCATTCACCAAAACAGTGATTTTGTCGGATAATAAAATGAAAACGACTATGGTAGTGACGAGCAGTGGAAGGATTACGTTTAGATCTCTTTGTGATACACTATCTTAACCGTTACAGCGCAGGGATAGGCTTTAGCCGTCAGAATCTGACGTCCACAGACGTCAGACTCTGACGATTAAAGTCTATCCCCGCGCTGTAAGAATCTAAGAAACTATTTATAATGGTCGTAGACCCATAACAACTGAATCGGAAATATCTAACTAAGACATTTATGATGATTTCAAATTGAAAAACAACAACTTATTAATCTCCATGGTTTATACGAAAGTATATCAGTGCTTTAAGGTTTAACCCATGAGGGGCTAACTTATACGATATACAGTTTCACCCACTTCAAGTTCTGCTTTAAGTGGTTTTCCACACAGGTAGGTCGGACAAAATAGTATTTTAGGCCACACCAAATTTATTTTATGGATGACGGATTCTCAGTGGAAAAAAATGAAGCGAGTGAGCGATTCTTTTTTTTGCTAAAAAATATTTTTGAGTTTCCCCCAAAAATGGGGCGAGCGAAGAAGTAATTTTTTTTTCAAAGAAAGAAACGTCACACTGACTTAATTTTCATGCTGGGTAAAAAAAATTGGTGTCGCTTAACAAAAATGGAGCAGCGAAATAAAAAAAAATTGGTGCTTCCAAAAAAAATGGAGCGCGAAATAACTTTTTTTTTTAAATAAAAAATTCAATCACGGTAAAATCGGAGCGGCGAATCCGTCATCTATAAAATTGATTTGTTGTGACCTTTCCACCAATCCATGAGATCCGGACATTAGTTCTTATCCTGTATCCGGATCGAAATCCGGATCATCCCCAAAATGAAATTCGATTGTTCCTTGGCCGGAACACATGCAAGTTCAAGACAGGCAGGCAGACAGACAACTTTTTTAAGTCGTCGTTTGCCTTCTCTATTCTGTACGTTACTATGTCTTGCCTACATGTTCAACAAGCTTTTTTCTGACGTTTGTGGCGACAAACTTTTTGTTTATAATTCTCCTACCCCTGCTCCCCCCCCCCCCGAGAGATAATGGTGCGTCCCATATATTACACCGATTGAAAGATAATGGTAAAAAAAAGTTTGTGTGTTATGTACGTTTTTATTGAACCTTGACCTTGATGACTTTATGACCTTGATGGTTATATTTACATACCCGCAAAATATAAAACAATTTTTCTCAATGGGCTTGACAATTTTAACTAACATTTTTATTATTCTGATACGTATTTTCTTTTGACTAGTATATAATACCCCAGCAAACATGATACGTTGGCCCAACGTTGGTTTACTGTTCGTCCACCGTCTACGACGCTTACCCAGCAGTAAACCAACGTTGGGCCAGCATCTAATGTTTGCTGGGTTAATTTATCTACCTTTCTTAGCATGACCTGTGCGATAGGACGCTTTCTGATTGTGTGGTTTTGTATATTTTGTCTATTTCTGCTCATATAAGTGTACGCTGATCCGAGTCGCTCCAGAGGGTGACGTGCAATCAGATATTTGAAATAATTCTCACGAGGATCAACAAATTTCTCTCTAGCTTCACGACGAGACTCAGCTCCAATAAACAACCGACTGACTCCAACATCTAAATATCGATCATATCTGCAAATGTAAATTAGGAATATCGTTGTGTGACATACCATTGTCGTGATTGAATTATGTGCATTATACGTTTTAAATAACGAAACCAGAACTAATCGCGTTATCGGTACCCTAATGTTGGCTGATTATGTATGGCATTTAGGGATTCACAAACGCCTTTCCGTCATTTGCAAGATTGGTCCAAGTTTGGTACATTAACTCTTTACCAGCTAAGATATCTGATTTAAATTTTCACCCACTTGTTTCTTTATCACAAATGGGTGGAATTACACAGACAGACAGATATACTGACAGACATACAGAGAGACAGACAGATTAAAGAAAGGGCTAGAGTGTGTTCCTGTTATATGAACCTAATCCAACAAACAACTAGAAGGGTCTATTTTTTGTAAACAAAAAAACTAGAGTTGTCCCCTCTCCAGCAGCATAACCATAACTGTTGATAGATGATAGATGTAAGTGTCAATGGCTTTTGTAATTAAAGTTATTAAATGGCTCCTGTGGACAGTAGAGACTATGTATTAAGCGGAATTTATTATTCCGTTTTGGAACCACGCCGATGTGCGAAACACAATGTGGTTTGTTAACACTTCCAGAAAACACGAAACGTTGACTCCATGCTGGTCCAATGCTGACCCACCGTCTGCGACGCTGGCCCAGCATCAAACCAGCACTGGTTTAACGCCTCGTGTTTGCTGGGCTGCGTTTAATAGCAGCTGGTCTGATAGTGCTTACTGCCGGATGCGATTACAAGCCGACACCGACCCAATGTTTTTAAATGTTGGGCCAGCGTCGCCGGTGCTGGCCAGTATCTGTCCACAGAGGGGAGACATAACTATGAATTGTGTAGATAGATAAACATCACAACACACATAGGTACCAATGTTGTTAGACTACACTACAACCTTCTTAGAAAGTAGTATTTTTAAAGATTCTTGCCGTATAATAAAAAATAGAAGGGTTATATACCCTTTACCTGTTATATCGCTGTTGCGATGGTAGTTGTGAAGCATTATACCATTGCTTTCTGGCATCATATTCTCTAATATTCTGAAATAGTCTTTCGAAAAACTGTTTCCAGCTTCCGGACCCTGCCTTCAATATTTGACAGTAGACCACCTGATGGTAATGATCCACCATGGCTCTCAGTTGACTGACGCTGGCCTCAGCTGTAGGTCCAGTCATGTAGTATCCAGCACGGATACGATCACATACTTCTCTGACCCTTTTTCTCATCCCCAATTGCTTAGTAATATTATCTGAAACAGTTGTTAATTATATATTTTATATAAACCCAATCAATCAGAAGCCTACGTTATGTACGAAAATACGGACCCAAGGACCATCAACATGTTTTTGTATCATCTCAATTCAACAAATGGTTTGTTACACAGTGCTGAGATGAACAAATATCAAACGTACTCGACCCGTATTCTCGTACAAGTTACGATATAATTGTGGACTTTGAATTGGTTGGGATAGCCGTCTCGACTAATCCGAGATCTACGATACATCGTGTTATGCTGACATGACAACAATAGAATGGTTATGGAAATTGTTGAAGCTTCGCCCATTGCTTTATTCTACAGGTTATAAGGTATACATTATGGTAAAATATACATGAACTATTTCCCAATAATATTTTTTCGAAATAAATTCGATGAAAATTATATATATGTATATTAGTCAATTGTTTAGTCATAATTTATTATTTTATTTTGACGGATTGAAAACCTTATGAATTAGGAGTAGTGTTTCAATAGGCACATTTTAATCAGTTAATGGTGACGATTTTTGTGCTGCCTACATACCTTCAATGCCAAATGTGGAATGATACGAATCAGACGATGGATTTACAACTAGAATATCCTGTCTTGAGTAGAGAGCAGTAAAAAAGACGATGACAACAGCAAGGCACAGCATTAGCAAAATCTGCAACATTTTGAAATGACAAACATGTGATATCACACATTTATCTTTTGAATTCAATAAAAGTGTTCTTGACTATAAAGTATATCTTTCAAAGTGAATCAAAGTTACCGCTTTGTGATGTGATATGGAAGCATAGCCCTTAAAGCGCTCGATTATTTTTGTTTAAACCATGTAGATCAAAGGGTTTTGTCAATTTGAAAACATCATAAATGCCTTAGTCAGCTCTTCCCGCTTCATTTGAATACCTATCTTATGGGTCGACGAGCATTATAAATATTTTAATTCTTTTAGTACGGGGACCGTTTTTATACGTCAGAATCTGATCTCTTTTTCTCACATATAAAAACGGTCCCCGCACTGAAATGGTTAAATGGTCTACGACGATGGCCCAACATTAATCCAACCATGGGTCAATGTATCGTGTTTGCTAGGTTAACCCTTTAACCGCCGGTGCCGTCCATATTCGTTTTTTTTACATGTTATATTAGCACATTACATCAGCTTTTAAACCTGTTAAAGATAAAAAGTGACATTAATCAGCAAGATTTGAAATTTATTGACCTCCATTTTGTCAAATCTGAATAATTTGCACTCACTTGAAGTTGTGGATCGCGTCAGCGAGACACAACTTCAAGTGGGTGAAAATTCAAATTGAATAATTTGGCGACTAATTGGTAAGGTGTCTGAAACGAAATCTTCGTCATTTCAGTTTAGACTGTCGAATTGAAAAAATGAAACACGCCAAAACAAAGAAAAAGTGGAAGGGGAATAGTGGGATGAAATATTGAAAATCTATTAGGCCGGAATATATACATGTGCAGTCAACAGTACTTACGTTTTTGCGTGATAAACATGTGAGAGCCAAAGCCTCTGTCACAGAGAAAGCTACCATTCTACTGATATCAACAATTGTATCCTGTGTTATCCTTTGAAATACTTGTAAAGTATGTTCTAATATACCTGTACTCCCAAGTTACAAAACGCGGGTGCAAATTATAATATAATTCTCGGAATATCACTAATATTAATTGTTAATATTAGTTGGTATATACACACTCCCTGGCGGTTCGGACAATCTTGAGCTACATATAATACTAGACTGACATACCAGTTTTCCGTCGTAATGCCTTAATCCCACTGATCTCACAAGCTTGGACACGCTGCCATCAGACCACTACACGTAATAGGCCTACAGCAGACACAATACGTTCAAACAGTGTTGGTTTAACGTAGGACCAGTATTACACCGATACATGATTAATTCACCCGTGTCTGATTGGACAGCAATACCATCAGAAAGCTCGTGTATCCACTGTATAAGTGAAATGTATGGGATTATAGGCCACGTAAACCTTTGTGCACATGTTAGGCTAAACTGGGCCAAATAGAGTTGAGCTGTGGACAAACTAGTCACAAATATCACCTTCGCAAAATACCGTAGAGCGGGGATGGCGCATTGTGTATTTTTGAAATTTCAATGAAACGAAATGATGTTTCCTCGCCCACTCGTAAAGATTCAGACAACTAACGATCGAATTTCAATATCTGCGTCTGGAAAGAGGATTTATCTGAAACACATTGATTGATTGATTGATTGATTGATTGATTGATTGATCGATCGATTGATTGATTGATTGATTGATTGATTGATTGATTGATTGATTGATTGATTGATTGATTGATTGATTGATTGATTGATTGATTGATTGATTGATTGATTGATTGATTGATTGATTGATTGATTGATTGATTGATTGATTGATTGATTGATTGATTGATTGATTGATTGATTGATTGATTGATTGATTGATTGATTGATTGATTGATTGATTGATTGATTGATTGATTGTCAAAATCATGTACCGATATCAGTGTCATGTTATCGTTTTCTATTACATATTTAGTAACCCCTATTAATATAACAGACTGTATAATTCGGTATCACAAAATTATATTGTATTTATTTGGATGATAACAAATGAGGCACGCTTGCAAATACCTACCACTCCATAGACACATAAGACAATGTTATCCTTGAACCACTCTACACCCCCCCCCCCCCCACATAGACACGTGAGACATTTTTTTCTAAAAACACCCTACCCCCCCCCCCTCCAATAGACACACCAGACAATGGTATCCTTAAAACACCCTCCATAGACACATGAGACAATGTTTTTCTTAAAACATCTTATCTCCCCCCCTATAGACACACGAGACAATGGCATCCTTAAAACACCCTCCATAGACACATGATACAATGTTATTCTTAAAACACCCCATTCTCTCCATAGACACATGATGCAATGGTGTCTTTGAAACACCCCATTCCTTCCATAGACACACGGGACAGTGTTATCCTTAAAACACCCTATACCCTCCATAGACACACACGACAATGCTCTCCTTAAAACGCCATAAACTCTCCATGGACATGTGACAAAATGTTATCCTTAAATATGTGACACCCTTAATAATTTGGTATCTCAAAATTATATTGTATTTATTGGGATAGTATTACAAATGATGCACACTTGCAAATACCTACCCCTCCATAGACACCTCCATTATCAATAAACCACCCTACTCCTCCATAGACACGTGAGACAATGGTATCCGTAAAACACCCTCCATAGACACGTGAGACAATGTTATCCTTACAACACCCTATACCCCCATAGACACACGATGCAATGGTATCCTTAAAACACCCTATCCTCCATCATAGACACATGATACACTGTATCCTTAAAACACCCTCCAAAGACACGTAAGACAATGTTATCCTTAAAACACCCTACCGACTATATAGACACACGGGAGAATGGTATTTTTAAAACACCCTATACCCTCCATAGACACCTCCATTATCAATAAACCACTCCACCCCTCCATAGACACATGAGACAATGGTATCCTTAAAACACACTCCATAGACACGTGAGACAATGTTATCTTTAAAACACACTCCATAGACACGTGAGACAATGTTATCGGTGTTATCCTTAAAATACCCTATCCCCTCCCCCATCATAGACACACGAGACAATGGTATCCTTATAACACCCTCCATAGACACGTGATTAAATAATATCCTTAAAACACCCTACCCCCCCCCCCCCCGTAGACACACGAGACAATGGTATCTTTAAAACACCCTCCATAGACACATGATACCTCCATTATCAATAAACCACTTTACTCCTCCATAGCCACGTGAGACAATGGTATCCGTAAAACACCCTCCATAGACACGTGAGACAATGTTATCCTTACAACACCCTATACCCCCATAGACACACGATGCAATGGTATCCTTAAAACACCCTATCCTCCATCATAGACACATGATACACTGTATCCTTAAAACACCCTCCAAAGACACGTAAGACAATGTTATCCTTAAAACACCCTACCGACTATATAGACACACGGGAGAATGGTATTTTTAAAACACCCTATACCGTCCATAGACACCTCCATTATCAATAAACCACTCCACCCCTCCATAGACACATGAGACAATGGTATCCTTAAAACACACTCCATAGACACGTGAGACAATGTTATCTTTAAAACACACTCCATAGACACGTGAGACAATGTTATCGGTGTTATCCTTAAAACACCTCCATTATCAATAAACCACTTTACTCCTCCATAGCCACGTGAGACAACGGTATCCGTAAAACACCCTCCATAGACACGTGAGACAATGTTATCCTTACAACACCCTATACCCCCATAGACACACGATGCAATGGTATCCTTAAAACACCCTATCCTCCATCATAGACACATGATACACTGTATCCTTAAAACACCCTATCCTCCATCATAGACACATGATACACTGTATCCTTAAAACACCCTCCAAAGACACGTAAGACAATGTTATCCTTAAAACATTCTACCGACTAAAAAGACACACGGGAGAATGGTATTTTTAAAACACCGTCCATAGACACCTCCATTATCAATAAACCACTCCACCCCTCCATAGACACATGAGACAATGGTATCCTTAAAACACACTCCATAGACACGTGAGACAATGTTATCTTTAAAACACACTCCATAGACACGTGAGACAATGTTATCGGTGTTATCCTTAAAACACCCTATTCCCTCCCCCATCATAGACACACGAGACAATGGTATCCTTATAACACCCTCCATAGACACGTGATTAAATAATATCCTTAAAACACCCTACCCCCCCCCCCCCCGTAGACAGACGAGACAATGGTATCTTTAAAACACCCTCCATAGACACATGATGCAATGTCATTCTTAAAACACCCTACCTACCCCCCCCCCCCATAGACATACGAGACAATGGTATCCTTAAAACACCCTCCAAAGACACATGATACAATGTTATCATTAAAACACCATATCCCCTCCATAGACACACGAGACAATACTATCCTTAAAACACCCTAACCCCTCCATAGACACACGAGACAATACCACCCTTGAAACACTCTCATCCCTCCATAGACACACGAGACAATACTACCCTTAACACACCCTACCCCCTCCATAGACACACGAGACAATACTACCCTTAAAACACCCTAACCCCTCCATAGACACACGAGACAATACTACCCTTAAAACACTCTAATCCCTCCATAGACACACGAGACAATACTACCATTAACACACCCTACCCCCTCCATAGACACACGAGACAATACTACCCTTAAAACACCCTAACCCCTCCATAGACACACGAGACAATACTACCCTTAAAACACCCTAATCCCTCCATAGACACACGTGACAATACTACCCTTAAAACACACTAACCCCTCCATAGACACACGAGACAATACTATCCTTAAAACACCCTACCCTCTCAATAGACACACGAGACAATACTAATCTTAAAACACCATAAACCTCCCCCCCCCCCCCCATAGACACACGAGACAATACTATCCTTAAAACACCCTACCCCATCCATAGACACATGAGACAATGCCATCCTTCAAACTCCCCACATACTCCATCCGTCCATAGACATGTGAAACAATGTTGTCCTTAAATATGTTATTTTAAACGTTATGCAAATAATCCTTATTCAAACCAAAACAAAATGAAAACGTGTTCGCAGCTAAATAACAGTCTACAAATAGCGTTGACCATATTGCTTATTAATTGATTTTATTTAATTGCAGGCAAGTTGTTCTGTTTGTTTGAGGTTAATATTTCTGCATACTAATTGTCCATTTTTAGACATATAGGGGATTTTATCCTCCCACTGTGTCCGGATGAATGATGACTTAAAACATTATATAGTTCCGTTGAATTGTGGAGAGGGGGCTTCGTAATAGCCACAAGTACGCCCAGGCCATGGCCTTTATGCACTTCTAGAGTGTAAGACAGACAGACAGATATATGGACAGACAGGGACAGGGATGCAGACGGGCAGGCAGACAAGCAAACCTTTTGACATCAACAAAAGTTATGTCTAACTTATTTGTGAAAATATATATACATGCTTATATATACAAGAGGTTTAGTTTGGTGAAGTCATAGATTATTTGGCAATACACAAATACGCTGGACATAATAATTGTGTTGAAAGCTTTTAGCCGCATATTACATATACAATTTTAATACACTTATTTTAGCTATCCAATTGATAATTTAACCCACTTGAATTTGTGTTTCGTTAACCCTTGTCCTGCTATGCCCGGATATATACGGGGCTAAGGATGTTTTAGATCAATAGAAATATCACTAAATTTTGATAAAAATTGTTTTTAATAGACGCTTTGTTGATCCAATAATTTAATTTCAGACATGTCTATTTTTCATAAATAGTAATCTTTTTCGTCATTTGAAGCTGGAAATTGCGTTAGCAATTCCAGCTTCAAATGACGAAAAATACAATTGAAGCAATTCAGCAGGACAAGGGTCGAAAGAAGGGGGGGGGTATAAATATATGATATAACATTTTCAATCTTTATTGCTGGTTGAACACCAATTTTACTCCCACGAGCCTTTACTCTACGTCATTATACAATTAATAAACACGGTTCAAAATTGCGTCTAGCCACCTCTATCCACAACTGAAAATTAATTGTAATAATAGTACTATTTAATAGTATACAGTAAATGAATGTCATAAATTCAGGACATATTTCACTTCAATAAATTTAAACAATTGCTAACAACTTTTTACAATGTTATCAATATTCTCGTACAAGTTACGTTACACCGTAGGCTTCTGATTGGTCGAGATGGCCATATCGACCAATGAGAAGCCTACGATATATCGTAACTTATATGACAATACGGGCCCAGCGTTGTAAGAGTTACAGAGGCGACCACTGGAAATGATAATTTTTATATTGTCTATAGCAGCAGATGGTTTTCTCACACGACCTCGCAACAAACCAAAAGGCGACAGTAACTGCTTACCTGAAAAGTAAGCAGTTACTTCATTTTTTCTTGGCACGGCACAACTGACCCTTTAACCATTTAAGAATTTATAAATTACGTGGCATATTAATAGTGAAATTCAGTGAAAAACTGTACAATTCGTCGCAATAAGATCGTCCTGAGCTTTCCTTTAACTATTTATTCGCTTATCACCCCTGTATTTATTTTTAATCTATTTTATCAGCCGATTTAATCACTGTTATTGGGAACGAAATATGGCTTAAAAATCAAGATTTGCAAAGGCTCGGTCTGAAATCAAACAAATATTGGTGATTTTTTGACGCTTCAAGTTGTGGGTCGCGGTAGCGAGACATAACTTGAAGTGGGTGACAATTTAAATAAATTAACTAGGGATAAGTGGTAAGCTAATATACTCGGGCATTTTATAACAGTAAGATAATTTTACTCATATTAAAGTGGGAAATGCGAGTTCAATTCATATATCTAGGTGAATGGATATAAGTCATTTTAACAATCAAGCGTCTTTGACAGTGACATGTGCTTTAAATGAACATTCTTGATTTATATCTGGACTAATTCCTACAGCTGTACATAACTTAAACCGCTTTAACTTGTGCTCTCACCGTAATCAAGACACGATTTCAAGAGGGTGATAAATATAACCTGATAATGGCCTAACAGACGTTGAACAAAATGTTATAGTATTATTGGCTCATCGTCTGCGACCATCGCCCAGCATTAAACCAACATCAATTGAACGTATCTGTCCAATTTCTGGGGTAACAGCAGAAGTGTTCCCACTGTTTTTCTTGTGTTGGACAGACTGCTATTTAATCAGTTGAGACAGAGATTAGAGCTCAGTTAATCCTCTGAACCCAGACAATGAATACCCTGGCTCTCGTCGCTCTGCTCTTGACGCCGCTGGTGTCAGAAGCTACCATCTTTGGAGCTTCTCCTCTGGCCTGTGAGGACATGACACCGCAGCACGTGTATGAGAACACCGAAGATAGAATCCCACCACAAGACGATGCCGACTTACCTTACTCAATCAGCTTTGAGGATTCTGATGGTGATGGCATTTATGAGGGTATGTAGGCCTATGGTTGTCTTGAACGAAAGTGGCATTAAATCCTTAAACCTTACAGCGCTGGGATCGACTTTAGACGTCAGAGTCTGACGTCTGTAGACGTCAGATTTCGACGTGTAAAGTCGATACTCGCACTAAAAGAGAAAAACGTTTTATAATAGCCGTATACCCATAAGATAAGATGAAGCGGGAAGACCTAACTAAGACAATTATTACGATTTCAAATTGAAAATACCTTTTGGTCTCTTGGTTTATATAAAATAATTCAGCGTTCTAGGGGTAAATCCTCACCCTGTTTGTGATGCATCACAGCGTTGGTCCAATGTTGGGCTGATGTTGGGCCAGCGTCGTCACGGCTACAGTTATTTTTAATCTGTTTTATTAAAAAATTAAATCCCTGTCATTTAAGAATAAACTAAGTGTTTAAACAACTAGATTTGCAAACAAATATGAGTAATTTCAAATCTCCTGAAGTTGCGGGTCGCGATAGCCACACACAAGGGAGTGAAAGTTTAAATTTTATGACGTAGATGGTTACAATATTTCACAATAACAACTCTCCCATTTGTTTCTTAGAAGATCCAAATATTGTTTTTTAAATCCGATCTGTTTGACATTTGTGACACATTGGTTGCATATAAGTATGTTATTGTTATTACCATTCTAATTCCCCGATGTCAAACTAGAGATATTTATCTGTAATGAAGTCATAAGAAGTTTTACAGATTCATCAAATAAAAGTACTAAAAACCCTTTACCTGCTAGTGGCGCATATAAAACCACAAAATTATCAATTTTCCCATCAACATAGAGCTCTATGTTTGTCCTAGAGGCCGAACATGCCACTTATCACGTAACAATAGTTCTGGGGATTACATACTCAGCCAGCTTTATAATGGACACTACGTATAGCCATAGCTGGATTCGGCAGGTACAATATACCGGATACAAATCATAGCGTCCGCATTTGGGAGGTAAAAGGTTCACCGAGTCAGACTTACCTGCAGTCAAATCCTGGACTAGCTTAAACCTGAAAACTGTGAGCAGTGTTAACCCATTCAACCCTGAATTTACCATTGTCATCTTCATCCACAACAAGCCGTGATTTGCTGTCGCAATTCTCGACTTGTAGTGGACGAAGATGACTTAGTGGGTGAAAAGCTAAAAAAAAATGTCATGTATTGGTAAAGCAATTCCATGGAAATTTTCCTTCTAAACCCATTAATAGTTGTTGGGAAATTAACTATGTTTTCAGGGTTGTATTACGATACTTTGATGCATAGTGAGAGGGCATAAAGGGCTAAAGCTGCTGTTTTTGTTAAACAGTTACCATTGACGGAGGTGACAGACAGGGGTTCATGATCCAGGCTCGTGCTGATGGTAGCACTGATCCTCTGGGTGTCTGGTCTGGTTTCGGTAACGAGTAAGTTTATTTATTTATTTATTTATTTATTTATTTATTTGTTTGTTTGTTTGTTTGTTTGTTTGTTTGTTTGTTTGTTTGTTTGTTTGTTTGTTTGTTTGTTTGTTTGTTTGTTTGTTTGTTTGTTTGTTTGTTTGTTTGTTTGTTTGTTTGTTTGTTTGTTTGTTTGTTTGTTTGTTTGTTTGTTTGTTTATTATTTTTTTTATTTAATTAATTAATTAATTAATTAATTAATTAATTAATTAATTAATTTATTTATTTATTTATTTATTTATTTATTTATTTATTTATTTATTTATTTATTTATTAACTCACTCGTCACTCACTCACTCACTCACTCACTCACTCACTCACTCACTCACTCACTCACTCACTCACTCACTCACTCACTCACTCACTCACTCACTCACTCACTCACTCACTCACTCACTCACTCACTCACTCACTCACTCACTCACTCACTCACTCACTCACTCACTCACTCACTCACTCAGAAAGTATCCATTCAATTATTCATTCAATTATTCATTCATTCATTCATTCAATTATTCATTCATTCATTCATTCATTCATTCATTCATTCATTCATTCATTCATTCATTCATTCATTCATTCATTCATTCATTCATTCATTCATTCATTCATTCATTCATTCATTCATACATACATACATACATACATTCATTCATTCATTCATTCATTCATTCATTCATTCATTCATTCATTCATTCATTCATTCATTCATTCATTCATTCATTCATTCATTCATTCATTCATTCATTCATGCTATGCTCACATTTCATGATGATGTACTAGTAGATGTGAAGGTAAACAGCCACGCCCAGGTCATCATGTAAAGATGGCACTTACACTCCCCAATAACTCTATCAATGTGTATACATAATAATAAACATATCACATATATATACCAGGTCACCCAGGACTGTCATAGCGTGTTGAACAACATGCTCATAATCATTGTCGTAGATAGTTGTAAATGCTCATAATTTGTATTAACATGACTAAAGGGATGTATAGTCAGGGAGCATATTATACGGATTTAAGATGATGTGCGATTTTCACGAAGAAAGGAAGCAGGTCTATATCAATGTGTTCAGGACATCCTAATGAACAATAAAAAAAATGGCAGTCTGGCGATTTGCTCTGAGCCGAGAAATATGCGTATATGTTTCGGCTAATTTCAGAAACAAATTTCGCAGAAAGCGGTATGTAAAGGTCAAATTGCCTTCCAAATAACACCTAATGTTATTTTTGGTGAGCATACATCACTACAATATGAATATACATATGAGAACTCTGAAATTGTTTGCAGGAAATGCACCAAAGACAAATATCCAAGATGGCCGCCATAAAGATCTCATGCACATAACTTTTTAGCGGCTTCTTCGGATGTCATGTGTGACACATGGTTTCAGTGCCGCCAAGTGCATTTTTGGAACTATTTCATTGATTTTGAGCATATTTAGGTTGTTGGGTTAAAAGTCAATGTCAAAGTGAAATTAAAAGGGATCGACCGGTCCACCATGTACCGAGAGAGTACTTCAACGATATTTTTTGCCCGCAATCATTATCTGACATATTATATCATATTATTATATTTTAATACACAGTACGCAAAAGTGTCATTTATTTAAAATTTCAATATTTTGTAAATGACTCACTATATTTTTGTTTTTGTTTGTTTGTTTTTCTTGTTTAGCCATATTATAAGTTGTAATATTATATCCTGTATTTGATGTTTTTGTGTAGTGAAAAAAGCATGTCATGCCCTGAGGATAGTGGTATGGACAACGGTGCCACCCATACCAACCCGTTCGACAAAGCTACAACAGAACTACTCTGGGATCCAAGTGGTGCTGACCTCACTGATGTGCGCTTCGTGTAAGTATCAGATAAGTAGATTATTATTATAACTATCTGGCTGACCGAATGACTGACTGACCGACTGCATTTCTCTCTGCAATGTAATCACACCTCTTGTGGTAGTTCATTGGTATGGAGGTATGCTAGTATCATGTTGTAAACTGTTTGATGATTGTAATTGCAGTGCTACAGTAGCTCAAGATCATGATCATTACTGGTTGAACGTGGAATCAGATGGTCTCTAAACCTATAGGTAAGTGTAGATTTCTTATATAGGTGATCAAGAAATGCGGATAGCTAATCGTATAATACGACTTACAATAGCGTATGTTTAGAGGGCAATGAGACAGAATCTAACGTCTTTAGACGTCAGAATCTGTCGACTAAAGTCGATCACCGCGCTGCAAGAGCAAAAATATATATAATGGCCGCAGACCCATAGCATCTATTGGTATTCAAATGAACTGGAAAGAGCCGACTAAGACATTCATGTTGATTTCAAATTAAAAAAACCTTTTGTTTCCATGGTTTGTAGAAAAATATGTCAACGCCTTATGGATTCACCGTTTGCCGTCTAGCGACGCATATATGGGGGAGGAAATCGCACCTCAAAATCAATGGGAATAATTATATTGACGTTGTTTTGAAAATGCAGCCTATTTTCCCATCAGATAATTATTTGCTAACAACATTTTAACAATATCTCTATAGATTTTTGCGCGCATGTACAATCGATAATTTATAAAATAAATTATTTATAGAAATGAATATATAATATGTGTTTTCTGCTATAACATTTGTCAACCAGTTATTTATGTTTATTATTTCTGTTGTTTTTTTGCAGGAAGTATTTCAGTACATCGTAGAGAAGCTTGAGCAGCTCAGCATACCATCCATATCGTGAACATAATATCACCATTAATAGGCTCTGTGTGTCATGAAATATATCATTTTCAATTAATTTCATTGTTATTGTCGTATATTTCATAACATCTAATGTACCTTCAAGACATTTCCTGATAGGCCTCCATTGGATCCACATAAAAATAAAGAATAGTGGTGGTAGTTAGGGCTTTATACAACAGGTGCTAGGTATGTCCACGACGAAGGCAGTGGGGTTTGATCCCTAATGACTGAAAGTACTTTTACGGACATATCCGGATTTTGAAACAAATAGATCTAATACTAATCTGTCTAAATCCTGTGTATTTTTAGCCAAGGGCTCATTCTAATGTTTTATATATTTGTAAATATTTAACAAAAAAACTCTTGTTGTAGTAAGAGATGTGTGACTGGCTAAATATTGAAAAAAATTGCGTTTAATATTAAATCGTGCCATTTCATTTCATTTTGACTCCTGCGACTTGAACGGTCGCCGATTTTAGTTTTTCTAATTTTTTAAAAGAATGACATAAAAATCAGCATATATTGCTAAAATTTTAATACACATATAATTGTGTGTATATCAATCCATAACGAACGGCCTGTTTTTTAAACATTTTTAAATGTGTCACCATGGTAGATAAAGGGTTAGCTCACCAATTTTGTCCACATTCCGTGCAATGACATCCACAATATTCGTATTCCTTTAGGCCACCTTTGTGCACATGTAAGCTAAACTGGGCCAGGAGAACCTCTTGAGGATGGTGAGATGAAAGAGATGACACTGCCCTCCAGATACAGAATTCGAAATTCGACAATCTGAGGCCGAGCACGCTACCTCTTGTTCAAGGAGGCTCCACACAATACTGAATTTTTACGAGTGAGCGGGTAGTAAACATTTTGTTTCTTTGAACCTTGAATGTCAGGAAGGCGTTCGAACCCGCGATCTCCGACTTTCCAAGCAGGCAGCTTTAACCACTGCACTAAATATTGAAGTGTTTCCAGACATCGTGCTAACAATGCATACGGCAGAATCTGACGTCCGTAGACGTCAAATTATGACGTCTACAGACAATCCCCGCGCTGAAAGAAATAAAATATTTCTAATTCACGTAGACCCGTAACATAGGTATTCAAATGAATCAGAAAGAGCTAACTAAGACATTTAAGATCATTTCGAATTGAAAAAAACCCTTTGGTCTCCATGTACTTTTCTAAATAATTCAGCGTTTAAGGGTCAAAGTGTTTCAAGACCTCGACATCGACCTCCTCGACCCACATCCCTCGATCGTTGACCCGCGACCTACAATCCCCTCGACCCACAACTCCCTCCACCGACAACCGCCTCGACCCTCGAAGTAAAAAATAGCTTTATCCTGATAGTTATGGTAGCAACTATCTATAGATAAATCGATAGACATAACCACAAATGAAAAAACAAGTTGCCCCAGAGATAATAAGGTTAGGCTCTCTATAGGAGATTGAAGTGTTTTCAGATATCGCGCTAACAATTTTTTTTCGCTAGGTGCCATAGAAGTCGGAGGATTTTATGGAGATTAAAGTGTTTCAAGACCTCGCGCAAGCAATTTTCTCGGTAGGTGCCATAGAGACAAAGGGTTAGCTTATACGGAGATTAAAATGTTTCAAGACCTCGTGCTACCACTTCTTGTCGTCAGCTGCCATAGAAGGTTATATATCCTAACATATTTTTTTATTAGTTGCCCTAGAGATCAAAGGTTCTAATTATGGCAATTAAAGTTCATCAAAAAATGTCCCGATGCCATGGTTATTAAAATATTAAATGTATTAATTGTTATCATTGAAAGTTAACCGGTAAAATTGAAACTACAGGGAGTAACTTGAAACTAGTCTCAGATTACCCCCGGGGGTATCTTGAACAGAACTGTTACATCGGCGCCTCGCCACCCTTGGACCGCTGTCCCCCATTCTTCGTGCGCTCTGATTTGTTCATCGAAACATGTGAGTCTATGATTAGATTTGTGACAGCAAATAATTCGGTCACCCACCATCCCTGGCCGTTTGATGCTAGGCCTATGATTTATGGAAGGGCGACTCGCCGTCCTAGGACTTTCACCCACTACTGACACTGCCATGCAGACATATGGTTCAAAATTCGCCGATAACGCTACCTCTCGTTCATGGAGGCTGCTAACAAAACTGAATCTATACGAGTGGGTGGGGAAGAAACATTTTGTTTATTTGAAGCTTTAATACCAGAGCGAGTGATTTTAACTCTTGAATTAACTCACTGACTCTATCATACTAAGCATGAAAAGAATACCTCTGCCATGTCCACATGGTTCCTTCTGAAATTCTTTTAACCATATATAATGGGCTGATTAAACCACATATACTTTATGGTCTTAAGTGCTGGGGTTTCAACCAGGAAAGAATTTTAAAATTACAGAAGAAAGCCATGCGAATTATATGTTCGAGTGGTTACCTCTCTCACAGCGAGCCTCTCTTTAAGAAGCTAAATGTGCTTAAAATTGATGGTATGTTCAAGCTTATGTTCAAACTGTTAACGTTTTGTTTTGACCTGATAAATAACAATTTACCTGCATATTTCATTAACTTGTCTTCACTTTTACAACTAGTAATCTACCATCATAACATTAGACAAAAAAGAAACTACTCAGTTGCACGAGTAAAACATGTATTTGCTCAAAAATGTATGCGTTTTTGTATTCCGGATATTTTAAATAAATCAAGCAGCCTTATAACAGATAAAAAAAAAACTCATAGTCGAAAAAGATTTTCAGATTATCTTAAAGGTTTTCTTGTAAATGCATACAACTCAATATGTTTATTACCAAACTGCTATATCTGTTCAAAAATTGCTGTTTCGTAATACACGGTGCACTTTGGACGCTGGCCCTCTTTGGCCCTATTTTTGGCCAAGGTGAAGGTTGTTATATAAGATCGTATTATTATATTTTATATCCATGCAGTCCGCTAATTTTAACGGTCTTAATATATTTAATTTGTGTCTCTGTTTTTGCGTTGATACATAGACTACACTCGTATTTGTCTGCTTCTCCCTCCGCATTAATGTTACTATTTTATTATTGGCCGTCTTTTTTATCTCTCCGTCTTCCCCGCGACGTATGCAGTTTTTCAGAAACTATATATATTACTTTATTGAAGGGTGGCCTGCATGGAAGCGGCTTATCATAAGCCTTTTGTAGGTCTCCTTTGCATTTTTATAATTATTTGCATGTATGTATGTATGTTTCAAGCATAAATAAACAAACTGAATTGAATTGAATTGGCAGTTGCCAGAACACAGTTTTCTCATGAATTTTTAACTATGACACCGGCATGCTGACAATAACACCAGGTGAATGCCTTCTGCCAAGGTGAATGCTTTGTCATGCACATCGTGTGTCACAGGGAAGGATGGACTATCAATAATATAGGTGTTTACGTTATTTCATTGCTACGTGGACACAAATAACATTCTACCTTGTACTCTGACCAATCAAGAATACTACTAAGAATACTAAAAATGATAAGAAATGGTGGATCTGCCACTTTACAAAGTATCAGACATACCCTTTCGTATCCAGGGAACGGTATGTCATTAAACTCATATAACATATATTTGTCTTTATCAAATGGGAATGTCAGATATTTCAGTGTACTTGTCGCAGACAACCGTGATCCTTACTACAACTCAGCAAAGTCAAAAGGCAGTATCTGCTTATTTATAAAGTAAGCAAATGGGCCTACTGCCTTTTGACTTCGCACGGCAGTACACGCCTTTTCGTAACATTTACTGTTTGTATGGCGACAAGTTTCTGCTATTATATATTAATCAGCAGATCAGTGTTGATGTAGTTCCGGCATGTTGAGTATTCGTCTGCTGCTTTCTCCTACTACGAGTAAGCCTGATTTGGAAGCTAAAATTCAATACACTCACACATTATATTCACTCACTGGAAACGAACAAAATACCAATGCACTCCACCACATCATACACTATAATTAATAATCCTGTCGTGGCCGTTCCATTGTTGGCTTCGCTTGTGTAAATGAATGAAATGAATGGAGTTTTAGGCCACCTTTTTGCACATATAGGCTAAGCTGGGCCAGGAAAACCTCCTGACGATGGTGAGATGAATTAGATGACACTGCACTCCAGACACAGAATTCGAGATTCGAGCCCTGGCGGTCTGAGGTCGAGCACGATACCTCTCTGTCACGCAGGCTCCTCACAACATTGAATCTTTACGAGTGAGCGGTGAAAAAACATTTTGTTTGTTTGAAGCTTGAAGGCCAGGGTGTGGTTCTAACTCGCGATCTCCGACTTTCCAAGCAGGCAGCTTCAACCACTGCACCAGGCCCCCCGCCGACCTTGAGTAAATTATTAAAGCTTTCTCGTCGACTATACCATATATAGGCCTATTATGCATCCGTATCTATTTGTGCAGAACAGCACCCAGAGTATTAATAATAAAGGTGTTTAGACGTTTCGCCAGCTTTACTTAGTGTGTTTGACCATTCTAATGATCCCAATACCAACAGCCATATGCACGGAGACTAGTTTGATATGCTATTACATCAAGTATAGTTTACCAGCATGTCACAAGAGATGTTATATGTGTTTCTAATGTCACCCATGTGGAAAGCTCTTTATTTTGTATTTTTGGTGCAGGGAAACGTGATTGACGATGAAGCTATGACAGGTTTTATTCTTCATCAGTCTAATCCACCATGTCGTGACGTGGACACAAACAAGGAACTTAAACCATGTACTCTGTCCAGCCTGGAGGACTATCAGGGACTAAGGTACGGGGACCCAAGTTGTCCTGCAGCTCAAGGCCAGACGGGATGTAAAGATGGCTCGTACAATATGACATGTATGCCTCTGTCATTACAAGTCGAATATTTATGTGCCTGTACTGATGTAAAGGGTGATATTAACGCGGGAATCGCATGGAGTGACACTTGGGATGAAATCAGCGGGGACGAGTTGTCCTTCAAGCGCGTTCTGTGTGATTCACAAGCTGGCTGGTGTATGGATGGAATGTTCATGATGAACCTTACATACCTGATCAAGATGTATGCTCCCCTGGAAGCCCAGATCACAGCGTCTTCTATACTTGCTCCTGATTTTGATAGTAAGCAAGTTAAGCTGTACCAGATTGATGGTTCCACTTGTGCGTGGATTAAAGGTGGCAGTGACCAGTCACCATGGATCATGTTTGACTTCTTGCAGATCCGTGTAGCAGTAGGTGTTGTAATCGGGAAAAGATGTGATTATCCTGCTCAGTATGTGAAGTCATTCCGCGTGTCCACTACGGATGATGACGTCACCTGGTCCTACATAGATGCTGACGACGTACAGGCTCAATATGAGGGTGTTCTATTCACCTGGTGGTTTGGCAGGGAGGTCGCGGCACGCTACTTTAGAATCGAACCCGTTACGTGGAATGGTTATGCAGCTATGCAGGCTGAATTCCTGGGATACGCCTAAGGCATATAAGGAGCTTACCCAGGATCAGCATAACGTGAACCTATAGGGACTCAATTAGAAATATCTCACATTTTTAATGTCATATTTAGTGGTAATTAATATAAATCACAAAGACACGTAAAATAATGTGTTTAAAACTATTTAATTGTTTTGATGTCAAATACAGTCATTCAAAATCTGAGAAGCTCACCTCACCTGTTCTTTTCATAAACCGTGACTCTTGACCCCCCCCTTCCCCCCGGGAATCGGGTGGTTATTTTTATGTTATTTTGAAGTCTGTATCAGACCATGACCAAAATAATGACTGTTCGCTATATTCTGGTATGATTATGCGTCTTTAAAATGATCAGTCCGGACTTCTAAATGTCCTCCAAACAACCAAATGTTTTTCTTAATAAACTGACAAACGCCAGCTATGATCATGCCTTTGCGCTAAATTATCCGTACATATTTGTAATAATGAAGTCATCAGCTAACGCCTTTCTTTTACCTGATTTTTTTATTGGTAAATTTATGGTACAATTGGATGGCATCAAGCACAAGTGGGCTAACTCACATTTTGACGATTTTGAGACAAAATCGCGCTGCAGCATGAAGTACACGATAAAACGAATAAATACAAATTAACACAGGGAGGTAACAAAATCAGTGACCAAATAGTCTAACCCTGAGCTTGAAACTCGTATATTGATCAAGTTGTTGCTATCAATGACATACATTTTCATCGTTTTTTAATGTGGGTTAGCCCACTTGTGCATGATGCCATCCAATTATTTATTTTCGCAATCCTTAAATTAACAACGCTAGACAACTATCATTACAATACGATAAACAACAATATGTACACATTTTTCTTGTTAAAGCCAACAGTTAACGTCTGTACTTATATCGTTTCGTGTTTGTTTTCCCATTGTATTGTGATTACACATGCTAAGAAATGCCCACTAAAATGACGTCCTAATTCTTGACCAGAAAAACTTAATCTTAGAAGCTTAACAATTAACTATTTTACTCATTATTTTGACGTAGCACATTGCGAACCCCTTACCTTAACTATTTGTTTAGCTAATATAAAATATCTATATGTTTTCCATTGGTTATTTCGATACGGTCATTGGCCGTGATGCTAAAGTGATTTTAAGGCATTGAGCCATGGCCATTACCAACGTTCCTGGGGGTGGGTGGTCATAAGTAAATTAATATCATTACTATCATTAATATCATTAGATTTAATAATATGACATGACTCTTCAATATTAGACGACCTAGTTTACGTAACAAAGGGATTATAAGTAGAACAGTATCCCAGCAAACACGAGATATTGAACCAATGTTGGGTCAATGTTGGGCCGACGTCGTAGACGGCGGGCCATCATTGAGTCAGCATTGGCTCAATGTCTCGTGTTTGCTGGTTAGAGGGGCTCATTTGATCTGTTAGCCATGACTCATCTATATATTATTATCCTTATCAGAGGGGCTAGTATTAGAAGTAGACACACTGGCAGAGTTACAAGTATCAGTAGGAATCAATCTCACCTTTGGTCATTTCTACTCCGCCTTTCTTTTTTGTATATATTTTTGTATATATTTAATTTGTCTATATATTTTGTCCAGTTATTTTGTCGCGGGTGTTGAATGGTGTGGATTTGGTATGCCAATCTATGGCCAACACGGTGAATGTTGCTGATGTTATAATATAATCTTTGTTTGCTTTTGTTTGTTTTTGTATTGGCTTCTATTTTTGCTCTCTCGTCCATTCCACTGGTACAATACATTGTACATTTCACACAATTTAGCGCGACAGGGGATCTACCTTCACTTTGGTTTTTAAAGATATGTTTTCGTTTGTCAAAATGTATCAGTATTATACATTTTTTTTAGCTATTAATAAGCAGAATTCTGATCCGGTTTCAGATTTGTTCTTGACTTATGTTCGCCCCATGTCACCTGTATTATGTTGATGTTTAGTCTTGCTCTGCACTTGTATATTATATGTATTTGAGTTTTCTATCTTGTGTGGGTGTGTGTAATGCCCCAGTCACATTGTCGCAAATTATGATGGCGAACTGATACGGATGTGAATCAGTATTAGATCGCCAGCTGATTCGTCACTGTCGTATTGTCCCGTGCTAGAGCGTGTCAATTCTCCAAAAAAATCTCACGGTTCTCAACGGTTCGCCAAGCCGATACGGATGGTTCAAACTTTTTAAAACATCCGTACTGCCAATACTAATGAAACCTATTCGTTGTAGTTCCTTACAGTTCGTAGCAGCTCGAATCGGTTCTAATCAGTTCTTTGCACTTCGTATTGCTCTTCGTATCGCTTCGCAGCGTAACGGGTTGGTTCGCATTGGAAGAATCTGGCGATGAGCAAGGAATCAGAAAGAACTGACTAGAACTGACTCGACGCAACACGGTACAGATACAGTTGTCGTTGCTTGTCGTGCTGAATCGTTGCTATTTGCAGCCTGGAGATACGATGCAGTACAATTTACATCATGAACTACAAAGGTTAGCTACGGATTGCAACGTTGCGCAACCATGGAGTGAGACGAGATACGAATAAGGTAGATACCAATGCGAATGACGGCGATTCACAATGAATTAATGCGAACCAGGACGTTACCAATACAATGCAGAACGAATGAGGTAGATTCACATAGCGGTGATAATATAAATAGGGCCTTTGACTCTTATATAATTTCAGTGTTGACAGGGCAGACTATGATGATCATTGTTTTTCAAATAATGGCCAAACCTCACAAAAATTGCAACAGAATTTATGACTGTTGTTTCCTACTCATTAATATGTCTCCTATAAACTCATGAAGTCTCAAGAGATTCGTGTGGCGGAAAGTATTTTCAAACACTGTTTATTAACTATACCCTTTCAACATATTCGACTATTGTTATGGTGGGATGACGGGCCACTTCCTAGTGTTTTGTACGTATTTTAATAGAAAACTTGGTGCGATGTTATTATTGAGATTACCAGTGCCCTCTTAAAAGACTATATTATTTATTCTCATTAAACGAAAAATTATACCACCAATAACCCAATTTGTACAGTTCTGATATGTTGATTTTCAGCACTATGTTTTAAAATATATTTTGATTACGCTATGAAGTGGGTTTTTTTGGGAGCAATTTAAAAATCGAAGGGATTAAAAATCAGAAAAATAACTGGGTGCTAAAGATAGTGACTGTTGCTGCTAAATCCGACTTTAAGAACTATGTTAATACTGAAACCCCATAATATTTTTTTCTTTGCCCACTCTATTTTTCAACTTCTAGTTGACAGTTGTCGTCGTCTTCTTCTGCGACATTACATTTGTTCAGCAGCTTTATATGTGACGTGTCTCTGTCACTCCGCTTTCTGTCCTCAGCTGTTTTTCTTTGTATGTTGTTTTAATTGTTTTCATTTGCGGTAATATTTTTACTATTTATCTGTATGTTCTCATAACCTCGCTATATTTTCCGCTGATGAATTATCGGTTTTTATCACTATATGATGATACAATCCTATCTCCCTCTGTCTGTCAAGCAATTTGCGTTATTGCTCTATTAATTTGCTTTTGTTAGTGTTTTTACAATTTATTTCACGGTCCTTTGATTTCCCATAGTGTGGTTGCAATCATTACTCTTTCTACGAAAGCTCATTCTTGTCTTCTACTACGTACCCCTCTTTGTTATCTTTACTTTATTCGCTGATGAGTCCCAATTTGTTTTTTTGTATTCTACTTCCTTCTATGGTTAAAAGTCATCTATCATTATATAACTTCTTCTATGACACCATTTTTTCTTATGAGATACCGTTGATGATCTATATTTGAGCACCGATTCTAATATAAATTCGATCTTTTAAAAATGTTATAACAAAATTCTAATTGAATAAATTTGATCAGATTAACTTCGAATGATAGTGATATAATTTTTAATATATTATAGCACAGCACCAAAATTGGGCGAAGATGATGTTAATTTGATGGACAAAGAAGACTGGTCCGTTCCAGGTCGTATCAGTTCGAACTGATCCGTTCCAGGTCGTATCTGTTCGCACTGCCCCGAGTTGCATTCTACTTGAGTCATATTGGTTCGTATCAGTTCTCAGGCTTATTCGCATTAGATCGTATTGATTCGTACAACCATTCGTATTAGTTCGTGTCAACCCATTCTGATTTGTATTGGTTCTAGTTCATTATTCTTAGTTCTACTTGGTTCTCCGTCATTCGCAATTTCAACCGTATTGATTCTAGTTGGTTCGTTGTTTAATAAATTATCCACCTCAGGAGCATTTTTATTCTCTATCATTCGCACTCACGTCCGTATTGCACATATCTTCAGCATTCGTACTGGATCGCTAGTGGATTCGCGACAGTGTGACTGGGGCAATACATAGGATCATTTACATATGTTCATCTCTACATTAAATGATGTGAGGCTTCATATTGAGACATACCTAGGTCATTATTCCTCCCACTTAAAACCTACATGATCCATAAAACCTCTCATTTTTTCATTTTTTTCACGTGGGTACATAACACATTTTATATACATTTTTCGTTCTATATATAATAGCCGTTAAACAACCCCAGGGATTATTAATTAGTGACCGTTTTCGATGAATCCATCGCACAGCATAACAGAGGCTAATTGCTGTTCCTAATGCGGGGTAAAACACACAAAGTAATATCGTGGCATGAAACAACATTTAGGCTTTGTGTTTTGGTTTTAATATGTGAAATATGTCATCTATGTCATTTACATAGATGTCGTTTATATGGAGTGGTCTCAACTAATAATACCGTTGTAGTGTACAGTGCTGAATATTGTGTGCAATAAAAAAACATTTCAGTCATTCAAAAAAATACAACCTATCCGTTCACGTATAGACTGCAGAGTAAAGACTTTTATTATACTTTACAATTACGATTAGTGACCGTTTTGTTACATAAACCTCACAAATTAAACAGGTTTTTCCCAAGAGCTCTAAACAAATTAACTTAAATAAAATGTTAGGTTGTGTCACTCAGCCTCGAACCACAAAACATTAAGTGACCGGCAATTTATGTGATTAGTGTAATTTAGGTCATAACTTATGGCAGTGTTTCAAGATTTGGGACTTATCTTACTATATGCAACTGGTTATACAAGATTTAATTAGAACACAGAGTTTGCTCGGATATTGGAAAGAATATTGTCATTCGTCTTAAAATGATAGAAAATTTTGTTTGAAATAAAATTAAAATGCTGAATATTTTTCTCTTGGTTTCTTTTATTTCATAAATTTCACGGAATAAAGCGTCATGACATATTGCCACAAACTCATCCTTAACAGATGCATGTATCTGACCACCATAGTTTGTAACATATAAATATGAAACATAAATGCTATAGTTAACGAAGGAATATTTAATAAGCTAATTATATCACATGATTTGATGATGATGATGATGATGATGATGATGATGATGATGATGATGATGATGATGATGATGATGATGATGATGATGATGATGATGATGATGATGATGATGATGATGATGATGATGATGATGATGATGATGATGATGATGATGATGATGATGATGATGATGATGATGATGATGATGATGATGATGATGATGATGATGATGATGATGATGACGACGACGACGACGATGATGATGATGATGATAATGATGATGATGATGATGATGATGATGATGATGATGATGATGATGATGATGATGATGATGATGATGATGATGATGATGATGATGATGATGATGATGATGATGATGATGATGATGATGATGATGATGATGATGATGATGATGATGATGATGATGATGATGATGATGATGATGATGATGATGATGATGATGATGATGATGATGATGATGATGATGATGATGATGATGATGATGATGATGATGATGATGATGATGATGATGATGATGATGATGATGATGATGATGATGATGATGATGATGATGATGATGATGATGATAATAATGATGATGATGATGATGATGATGATGATGATGATGATGATGATGATGATGATGATGATGATGATGGTGACCTTGACGTTGACGGAGAAGGTGAAGGTGAAGGTGACGGAGAAGGTGACTAAAAGGTGACTGTGACGGTGACTGTGAAGGTAGCAGTGAAGGTGACGGTAAAGGAGAAGGTGACTGTGACGGTGACTCTGAAAGTGACAGAGAAGGTGACGTTGATGGTCACCTTGACGTTGACGGAGAAGGTGAAGGTGACGGAGAAGGTGACTAAAAGGTGACTGTGACGGTGACTGTGAAGGTAACAGAGAAGGTGACGGTGACGGAGAAGGTGACTGTGACGGTGACTCTGAAAGTGACAGAGAAGGTGAGGGAAAAGGTGACGGTGAAAGAGAAAGTGACGGTGAATGTGACGGTGTCAGTGACAGAGAAGGTGATGGTGACGGAAAAGATGAAGGAGACAGAGAAGGTGACGGTGACAGAGAAGGCGACTATGGGTGACGGTGACGGAGAAGGTGACGGTGACGGAGAAGATGAAGGTGACGGTGAAGGTGACAGAGAAGGTAACGGTGACGGTGAAGGTGACGGAGAAGGTGACGGTGACGGTGACGGTGAAGGTGAAGGTGAAGGTGACGGCGAAGGTGACGGTGACGGAGAAGATGAAGGTGACGTTGACGGTGATGGAGAAGGTGACGGTGACAGAGAAGGTGGAGGTGATGATGAAGGTGACGGAGAAGATGAAGGTGACGGTGAAGGTGACGGTGACAGAGGAGGTGGAGGTGACGATGACGGTGATGGAGAAGGTGAAGGTGACGGTGACGAAGAAGGTGAAGGTGACGGGGAAGGTGACGGTGACAGGGACGGTGAAGGTGACGGTGACAGAGGAGGTGGAGGTGACGATGACGCTGATGGAGAAGGTGAAGGAGATGGTGAAGGTGACGGTGACGGCGTAGGAGAAGGTGACGGTGACTTTGACGGAGAAGATGAAGGTGACGGAGAAGGTGACGGTGACTGAGAAAGTGAAGGTGCCGGTGACGGAGAAGGTGACGGTGACTGAGAAAGTGAAGGTGCCGGTGACGGAGAAGGTGACGGTGACTGAGAAAGTGAAGGTGCCGGTGACGGAGAAGGTGACGGTGACTGAAAAAGTGAAGCTGCCGGTGACGGAGAAGGTGACGGTGACTGAGAAAGTGAAGGTGCCGGTGACGGAGAAGGTGAGGGTGACGGTGACAGTGTAGGAGAAGGTGAGAGTGACGGTGAAGGTGAAAGTGACGGTGTGAGAGAAGGTGTAGGAGACGGTGGCGATGACGATGACGATGTTCACATGCTATATAATACTAAGAAAATTTTTGGTGTGAGGGGCAACACAATAAATTGTGCTGTTCTGGGTGAGTGTGGTCGACGACCTCTTGCTGTACATTATATGGGTAAATGTGTTAAATATTGGTTGAAACTTATACAAATGCCTGTGAATCGTTACACGCATGTATGCTACAATATGCCGAGGTCATTTGATGACAGTGGGAAGATCACATGGGCAACACATGCTAAAATGTTATTGTACAAATACGGCTTTGGACATGTTTGGTTATCGCAAGGTGTTGGTGATGAAACAATGTTTTTTTAAAATTTTCAAACAGAGACTCTCAGACTGTTTTGCTCAGGACTGGCACCACGATATAACTGCTAGTCATAAACTCAACTATTATGCGCATTTTAAATATACATTAGAACCATAACGTTATCTTCATATCTTACAAGTACGGAAGCATATCATAGCGTTCGCTAAATTAAGATGCGCCAGCCATAATTTGGCTATGGAAAAAGGCAGGCATGATAACATCCCAAAAAAAGAACGTTTATGTACTTTCTGTGATGACAATGTACTGGAAGATGAATTTCACGCAATGATTTGATACAAAGAAATCAGATGTTTTTACATTCCACAATGTTTTTTAAATCCACCATCTATCCACAATTTTAATAAACTGATGTCTACACTAGATGATAATACTATTATGCAACTTACTATTTTCATATACAAATTGTTTGAATTTAGAAAGAATTGAATGTGTGTGCTATTATATTTGCAATGTAGGCCAGTGGCCCTTATGCAGCATGAATAAACTATTTGACCCGACTTGACTTGACTTGACTACTAAACCTCCCCGTGATTTCCACTGGAGCTTTTCCCATTATTCAAGATTACGTCCAAGATGGCCGCCAGAATACGGCGTTACCTCATCGGTGTCGGCTCGATCACTAAAGTTAAGCAACGTCGCGCCCGGTTCATAATTGGATGGGTGACCGCCTGGGACTATCAGATGCTGTATACACTAGGACATGCGTGCAGCGATGTCGTGTCGTGGGGCTCAGAAAACCAGCCATTCAATAGAATATTAAATCGGATAGAAAATTGATGTGGCTTGAAATTAATGATATTAGGTTGTTTTAACACATACTCGTGCATGATAATGCAATTTAGGATTATCAAAATTTAATCCGTTGAGGATATATTCGGGATATATTTGGGATTTACTAACTATGATGTCATTCTATGAAAACGTAATTTTAAAGGTAATGTGATTATTTGTAACATTACCTGTCTATCTTTCCAGCAAGTTGAAGAAAGCCAGGAACAAACGACGAGAGCGAAAAAAAGGAGTAGCGAGGATAAAGCACCTGATATGAGTTCTGATCAAAAAGAGGAACTCCATCGCCATGACGTCGTCAAGACATCGCCACGACATCGTCAAGAATTCTCCATTACACCCTCGATGCATCGCCGATATGTATGTCATACTCCGATGGGTCGCCGACCGTCGCCCATTCTAAATGTACATCGTTAACTGTTAGCCGATGTAGCGCTTATTAATCCCCGAATCTTCCCCGATGCCGAATATTCAGTGATGCATCGGTGATACTTCCCCGAATGTTTCCCGAAGGCTCGCCATTACATCTCGTGTGTGTTTTCTCGTGGGACCATACGTTCGACATCGGCACCCATCGCCACCAGAACGCGTAGTTTGCATCGCCAGTACATCGCCAGACATTTTGGCATAAATGCACCATCATAGTCGGATATTTAAACGTATGGCGTGGCAATAACATTAATTTACCGAACTGTAGCGTTTCAAACCGTATTTTAACAATTAAAATATGGGACAGTCAATTATATATGCACGATTATATAGGGCCTAGCTGAAATAATTATATTCAAAATTAGGGCAAAATAAGGGTATAGTGGTTAGCACCGCTGCCTTTCACGCCAGAGTTCGGGGTTCGGTTCCCGGTCTCGGCGGTTTGTAAGAAACAAAAATGTTTTTTCCCCATCCACGTGTGAAAGTCAGTATTGTGGGGAGCCTCCGTGACCGAGAGGTAGCGTGCTCGGCCTCAGACCGCCAGGGCTTGAATTTCGAATCCTGTGTCTGGAGGACAGTGTCATCTCAATCATCTCACCATCCTCAGGAGGTTCTCCTGGCCCAGTTTGGCCTATATGTGCACAAAGATGGCCTAAAGCCCGATTCATTTCATTTTTTATGTTCAAAATAAAGCAACATAATTTGATACAAGCACATCATTCTTCATAACGTAAATGAGGCGAAATATAACCGGTTTAAATGAAATAATAGTATATTTGCAATCAGTAGCCAACGGTTATAGTTCATTTCAAAGCACATTTAACATGCTAAAATGGAAATTATAAACCTTTTTTTATGAATTTTGTCAGTGAGTTTGTGCTGTGATGTACAATTTACTGTTGATGTACACTTCGCTATGTATATTCCCAGCTACCACTTATATTATAAATTACTTATATTGTGTGTAGGTGCTGTCAGTATGAGCCCAACCTACCTGAACATTATTTACCCAACAGTCTTTAGGCATTGGATGTTCGATTTGTTATGGGGGTATTATTTATTTTACGTATTAACATTAGGTTATCAACTTATGATCTAAAATAAAGAGCTTATCACTATCACATAGCCTACACTAGCATTTCAAACCAAATCAATTTTATTTGCAAAATTACATTTAGTTTCTTCGGTTGCAGATTGAATGACGTGGGATTATTGGTAGAAAATACACACAAGTTGATCAGGCGTTGGTGCGAGGAAAAACAAAACAGAAACACATGAAAAGCAAAGCATTCCTTGTAAAAATATGTATTTTATTTTAATAATATTTATCTTAGTACCGACACGACCAGGCTTTCAACTCATTCCACACTAACTGCCCATGCAAAATATATAGCAACATGTCTTAGTACGATGACAGGCAAACCTTATTGTAAGACGTTCTAGGGCCCATCCCACAAAGCATCTTAAAATTAAGATCATCTTAACTTTTTCTTATTTGCATTAGAAAAGTTAAGATAATCTTAATGACTTGTCTAACTTGTCTAACTTGGCCTAAAGCACAATAAGAAATTATACTAGGACCATCATCCCATGTCACCTCTCAATATGGTGGTTTCTTTATCCAGAGCTTGCGATTAGAGTAGCCTACAAGCCTGATGGAGACCTTCAAGTAGGTGAATTTTAACAACCAGTTGAGAATATGTTGTAGGCCCACCACCATGCGCAGCATGATCGATGTTCTAAGGAGTGGGGTCCATCACTAGTAAATATTAGAATCAGTGAAGCGGTACGATTGCCCTGCATTAATTTGAAATAGCTCTAAATACAGACTGCAAAAAATAACACTGAGGCATGTAGGCCTACGTGAGATCAGCCCACCTCGCACTCTCTCATATAGATCTACGCTTCACTGCTCAGTTTGATTTTACCGTTTCAGATAGATGTTCGTACGAGAAAATACATACTGTTTACGGCGAAATGGGCTGATCGCAGCATTCGTCACCACATCAGGCCCTCGCCTAAAGGCTCGGGCTTGATGTGGTGACTTGTGCTGAGATTTAATAGCAAATGTCGCCTTCCCAATGATGCCGTATGCATACAATCTCAGCTCTCGTCATCGACTTGTATTCCAGCTCACATGAGTGTCCGTCAGTTCAATAAGGCTGAGCTCTGCACGCATTGTACAGTAACGTGCAAAAGTATTAGGCAGTGTCTGCCAATTTTTCAAGTAAGCAGCTACTACCTTTTGCATTCGCATTGTACGGTAGGCCTACATGCATTTCACGTCTGAGAGAGCGTTCATGAAGTGGAACCATCTGTTGATGAGAGGCCTACACATCACTCTCAGACAACTCTGGCTACACTGTACTGTATAAGGCTCTCAAACAAATGCTAGGCTGCATTAAGAATACTGTAAACATATTGTCTATAATGACATATTATACACGTAAGTTAGGTTTTATTTATTCTCGCTTGTACACACACTACATATACTCGGGTTTCAGAACATAACAATCATATGCATACATGTCGATATATATTTTTTTATTTCATTACTTCTGCCAGGGTTTTTGTTTTTCGTCTTGTTGGTTAACCCTTTAACCGCCAAATTATTTAATCTGAATTTTCACCCATTTGAAGTTGTGTCTCGCTAACGCGATCCACAACTTTAAGTGAGTGAAAATTATTCAGATTTGACAAAATGGAGGTCAACTGTTTTCAAATATTGCTGATTGATGTCACATTTTATCTTTAACATGTTCAAAAGGTGGTACATAATGTGATAATAAAAAATGAAAACCCGAATATATGCGGCACCGGCGGTTAAAGGGTTGATGCGTCGGTCTGTCCCCCTTATTACCTAAAAAGTAATCAGCATATTTGCATTTAACTTTCACCGTACGTGTGTTTTGGGCCGATTAACACATGATTAGCCTAACTTGATAGGGATGATCGGTATTACGAAGCAGATGCAGCAGCCGCATTACGATTGAATACTGTAATATGTATTCGTAGTAAAATACATTTGATCTAGCTCACTGGATAGAAGACTACATTGTGGCGTCATATTCTCACAACTGTTGTGCATGGTTACTAGATCTTTTATGCCCTAATGAATGAAACATGTTGAATTAATGACGTAATAATTGAGTATCTATTGTAAAGTTTTAATATGATATATATACACCTATTGAATGAATGCAAGTCTACTAATATCATCACAATCATTAATTTCGGCGGAGGTAAGCAGATTCTGACTGACTGATTGTATAGTTACTTCACGGAGGGGGGGGGGGTACTTCCATACTTGGGAGTACTGGGGTTGTGCCGCTGGACAGGGTGCCTTTTTGAGCCTCCACCTTAGGCACAGGGTGTCTTTTTTGAGCTTCCAGAATTGGGACATGGTGCTTTTTGAGCTTCCAACTCTGGGCACCCGCTTAGCATGTATTTTGATTTTTCAGGCCATTATTAGCCGAATTCCATCACATTTTTCAGCCTAATAGCCTCAAAATTAAAAAAATATATATATTAAAGACCTTAAAAAGACCATTAAACATGAAGTATATTGGTATTAATTACACCATAAGCCAATAAATTAAATTCGGTGTTAATTTCAAAATTGGGACAGCTTTTTAGCCGTTACGATATATCTTAATTTGTACGAGAATATGAGCCATTCTTTCAATGTTTTTAGGGACATTGCGAAGTATTTCTGGATGTAGACAGCTGTTGGTCTGCTTGGTGATTATGTTGGTGATTTACAAGTACAAGGTCAGAATGACATAGTTATCCAGGCCCAAGTGTAGTTACTGACATCCATCCAACGAAAAGAGGGTGTTTCACGTCACCTGGTGGTAAATTGTCAATCACTACCTGTCATTCATTTTTGGTGTCGAATACTACACTTGGGCCGTTATCCAGATACAAATGAAAGTCGAGACATTATTATAATTAAAACTATACCTGTATAAATAGGAAGGGGTTGGCTTTGGAAAATAGGTGGTTTTAAATCAGATTATTTATTTCTCACAAGATAAATCACGAATTTGTTCAATTTTAATTATCTGAAAAAATATTGTTTGACATAATTTTAAGACGGAATAGTAAAGTGAATGAATCGTGACGTGTAAGCGGTTACAAAAATACCCAACTGAAATCAAGATTATAATATTATTGTTTACTAGTCCGAGGGCACTTCCTGAAACTGATTGCTACTAATTTGGTATTGTGTTTTAATATTAGTCGGGTTCACTATGTCAATAGCTATATTTTTGTTGATATTTTGTGGGGATATTGCAAACTATGCATTTTTTAAAGCTTTGATATCTACTGAATCTAAAAACCAATGTTTCAATTGTTTCTGAACAGCCTGTGGCGGCCTTCTTGGATTTTAAAAATAGCCACCACAAAAATCTAATTTGAACAATAACTCCAGTTCTAATTGACATAGAATCACAATTTTAGTGTCTACACCTATGATTTCAGTGTCGAAGACTCGAGTGAAACCGCTTTTAAAAATATTGTGTCATTCCTATATAGCGAATTTGGAAAAAATCAATAAAACCGCCGGTGAAAATCATTTTAAGACAAAATCGCAGTGTCTATATTAAAAACCAAATTATATTTGCTGACATTGCATAAAAATAATACAAATGTTTTATTAATGAGGACAGGTATGGTAATAAAAGATAGCTTTGTCTTTTATTATGCAGTTATCGTCCAGAAGTGATTATTGATATCCTAAGTTGGATATTTTACCGGGCCAATATCTCGAGTTCTAACTGACATATAGAATCACAATTCTGCTGTGTTCATTTGAATTGTCAGGGTAGAAAAATCGAATGAAAGCACTTATAAATATATTGGATATAGAAAAATCCAAGATGGCCGCCGGCGGAAATCATTGTGTGATATAATCAAAATGTCTATATAAAAAAAAGTTTTACTTGTTGGCATTTTATAAAAATAAAAAGACGTGATAGTAATGAGGATATGTATGATTATTAAAGATAGCTTTGTGCCTCTGATATTTTATGTTATGCAGTTATTGTCCACAAATGCGTATTGATAGCCCAAGTTGGAAATCTTGCCCAGCCAATATCCCGTCACTCGGTGAAAACAAGATTATATAACATCCCCTCCCCCATACTTCATTCTGTGAAATGCAGTGACGTCACTCGGTGAAAACAAGGTTAAATAGGAACCCTCCCCCATACTTCATTGTATTAGCCAGCTCGGTGAAAACAAAGGATGTAGAGGTCATTGAGTTTCACAGAATTGACAATAAATCACAATTCTGATTTATACACTCATGTTTCTGGATCAACGAATCGAGTGCAATAAAATATACTGGAACAAAACGATAAGGCAAATTTGAAAGAGATCCACGATGCATTCCAACCAATGTTTTTCGAATCACATTGACTGCCATCAACTACATAAGATTAGAAAGTGGTTAACGTTTTTCAGCTATATAAAATATTTGTATATTCAAAGATTGGCGAGATTATATTGAATTGTATTAAAATCCGCCATAATAATGTTCCAGTATGTTTAAGGTGTTTCATGCGATTCGTTGACCAAGAAAACATACGTTTAGACACCAGAATTGTGATCATGTATGTCAATTAGAACTCAAGATATTGGCCGGTCCAAATTTCCAAGGTATTATAATCAATACTTATTTCTGGATTTCAGACTGGTAACTGCACGATTTACACATTCAGAGACACAAATATATATTTAATAACCATGCATGGCCTCAGTACTATAATAATTTTTATACGATGTCAGTTTTTATTGTATAGAAAGGCCACCACTTTCATAAAATCAACAGTAACGTGAACAAAAAAATCACATTTTAGACCTTGGAAGGTAGGTGCGCAATCATCTGGGATTTTGTTGAATTGGCCATATAGAAATGCCTCAATATTTCAAATTTGCTTTTGTTCCTAATCCAATATGTTTGAAGTGATTTCACTCGAATAGTTTACCCAGAAAACATAGTTGTAGACATTATAATTGTAATTCTGTGTATATTAGAACTCGATATATTGGCCAGGTTAAATTGCCAACTTAGGATATCAATACGCATTTTTTGGACAATTACTGCATAAAATACAAGATCAGATACATGAAGCTTTTTTAAATAACCTAACCTCATGACTATATACTATTAATGTTTATTTTTATACGATGGCAGAATATATTTAAGTGGTTTTCAACATATGGACATATGGACAACATAAGGATATGTGGTTTTGTCATAAAATGATTTTTGCCGGCGGTCATCTTGGATTTTTTCGAACTCGCTCTATAGGAGCAACCTGATGTTTTTAAAAGTGGTTCCATTCAATTCTTTGACCCTGAAAACATAGGTATAGACACCAACATTATGATTCTATGTCAATTAGAACTGGATATATTGTGCAAATTAGATTATGGCGACCATTTTGAAAAATGGCTCGAAACAAAATTGTACCACTCATGGAAAGTAGTGAGGGTGCACTTTGACAAATTCTGGCACATGGACAATTGCGCAATTACACCTGGACATTGAGTGCATTTTCCACTATTTTAAACATTAATATGCTCAGTCAGACACGTGTCAATCATTTGACCTATTTAGAAGTACTTTAATTGGACCCCTTGACCTTAAAATTGTAAATTCAACTTTTAGTCGGTCTTATAAATCTATAAATTTGAATTTCGCCTAACTCTCATTACAATTATGTTTCTTGGTCTCATTTTGAAGATAAATATAACTTTCATTTGAGACCGGGCAACCCTCTGAGAAGTTGTCCGAAAGAAGTAATTTGAAGCCAAATACATACCTACCCTCTGGTATCTGAATGTAATGAGAAAAAGTGTTTCATAATTTTTTCACAAGATGAAATTCGAGTTTAATGCAAACATAATGTATTAATTCTAACATAAATTGAAGCTGAACTGAAAAAATATAGTGCAATTTTTTTAAATGAGCTAAAATTTCATGCTGTAAACTCTTTTACCTCTAGGGGTTTGGTATTTTCTATTACTTAAAAATAACGTATAAAGGGATTTTTTCAGCTCACACCATGCAATGTCATACCTTGCATATACCTCGTCATATTTGTTACATTATTACATGTCACAAAAATGTCAGAGAAGGTTGAAATTGAGCAAAATATCTGCGTATATTAAAATAGATATCTGGTAAGATAACTTACATGTACTGTTTATTTGAAAACGATAATACTGCAAATTACATGTTTATGCTCAACACATGAGCTCATATGTATCGATAAAAGTACATTTAGTGGATTTATATATATATTTATATAAATAAATATAAATTAACCCTTTAAGCACCAAGTCTGATAAAAATTTGTACCCACTTGAAGTGATGTCCCGCTATCTCAAAACACAACATTAAGAGGGTTGTTACATTATTACACTGTGATGTGTGTTGATAAAAAATTAAAAAAAACAATATTTATAGTCGTGATTGATGACCAATGGGTTACATTATTGTTAAAAGTAAATTGAGAAAAAACAACTAACGACATTTGAAATATAAGGGGTATCATGTTTTAAATTGAGAATATGACACTGTTCTGTGAGGATATGACACCCTATGTTTAAGTGAGAATATTTATGTCATTTTACCAACAATATTGTGTGTTACAATGTTAGGTAATGGCATTAAATCGACAGCATATAGTATTAGTGTTTAATATATTGCATAATAATTGCGGAATATGACAATATAATGTCAGGATACCCAGCAAGCATGAGACATCGACCCAATGCTGGTCCATTGTTGGGCTAGCGTCGTAGACGTTGGTCCAACATTGGGTCGATGTCTCGTGTTTGGTGGGTACAGTTTCATATTCCAAAAAAAAGTGATATTGTAATTACAGCACATGGGATGATACTGCTAAGACATGAGAATACTCGGGCCGAATATAGTTTACCATATGTCTTGGTATGTCAGGATTTGTCATTACAATATTGGGATATGGTATATTAGGGCTAGTATAAATAAAGCCCTATAATGACAAGTTATATCGCCATAGTGCTCGGATATGACAATATAGCATTGTCAGTATATTGCATTATAATACCAGGAATATGGCATTATGCTTTCGGTATAAGACATTATAATGTCAAAATGTGTAATTACAATGTCAGTGTATGGCTTTATGATGACAAGATATGACATTACAATATCATGAAATAAGGTTGACATTTCAGGACGTTGCATTTTAAAGGTGATCTATCACCCCTTATATAGTATGAATAACTTTGTGACAAATAAATCAAAGTCGCCACAAGATAGGGTACAAGTGTTTCCTTATATGGGGGTATTGGCTATCATGTGACCCTCTGAGAGGGTCACATGATAGCCAATCACCCCATATAAGGACATAATTATTCATACCATATAAGGGGTGATAGATCACCTCTAACATCATGATGCGGCACAGTATTGTCAATATATACTAACAAACTCATAAGTCAGTATATGGCATTTTTATATGAGGACATGACAGAATAATATAAAAGTATTGGCAATAAAATTTCGAAGAACGACCTCTATATGCTGGAATAGCATGTCAATATATTGCATTTATATGTACTTTTAAAATATGATAATGGTAATGTTATGATAATTCATTATATTCCCAGAAATATTTGATTTGAATTTTGGGATAATTTATAAATTATATTATCAGAATTTGGCGATGCCAGTATAGTATATTCTAATTTTACGATTAAGGCATTAAATGACCGGATATTACAAAATAATGTCAGAATATATAACACCATAGTGTCAAGATCAACTTTAATGTCAGGATATCTGGATATGGCATTTTAGTGCAGTTACGTGTTGAGGTAATGGCAGTATATCGCATGAAAATTCTTTATGTGTCTTTTTAATTTCAGAGTGTGCTATTTTATGTCAGCATATGTTTTTCAAGACCAGGGTGGAGCTACATTATTTTAAAATCACTGCATTATACAGGAACGAAAATGTCAGCATATGACATCACGCTTATATTTTCAAAATATTAAGATGTCTGGATAGCCTATTTGGCAGTGCTCTGCTCTGATGGCTGTTCTAAGTACGCTATGGCATATTACTCATGTCCAGGATATGACAAAATAATGTCGGTATATTTCATTTTAGTCGCATTTAAATTTTCACATGTCATCAAAAGGCTAGGATTTGGGAGCATAATTTCAAAATATGGAACTATAATCCCAAAATACGACATCATAATATTTAGATATGAGTGTAAGAATATAAAATTACAACGTATTATAATATCAAGACATCACACCATAATCAGAGTATCATGTATATGGGGATATTATTTCAGGATATGGCATTATTTTGTCAAGATATAATTGTGTATTTTTGGGATGTATCATAATTGCAGCACAATATGCCAAGATGTTGTCTGTACACTAAGTGTGGGACTATATCGTGATCTGCTGTGTAGTTCCTGTTAATCCGAAATAGGTTTTTCTATATGCTTGAAAAATACATTACGCACACTCTTTAAATACTATGTACCTCCGTGTTCGGTTCAGCGACTGTGGTTATTCACGGGAAAGGCAATTCGTGGGTAGGCCTAATAATAATATCCCGCTGATGAGCTATCTTACAGCCTAGATTACCCTTCTCATTCCAATATAATTCATATGTTTTATACAAATTACAAGCTTTCTTTCTCTTTCGCATCAGGAGCGGTATTTGTGGACATGGGTGTTTTCTGAAAACACAAATGAACATGCAGTCCCGTTAGTGATGCATTTGGATAGGCCTAAATAGGTGTGCAAGGGTTAAATAATAACTACACTAGTCAAAAACATATTTTGGTTTTATCTTTTTTATAATGACTAATTTATTTTTGCAAACTGAATTAACGCATGTACATGTCCGCTTGTTCTCCTGTTTTCTTCCGACCGGTGCACGATTTTTAGAGCGTACCAGGGAATGCTGTACCTCTTTTCAAATTAGCGGCAACGCGCATGAAGGGGGTAAAGTTTTTTTAACCCTCACCCTTAGTGCCGGGAAAGCTCATGTAGATTACCAATTTAGGTTTACGTACCACCATTCAACCTTATGTTATTCTTGAGAAAAATGGGCACCAACAGAATAAATGGCATGACATACACCGCTTTATGTGCACATGGTTTGAGTACTGATCGTTTAGGTGGTAATTACAAGTGGTTCCAGCTAGACAAAATGTGAGGTCTTAGAACATATTAAATATCATACCCCTAGATTTTAAAGGGTCTAGAAAATAAAAATAAATCTCATTTAAAAAATGACACCCTTTCTTCGAATCAGAATTAATTTCTGCTAGAATTAAAAAAATATTTTTGAATTAAATTCAAATCTCATCTTTTGATTCAGATACCAGAGTGTCGACGGTATCTATTTGACTCAAAATTACCTATGTTGGACAAATTGTTCACAATTATTTAACCTTTTGTTCGTCAATTTATAATCGTTTTTAATTTTGACCAGCACACATCACTGTAAAAAAATATAAACACACTTAATGATGTGTTTTGAAGCAGCGAGACATAACTTAAAGTGGGTACAGATTTAAATTGGACTTTGTGCTTGAAGGGTTAATTTACTTTTATTTATGTATTTTTATATATAAATAAACTAATTTTTTATCAACACTTAGGCACTCATATGTGCAGCACAAACATAGCATTTGCAGTATTAGCATTTTCAAAATATACAGTAAAAGTTAGGCTATTTTTACCCCAAATCTATTTTGTACGTACGGGGATATTTTATTCCTTTTTAACCTTTTTGCGAATTTTTTGTCAATGTTACCTAGTCTAACTATGCAACATATATTTCACAAGGCATAAATGAGAAGGTATGACATTACACGGTGTTATCTGAACGATTCCTTCATTTTTATGTGCTATAGTAATACGGCTATTTTTAAGTAATCAAAAATATCAAACTTCTAGACGTTAAAGGGTCTAAAAAATAAAATTCAACCTTATTTTAAACATTACACCCTATTTTTTCGATTTCAAATCAATGTATGTTACAATTAATAAATTATTATTGAAATAAACTCGAATTTCATCTTGTGAAAAATTCTCAAACACTTTTTCTCTTTAGATTCAGGTACCAAGGGTATGTACCTATTCGGCTCTAAATTACTTCTTTCTGACAACTTCTGAGAGGGTTACCCGGTCTCAAATGAAAGATAATATATTTATCTTTAAAATGAGACCAAGAAACATAATAATTGTCATGAGAGTTAAGCGATGTTATTTTAGCCCTTTTTGAATAGCCCACCGACTATTTAAAATCAAGACTCTACGTGCATTAGAAGTGAAAAATATCGCAAAAATAGTGATTACATGGCGGCCATTTTACAAACCTAAGATGGCTGCAATAGGCTGTTCAGAAGAAATGGAAACATTGATTTTTGGATTCTGTAGATATCAAAGCTTCCAAAAATGTTTAGTTTACAATATCCCCACGAAATATCAACAAAAATACACAGTGAACCCGACTATATTGTACTCCTTGGTATGTTTCTTGTTTTAGACAGTAAATCAGAATACCAAGCAGCCATCAGCCCCATTTCAGTCACAGAAACAAGACCATGCAAGCGTTAGGCTGCAGGGGTACAAAGAAATACATTCAGAGGCTTTAGCTAAACAAAATGAGGTCTATAAATCAAACATTGTGTCAAAGCCAAAAATGGAGATAAACCCCAAAAATGTGTCAACATTGAAGGAGGTGTCCAATTTGCAGCAATTTTACAAGTAAGTAACCAGTGGATGAGTGAGTGAGTGAGTGAGTGAGTGAGTGAGTGAGTGAGTGAGTGAGTGAGTGAGAGAGAGAGAGTGAGTGAGTGAGTGAGTGAGTGAGTGAGTGAGTGAGTGAGTGAGTGAGTGAGTGAGTGAGTGAGTGAGTGAGTGAGTGAGTGAGTGAGTGAGTGAGTGAGTGAGTGAGTGAGTGAGTGAGTGAGTGAGTGAGTGAGTGAGTGAGTGAGTGAGTGAGTGAGTGAGTGAGTGAGTGAGTGAGTGAGTGAGTGAGTGAGTGAGTGAGTGAGTGAGTGAGTGAGTGAGTGAGTGAGTGAGTGAGTGAGTGAGTGAGTGAGTGAGTGAGTGAGTGAGTGAGTGAGTGAGTGAGTGAGTGAGTGAGTGAGTGAGTGAGTGAGTGAGTGAGTGAGTGAGTGAGTGAGTGAGTGAGTGAGTGAGTGAGTGAGTTCCAGGCTCAAATCGGTATGAAAACCGATCCTTTATTAATGACTTTAACCGACCTGTTAACACTAAGTTGCTCACATTTTTTTCAGTTTTCTCACAGAGGTGGAGTTTGATTGTAAACATTATGATAGAGTTGGTACGCTAGCTGATGGAGGGTGGGATGTGTGTCTGGATGATATATGTAGACCAGGGGCACACTGTATTGTCTACTCCTTCGGGTGAGTGAGATCTACAAAACCCAAATATAATTGTGCAATACACACACATATAAATACATATTGACTGCTTATTTTTTGTAACTCCAGGATTGGCAATGACTGGTCTTTCGATGAACAAATGGCGATAAAATATGGCTGCGAGGTGTATTCGTTTGATCCCAGGTAAATGATCTTGAAGATAAATAAACCTTTGGCAGTATTTGTAGTCATTAACTACCTGTAAACAAGTACATGTATGAATGTTTTGTGGCATGTTATGTAATCGTATTATTATTATGTATCGCTTATTGCTATATAGCGGTGTTGACACATAATAATAACAACCGATTATTAAAGTTGTTTAACCCTTTAACCGCCAAGTTATTCAATTTAAATTTTCGCTCACTTGGAGTTGTGTCTCGCTGACGCGATCCACAACTTCACGTGAGCGAAAATTATTCAGATTTGACAAAGTGGATGCTGACTATTTTCAAATCTTGCTGATTGATGTAGTTTTGTATCTGTAACCTTTTTAAAAGGTGGTACTAATGTGCTAATAAAGAGAATATAATCGGTCCGGCGGTTAAAGGTTTTATAAGTAGCATCTCATTTGTAGCACGTTGTTGTATGTTTCTTATGTGTGTAGCATCACAAAAAAAATTTCACTGTACATATCATATATTGTAACATATAGCATATAATATACTAATGTAATTTATATATGCACATGTGTTTTGTTTAACCCTTTCAAGCCTGAATTTACGATTGTCATTTTCATCCACTACAAGCCGCGAATCGCTGTCTCAATTCTCGATTTGTAGTGGATGAAGCTGATTTGATGTGGTTTAAATTGAAGAAAATTACTATGTATTCGTAGAACAATTTCATCGAAATTTGCCTTCTAAAACTCTTGGCTGTGGAAAAAAGTATATTTTTTATGATGTAAAATTATGCTTTAATGCATCGTGAGTGCTTAAAGTGTTCAAAAAGATTCCCATACCGATTTTATTCACACGTCACAATTTTTTATCCTTGAGAAATATACTTCGCCACATTATGTGTTTTGCATCCCTCGGATATGAATGAGTATGTGGTCTGATGGGGATAGCAATGTGCACGATCTAGGAATTAAATTATTGTATAATGGTTGAGCATAGGCTTTTATTTTACATTGTCTCAGTGCAACATTTCCACATGTAGATCCACAGTAGCAGCCACTGACACGAATAAATTAAATTACAGATGGTTGTTAGAAAATGGGCAGTGAAATTGTTCCAGAAATGTCTACTGAAATACAAAAAGAAATATGATATCTGGTACAAGCGATAATGATCTGGAAACAAATATTTGCAACCAAAAAATACTGCGCTATAGGGCTATACATACAGATCGGTAATCAAAGCATCGCATCTATGATATAATATTATTGCACAGAAAAAAAGACTGCTTCTTGTTTACAATGCAGCCATCAACGAAATCTACCAATTTATTATTAATTATCCAAATTTAATTATCATCAATTATAATCCAAATTTAATTATCCAAATTTAATTATATTCGAATATGATTGAAAGTCAGAAATTATTATTTTTTTCAACAAAAGTGATTTCCCTAAATATATATACATGAGGAGCAATTTTTTTTACCAAAAAGTTTTCTACCCCCCAAACATCTATCATGATATCAGATACCCACCACCGTCAAGATATCAGATAATCACACAGGACATTTTTGCAGCATGGGGCTTTCGAGCCATAATCACAGTGACAACGTTTGGTTCAGTCCTTTTGGTCTCAGTGCGGCAAATGAAATCAATCTGTACAACTGGACAATGAAATCATTCTCAACAATACTACGAGAAAATGGACATCTGAACGTAAGTATGTTTAATATCATGAAGTCACTTAAATTTATCCGGAAATGTATACACTATACACGATGCGATTTCTCAATATGGTCCCTGTTTCTATTTCTATTGCAATAACAAATATTCAGGCCCTTTTCCGGAATAGTATGATTTGTTACCCTTGTGTCTATTAATTTTTACCCTTGTGTCTATTAATTACCACTCCATGCACTCCATGAAACCATTGCACTGCATGTGTTAACCCTTTCAGCGCAGGGACCGTCTTTAGAATTGGACCTCTGTGGACGTCAGATTCTGACGTCTAAAGTCGGTTCCTGCACTGAAAGAATTAAAAAATTATACTGGACGTAGACCAAAAACATAGGTATTCAAATGAAGCGGAAGGATCTAACTGAGTTGAAAAACCCTTTGGTCTTCATGCTTTTACTAAAAAAATTCAGCGTTCTAAGAGTTGTAGATTGCACAATAACGTAATATCAAATGAGTTATTGGTGGTAGGCCTGCATATGCCGTTTTGTACTTGTCGGGGTTCACAGTTTGAAAAAAAAAATCTATTATACATTTAATATAACCTTTAGATGTCGACTTGATATTGAACATCGATTTGAAAGTGAAGTCATCTTGTTGGGCGATGCTGGCGCTGTAGAAGTCATAATATTATATCATCAATGAGAAATATGTTTGCATGGAGGGCTAGGCAAGTTAAAGTACTTCACTGTGATATTAGTAACACACGGTTGATAATGTCATTGCAGAGAACGATCGACTATCTCAAGTTTGACATCGAGGACTCAGAATGGTCAACCATACCAGATTTATATGCAACAAATGTGCTACAAAATGTCAAACAGATCGGATTTGAAATACACATGGAATCTCTGGAACTTCTGCAAAACTGGGAGCTAAGACCTGTGGACTACCATAAAACACTTCTTCTTCTCGGTGAGAGAGGGTTCAAAAAGTGGAATTTCCACGAGAACGCCCGGACCACTCTTCCAGCCCGCCCCACACCTGTCCGCACAGCAAACTGTATGGAGCTCTACTACGTGAATACCAGATTAGTGTGAGTGTTTGTGAGCACCATCTTCCCTACCGCAAGCCGAAGCATAGGCTTGCTGTAGGGAAGATTCAACCTGATTTTGCTGAGATGCAAATTAATATTTTACATTAATTTGAAGCTAGAATGTTAACGTAATGTCCAGCTTCATATCTTGAAAAAGCTGCTATATTTTTTAGAACAGACATCTCGCAATTTTAGTTTACCACAAGCTAATTTATACATTTCATTTCACAGTTATTTTGTGATGTTTGCTTGGAAACGTTATAAAGACTCAGTATGACAATTAATGGCTAGTCGCGCTAAAAGGGCCATGGTAACTGCATGCTTAAGATCTATTTGCTACTTCTCATATAATTTGAACCTGAAATTCCAGAGACAATATCCAGCTTCCAATGGTTTGAAAACCATGGTATTTCTGACACAATATCCAGCGTTCAATGGTTTGAAAACCATGGTATTTCTAAAGTAGGCGTCTAAATTACTATAACTGAAAGAGACCTGGGCGCGCACATACAGTTTATGACATAATGACATGTTTTATCGAATTATTACATTTCTGTTGGATATGATATTTGCAACGTCATGTCAATACACATATACAACGTAATAATACATTGTAGAGATGTTGACTCCAGAGACAGCGAGTTGACTTTAGAACATGTCCAAACGGGTAGAGAAGATCTCAATCAGTAAGTATGTATATAAACAGATGGAGCTATTTAGCTTAACCCTTTAACCGCCAAATTATTCAATTTGAATTTTCATTCACTTGAAGTTGTGTCCCGCTGACGCGATCCACAACTTCAAGTGAGGGAAAATTATTCAGATTTGACAAAATGGAGGTCAACTGGTTTCAAATCTTGCTGATTAATGTCACATTTTATCTTAACCATATTGAAAAGGTGGTACTTAATTTGCTATTAAAATTGAAAACCCGAATATATGCGGCACCGATTCAACTGATTCGAGGTATTATTGCCAAGTTTAATGATTGTACATATGGATCCTTATATCGATGTTCCCTTTGGTCACGTATGAGTAGGACTACACGATGCCTTGGCAACTTAACCAGTATAATGTGTCGTCATCAGGTCATGGGTGTGTATCTAACATTCAAAGCATTTTAAATTCATGATCTACGACGCACAATCTAATAGCCAGCAGACAAGATCAGTCCGGCGAAGTATCTATGAGCGCGTAATAGGGAAAATGCCTTCCAGCAAACTTAGGTTTCAGAAAATTACCGATGACAGCCCTCCTATTATAGGAGGGCTGTCATCGGGAATTTCCTGAAACCCTTGCCTTCTAGCGCCCTCCCAGACTCCCTGACACCGGCGTGTAGGCCTATATCACTGCACAATGTTGTTTGCAAATAAATTCCACTATCAACAATATGTTTAAGTAATATCATGTTTTACGTATGGAAATAGGTATGTTTACTGAATGCGATATGATAAATATCATAGATCATTTTGACCACCAGGAAGTGAAATTGAAAATAAACGATGTCATTTATTTTCCTTATTCCAAAATAATAATGTGAATTGTTTATCAATGGTACTGGCTGACTGTGTCATTCAGTCCCAGTTGAAAATACAACAGCTCGTGAACTTGGATGACACAAAATCAAAATCCGTATGCTTTTTTATTGTTTCAGACTTTTAGTTACGCTGGACCTAGAAGACCCAGGTCATGAAGATTTTGATAATGTCTCACTTTGTTCATTACAATATTTCAAGTCTGCCAAGCCCTGCCTTGTGGTTTCCTTGCAGGATTAGTGAGTATTATTAACGCCACTTAAAGAGATCAACTGATTAATATTCAAATATTTACAAATATTTAGTAACACATGCTAAGACAAACTGTTGCTGATCATCACTCTTGTATATGCATAATAATAATTTCAAGATGGGTGTAGACTTTCTAAAATTCCCTTTTGTGAAAAATTGTGAAAGCTAACACATTATATGATGGTCGGTGTGTTGCACTTCATTTAACATGTTTAACATAGTGTTCCAGTAAACATTTTGACATTCAACTATAGTTATTATTATGTTACACATAATATCAGACCAAAGCGATTTTTCCTATTTAGCCGTGCGCAGATCGATGTATACATGACACAATTTATCATTTTATGCCTAGGTACATATGTTCGCATGGAGACGGCTGTATAAGTTGGTTTGCAATTCCTGCTTATAGAACAGTACATATAGACCAGGCCGAAACATTATTACAATACTTTTTTTTCTTATAACAGTTATCTTTACAAGTTCAAGTTTGATGACGTCTTTTCTTCGCTGTTTCACAACTGTGAACTACACTCTTTTTTTCAGCAGTAAGTTTATATTCACAATATGTTGTAAATTAGATCATGGGTATCTAAGTACACGATAAATATGCACATACGATTATACGCGTTTGTGGTGACACAGTTTTTTCCTCTGCCATATATTTTTTACTTCGGGCTGCGAATTCTGGTCGCAATTCCCATCTCAATGCTTTCCAATAACCCTTTCAGCGCGGCGACCGTCTTTAAACGTCAGAATCTGACGTCTAAATTATATGTCAGATTCTGACGTCTAAAGACGGTCCATGTTCTGAAAGTATTAAAAAAATATAATTGTCGAAGACCCATAACATACGTATTTAAATGAAACAGAAATAGCTAACTAAGACATTTATGATGATTTCAAAATGAAAAAAACTCTATAGTCTCCATGATTTATACAAAAATAATTCAGCATTGTAAGTGTTAATGAGATTAATAATGTGCTGGTTTATTATGATTTTAGATCTCGTACTATAACATACAAGCGTTCACCGAAGATCACACTTCATGAGGGGGGATTGAGAGAGCACGGTAATCTATCTAATATCATGGCAGCTACAAAATATAAAAAGGTATGTGGCTATAAATAAGATCTTTTGAAATAAATATTTTGGGATAACTGTTAATACATTCTTGATTCAAAATATGTTTCTCACTTCCAAGAACATAATAACATTTCAAAAATCCAAACACATAGTAAAGTTTCGCTCTAATATTTTGATTTCATGCGAATTATCGAGTCTACATATTAGGAAATACGCTTTTACTATGCTGATTGATATTCGACTTCCATTCTATGGTTTCTTTCATTTTACCTATTTTTTTTATACATGGCTTCGTCTTTGATGCACAAAAACGCCAATTAACACCAAATGTGTTTTCAATCTATTGTTTCCATTAACCTTTTAACCGCTAATTTAGTCAATTTAAATTTTCAACCACTTGAAATTGTGTCTCGCTGACGCGATCCACAACTTCAAGTGAGTGAAAATTATTCAGATTTGCCAAAGTTTCAAATCTTGCTGGTTGATGTCACATTTTATCTTTAACATATTTGAAAGGTGGTACTTAATGTGCTAATAAAAACCCGAATATATGCGGCACCGGCGGTTAAAGGGTTAAATACCTTATTTAAAGGGACCAGCCCAGGCTACAATCATGAAAAAATCGGTGATTTTATTTTGGCTTCTTAATATGACCATATGATGTAAACATGTCAATAGACTAGAACTGCAAAAAATCCTGATTTCGTATTATTGACAACCATGTCAAAAATAAGAAATACGGGAATTTCGTCTCTATATCTAGCCTAACTGGTAAATGTGCAGCACTAAAATTTAAAAACTTTTGCAGTTCTGGTCTATGGACATGTTTACATCATATGGTCATATTAATAAGCTAAAATAAAATCACCGATTTCTTGATGATTTTAGCTTGGGCTAGTCCCTTTAAAAGATGGAACTTACCAGATTGTAAATCAGAAAGTGCTAATAGCCGTGTTCATCCTTCTCGTTCCACCTTCAAACAAGAACATTTCAAAGAGGAATGAGTATTACATTTGCTAGATTAACCCTTTAACCGCCGGTGCCGCATATATTCGGGTTTTTTTAGTAGCACATTAAGTACCACATTTTAAATATGTTAAAGATAAAATGTGACATCAACTAGCAAGATTAAAAAGAGTTTACCTCCATTTTGTCAAATCTGAATAATTTTCACTTACTTGAAGTTGTGGATCGCGTCAGCGAGACACAACTTCAAGTGGGTGAAAATTCAAATTGAATAATTTGGCGGTAATAGGGTTAACATATATATGTTTAATCTGATTCTACAAATGAAAGTTTTTTTACCCACTTGAAGTTGTGGGTCTCTAACTTCAAGTGAGAAAAAATATATCTTATAACTTAACGCTTTGAATGTTAAAATATTTCACCCTCATTTGACAAACTTGAACAAATAAATACTATTCACTCACTTGGAGTTGCCTGTTGCGTTAACTGTTCAAAATGGTGTTTATATATACGGCCATTTCCGCGATATCATTGAGACGTGTATTATTGAGCAATTACTATTTAATTTCAGAGCTACATTCTATTTTTCTTACAATTATTATAGAACACATGCCAAGAATTACACACTAATAGTCCATATTGTCTTTCTCTCTCTAGAATATGATAGATTTACTGAGAGTGGACTTCCATAATATGCCGTCGCCATCCGCGTTAATCACTGACCTGATGACAGACACCTATATAAGGAATGTGAGACAGCTACTGCTGGAAATACCAAACACTATTAAGACACAACACATGGCAGAAATTCTGGACAAAATGGAAAAAATAGGATTTAAAAAGTGCGGCTTTCACGAAATTACTGCTGAAAATAAGGCTTTTTATAGTGTGGGACTGATCAATTCTCTGATGTAGATTGTCAACAAAATGTGATTTTTTATCTATTTAAGGTGCTGCGATTCCCAGCTCTACATCATTGATCAATTACCCTTCACCGTGTTTAACTCTTACAACGCAGAATTATTTGGTATAAATCATGGAGACCAAAGGGTTTTTATCAATTTGTAATCATCGTAAATGTCTTTGTCAGCTCTTTACGATTCATTTGAATGCCTATGTTATGGGTCTACCACTCTACGACCATTAGAAATATTTTAACTATGGGGGCCTATACCTTTCGTCGAGAATATTTTGACTAAAATTATTTTAAATTATGGTTTATAGATGCTACAACCCATCAAAATGCCGACATTCTTAGCGTAATACATTCCATAGGTCTTGGTTTGGGGATTTCTCTATATTGAATTCTACTTAACCCTTTCAGTGCGGGGACCGACTTTAGACGTCAGAATTTATAGACGTCAGATTCTTACGTCTAAAGTCGAACCCCGCACTGAAAGAGTGAAATATTTATAATGGCCGTAAACCCATAACATAAGTCTTCAAACGAAGCGGAAAGAGCTACAGTCTGTCTGTCCGACGGCAGAGGATGGTCCAAATTAAAAGTCAGCTGTTTGGTATCTACTCAGTCAATTCACAACCGATTATCAAGAAATTTTGTAACCAATCTCATGTAGTCAACAACCCTGAAAATTTCGGGAAATTCCATTAACTATTTTAAAAGGTAAACCATTTGAGATAGAGGAGCGTCATAAAAAAGACTTTTACTGTATGTCAAATGGTCTTACTTTTGAACTATAGGCCTACAATATTTTTTTACGAAATTTTCAGGATTGATGCCAAATGACTAGAAAATAGGGTTTACAAAAATATGTAAATCGCTTTATAATTTACTGAGAAACGTCGGACAGACTGTAACTAAGACATTTATTATGACTTCAAATTGAAAAACCCTTTGATCTATTGGGTAAAAGCTATGATATATGGGTGTTTAGATATAATGTGAACACCGATCACATGTATTTCTTCCAGTATATTAATTGACTCAAGCCGAATAAAATGATTTGAACTAGCATTCAGAGTGTCGTATGTGCTACTTATATGAGTGGCGCTTACAACACTCTGGCTCCTAGGGATGTCTATTATTAAACTTAAAGTTCAAAACGTCCTTATCCTGGTGGATTTTACTACCCTTCGTGCAATTTATTTTATTCATTATAAGTCTTTACTATGTAGTGCCTGATTTCTGACAAGGGAGATCACAGGTTTTGAATATTTTGTAAACCTATGCCTTGTTGTGCTATTATATAATATGTGGTACTGACACGTGACTGTGTGTGAGACATTATTAATACAAATAATAAGATGTTCATATCCCGGCAAACATAAGTGATATAATGTTGAGGTAATGCTTGTTCATTGTCTGTGATGCTGCTTCGATAGTAAAACATCGGGTAAACGTCTTGTTTTTTTCCTGGGAAAAGCCGTATGTTCTCTTGCGAAAATAAATAACATTTTCAACGGTCAGCATCATATGCATGTAGCAGAGCAACCCCTTTTTAGATGGCGATGGCAATAATACAATAATGGTGGCTCACACTTTATTCACTATATGGTGTTGTATTTGTCGAACGCTCGCTAAATGTCATGGAAATTAATTTATAATGTCGTTATTGCTATTGATTGCGTCATTTTTATAAATGAACATACACGAAGAATACAATTTTAAAATATCAGAAAAATTAAAGATGACCAGAAAATGGATATAACAATAAAAATGTATACATCCAAACATAACTTCACATACTCTCCTAATTATCGGTGTAGGCCCCTATTGAAGCAGATACGAAAACATGTTTTGTCAATCAAACCATAAAACGTTTCATCATAAAATATTAAAATGCAGACTGTATGTCTAACCCATTAAAATATTAAAATCAGTGGCTTTATTTTTAAATATAAATGTACAAGTAGGCCCAATACCATCCGGGTCATCTGACATCAAAAACATAAATTTTATTGAATGCACTGTATCTGCAACTTCACAAATACAATTTCGTGAAATAACAGATACCAAATTGACGAAGAAATGACAGAAGCTTGTTTTAAAATGATATTACTTCTCATTACTTTCAACAGCTAGTCAGTTAATTTGTAATATTCTGTTTTGATGCTATACGCTTACATGCTAATAGAAATGTTTAATAACGGCTAAAAGTATTAGGCCTACTGGACGAGAAACAAGCATAGTGTAGATTGCTGAAATCAAAAGTAATGCATACGTGGGCGTAGAAACGTGAATATAGTCGACTCATGAACAACCTATCTGTTCATAGCACCACTGTCAAGATTTGGTGTGTTGATATCCGTCGGGCGAATAGATTAGTGGTTGTAGATACATTGTTATAGTTATTTATCATTACGAGACAATAGTCATTATTGTTGTCTTAAAAATATTACACAATATTGTGGATTTGTTTTTATTTTAAAAGGCCGACTTTACAATATTTTTTTTTAATAATGATTTTTATAATATAAACATTAACCATTCAGTGGTTTTGTTAGTGTAACTATGACAAGTCGTTTAAATTTGAGTAATTTTATTACAGATGGCATATATACTTTTTAATGAGTTTATATTTGCTGAGTATGCTTAATTGATTTAAACATAATAAAGTCAACATTAAATTATTTTGATTTTGCTGTTACTCATCCTTCACAGAAATATAGCAACAATGACACTATTTCTAGAAAAATATAGTGAGTCATTTACAAAATATTTAAATTTTAAATAAATGACACTTTTGTGTACTGTGTATTAAAATATAATAATATGATATAATATGTCAGATAATCATTGAGGGCAAAAAATATCGTTGAAGCCCTCTCTCGGTACATTGGTGGACCGGTCGATCCCTTTTAATTTGAGTTTGACATTGACTTTTAACCCAACAACCTTAATATGCTCAAAATCAATAAAATATTTCCAAAAATGCACTTGGCATGCAGAAGACCCTCAGAAACCATATGTCACACATGACATCCGAAGAATCCGCTAAAAAGTTATATGTATGAGATCTTTATGGCGGCCATCTTAGATATTTATCTTTGGTGCATTTCCTGCAAACAAATTCAGAGTTCTCATATGTATATTCATATTGTAGTGATGTATGCTCACCAAAAATAACATCAGGTGTTATTTGGAAGGCAATTTGATCTTTACATACTGCTTTCTGCAAAATTTGTTTCTGAAATTAGCAGAAAAAGTGCTAAAATACCCGATAAAACATATACGCATATTTCTCGGCTCAGAGCAAATCGCCAGACTGCCAACTTTTTGTTTATTGTTCATTAGGATGTCCTGAACACATTGATATAGGTGACTTCCTTTCTTCATGAAAATCGCAGATCATCTTAAATCCGTATAATATGCTCCCTTTAGTCATGTTAATACAAATTATGAGCATTTTACAACTATCTACGACAATGATTATGGACATGATGTTCAGCACGCTATGACAGTCCTGAGTGACCTCGTATATATATGTGATATGTTTATTATTATATATACACATTGATATTGGGTTATTGGGGAGTGTAAGTGCCATCTTTACATGATGACCTGGGCGTGGCTGTTTACCTTCACATCTACTAGTACATCATCATGAAATGTGAGCATAGCATGAATGAATAAATGAATGAATAAATGAATGAATAAGTGAGTGAGTGAGTGAGTGAGTGAGTGAGTGAGTGAGTGAGTGAGTGAGTGAGTGAGTGAGTGAGTGAGTGAGTGAGTGAGTGAGTGAGTGAGTGAGTGAGTGAGTGAGTGAGTGAGTGAGTGAGTGAGTGAGTGAGTGAGTGAGTGAGTGAGTGAGTGAGTGAGTGAGTGCGTGCGTGCGTGAGTGAGTGAGTGAGTGAGTGAGTGAGTGAGTGAGTGAGTGAGTGAGTGAGTGAGTGAGTGAGTGAGTGAGTGAGTGAGTGAGTGAGTGAGTGAGTGAGTGAGTGAGTGAGTGAGTGAGTGAGTGAGTGAGTGAGTGAGTGAGTGAGTGAGTGAGTGAGTGAGTGAGTGAGTGAGTGAGTGAGTGAGTGAGTGAGTGAGTGAGTGAGTGAGTGAGTGAGTGAGTGAGTGAGTGAGTGAGTGAGTGAGTGAGTGAGTGAGTGAGTGAGTAATTGGAGGTGAGAAGGGAGAGAAGTATTGCTACACTAACACTTAAAATTCTAAATGACATGACTCCCAAGTACCTCTTCATGTACACTCATTCTCAGTGATCTTTCTCCGACCACACACTGACACCAGGTATTTCAAATTGTGCACAAGAAATTAAATAAAATGAATCGGACTTTAGTCCACCTTTGTGCACATATAGGTCAAACGGTCACAGAGGCTCCCCACAATACTGACTTTCACACGTGGATGGGGAAGAAACATTTTTGTTTCTTTCAAACCGCCGCGACCGGGAACCGAAGCCGAACTCTGGCGTGAAAGGCAGCGGTGCTAACCACTACCCTAGGGCCCCCGCCCTTGTGCACAAGAAACACCCCACCATTGACTGACCTAGCTTGCAACCGCCGTTTGACACATATGCGCCAGCTGATCAGATAACGTTTAGCAGGACAGCGTTTTGTAAACCGGCCAATCACAAGCGTAGGCTACGATAGGATGAAAAGGAGAGTGGGAGAAATGTGACGTCAGACAATCTTCACAATATAGCACGCGAAATAACAGTGTCTAACCGTTACGGTGGCAGTGTAGGCTATTCTTCGTGAGAAAGTAAAACTCTAAATATTATTTGCCGCTATGCTAATCACCAAAGCACAGACACACACGTAATGCCCCTTCCCTTGTCAACTTCAAAACTAAAGAAGTGGACAGACATATACAGTAACAAAAAACTGATTAATCATGTTAAGGCATTGAGTTATTTCATATGCGAACTATGCGTCTAATGTCGATCACCGCGCTAAAAGGGTTAAATACTAGACAGTGTTTGATGCACATATATATATATATATATATATATATATATATATAATTAATTTTAGAATATATACAACATTTCAATTAACATTAAATGGATTTAAATTGATTGAAATTTATTCACTCGAACACCAGATGTTTGATATACTAGTAAATTTGACTAAATTAAAGGTAAACATGACAACCAGCCGGTGTATCAAGTGGAATATTAATTCTTCAAATGGGATTGACATCCAGATATTAATTTCACTGTATCCTATTCTCAACGGTCTATTATGCTACATCGATTAATTTACGGTGATTAACACTAAATGCATTAGAATAGATTGAAACTTAAATATCCTAGCATCCACAATCCAATCGTTTAATTATATCAAGGTGTCCTTGAATATATGCAAGTAAATTATATGTGAGCAGGATGATATTCCTAAGAAATGCTGCCCAATTTGTACGGAAAGCTGGCGGAAAAGCTGTGATTCTGATGTCAATATAATTGGCGTCCCACACAGGTCATATTATCACCTGATACCAAGCCTTGGGAGCGTCTTCATTTCAATATGTTTTACATTTTTCTATGCATTTACTTTTATTCTTTCAAATATACCCCGTGCGCCACTAGCAGTCGAAAGGTTAACATTGGATGGATGGATCGTGTTTACTGGATTGTTATTAGCTCCACCCATGCCCCCCCCCCCCCCCACCCCTGATACTTGTCTCCTATTATCAAACGGATACCCATAATTATCACCAGTTAAATTGATAGCCAATATATCAATTTATCATCACTCAGTATATATTAAATCAGATAAAGTGTTGAGTTGATACATTTGAGGTCAGATGACAGTGATTGAGGTAGGTATACGCACATGTATGCGTGTCGGAATGTTTACTGTGGATTTTAGATTATTATTAGCAGGATAAAGGTACGTGTAAATTTGTCGTTTGCATCTATAAGCCATTTACTTAATCATCGTCTGTCAGTTCGTTCATCCTCCCCCCGTCTGTACTTCTGGCTTCCATAGGGACAGTTCAGGCCATGTTTTCATTGTGGGACTAGTATAATCGTCGACACCTGCGTCATAACACATTTTCTAGTTCCTTAATTCAACACAGCTCATCCCTATGCATCCATGTCATCTTATACGTTCTGGAGCATTAAAACACACCACTACATTATTTTCTATGTCCGACCACTACATTCTAAGTCGGGAATGGAGAGTTATTGCTGATCAAGTACAGACCAATTATCATGGTGGGCCTACGGCGCTATAATCAGTCAGGTGTGACCGAGCTGTTGATTATGAGGGATCCTCATTATGTTCAGATGTGTTTTAAGTCAGTTAAAACCCTCGGAGCTCTACATTCTTAGCTGTGGAAAAGGCCTCAGCCTAGGCCTTTTCCACAGCTAAGAATGTAGAGCTCCTCGGGCTTTATCCTATACAACATGATATTTTATTGTATTAATCTGTTAATTAGGAGCTCCTGTCATCACAAAGGCTATTGCATGACATGTTTACTGGTTTAAGCAGAAGTCACAATAACATTGTAGAGTGTTGGTAATGTGCCTTTGAATCATTTGTAGTGAACATTTTTATGCAATCGCAATGCAAAATTTAATCTTTATTGAACTATATGAACTACCATAAAAATAATTAATTACAAGCTTATCAATTGTTGTCGCTCACCATGGCTACATGTATTTGATAAGTCTCCATATTTGATAATGACTCATATAATGCAGGTTGGCACTTTTGCTTTCAGGTATCACTGTCTATAATCCAGATATCATGGCTAATTTAGCACGTGTTTACTCGTTATTATTGCTTATCACCTGCTGTAATGCTGCTACACTGAGTGGAAAAACCAAGCTGAACCACCAGGAGAGATTACAGTTGATATTATATGATATCACTAGCTGTATCAGCAGATATCACACTATCTATACACATCGGAGCATACAGCGCATCTTATTCTGTATGATGAGTAAAATATCTCATTGTGTTCAACATGAAGCCCCTGATTACATAAAGAGAGATCATCTGATACTATGTGGGATATTCTCTAAACATGGGCGAAAACATCAAGAACCACTTACAACCATAGCATTGATCACTTATAATGATTATGTTTTAAACTTTGACGTGAATAAATTTGACTTTGAATGGCATCGCTCTGGATGCACGGTTCACAACATGATTGTGTTTGATTCTGCTGATAACAAGTCCAGTCTATACTGTGGTAAGCGCCTGCCTTGGACCATGACAGCAGTTGGTCATAAAGCATCAATTCATATCACAACATCGCCTTACAGACATTATCATATCACCTCTTTTTACAGCAGCTATAAACCTCTGTGGTTGAGTAAATTCTTACTGAGCCACAGAGTTTATAATATGTGGTCTGCATTTCTACATCTCAGTTTATTTCCTTTCTCCCACAGATTTAAAATTGACGTGGTATCTTTTTATTTAATAGTTGATCCTTGGCTTATTATAATAATAGACGTATCCTGGAATGTCTCTGCCAGTAATAACACAAGTATCACCATACACGATGGACCTGGTCAGTTATCAAGTACCTTGGCCAAGTACACTGCCAAGACAAGTAGTACTAATTTTCAGGTTAAAACTACAACATTTTCTGCTTTTATCCAAATAAAGAATCCCCCAAACGTGAAAAATAACATTCAAGTGAAAACAGCCTCGCTTTCAGGTGCGCTACGTCGCTGTCGTTTGACAGGATCATCATTTACATTGTCATCCAGTCATATGAAAAATGTAGTTTGCTTTTTTGAATTTCGCTCGCGTAGTTATGGTAGTGAGACTCTGGACAATGGCAAATTTACTTACTATGCTGTGTTTTATATAGAAACATTTACATTGAATGGTCCCCATATCCTAGTTGATGACAGTCCACATAACTGCCAGTACGGGGGCATGTACGTCTCTCATTTGATCGACGTATCATATCGGATGGTTCCTATGTGTGATAATAAATACAGACATTTTATCAGCAGTCGTCATATAGACATGGGCGTTTTGATTGTTTGGTATGCAGGGTATACAAGTGGTGTTGTCCGTGCCGGGTTTACTACTACTTATTGTTTTATAACATATCTAGAGCTGAATGATTATCCTCATTATTTAAAGAATCGCTCAGTCAGTGTCAACGAGTCTATCACTTGTCAAAGGTTCGTCTGTGCACCCAGAGAAAAAATAGATCAGAACAATTGTAAAATTGCTTTTACAACTGAAACTATAGGTACAGCGTATATGAGGATAGGGCTAGAACCGACTCCATCTAACTGTATTCCGGAGTATAGTAGACCTATATCAGAACAGATAATTCAATTAAAGACCACATTTAATGAAAACTGGCCCCTTGAAAAACCAATCACTGTCAACAGATATGCTGGGCTGGACAAATCTCGCCAGCTGCGACAAGTATTTCTGTATTTACATAACGCTACAGCTGTCTTCAAAGATGTCTGTATCGGGGTAGGAAACAAGCAGATGATGCTCAGGCTGGAAGTATCTTCCTGTCAGAAAACAATTCAAGGTAAAAATTTCTTGTTCAGGGCTGGTTATATAAACGCCGCCTCCGCTGTTTGTGACACGTATAAATATGTAATAAAACATTACCTTGAAAACGCCACTCATCTGGTCTACAAGGAAGGCATTACGGAGAACATAGGGGGCAGTCTTTCCGTGAGCTATGTCGACAACTGCCCTATGGACTGCAGAAATTACACATTCGTTCTTTTAATATTGCAAAGAAGGCACACTCGTATAGATGAATACAGAGCAGGTGTTGATGACAGTACTGTGTTTCTGGGCTTGTCTCACAATGGATTTCGTCTGACTGTGATACCACCAGACCTACAATGTAGATGTGATATATCTGTGAGGATGATACCCCTGCCATATAAAGTACTACAAAAAACAAAAAACCCACCCGTTTACTGGAAAACATCTCTGGGAAATCTCTACACCAGGACGTAAGTGTGTTACTTCGCTAGATAATTTAGCATTGCACCCGACTCGACCTCTCATGCAGTATGCACTATGCATCCCAGTAAACGCAAAACATTTGTATAACATGTTATACAAAATCTAACATTTGTATAACATGTTATACACATGTTGTGTGTTTGCTGGGATACTACAAGCTCCCTAAAGTGACTGAAATTACCTTATTTTATTGAATATCCAATTATTATGTAACAAACAAAATGCTTCCAATGTCTCCGTTTTGATAGGTTGTATTAAATAATATAAAAAATATCTTTTGTCTTTCAATATATATAGGTCTATGCATCATGAATTCGTAAAGGATACATGACAGTTTAACCCTTTCTAGCCTGAATTTACCATAGTCATCTTCATTCACTACAAGCCGCGAATTGCTCCCGCAATTATCGACTTGTAGTGGATGAAGATGACTTGATGTGGTTTAAAATTAAAGAAAATTACAACATATTGGTAAACCGGTTTCATGGAAATTTTCGTTCTAAAACCCTTAGTTGTTGGAAAATCAAGTATGTTTTCAAGGATGTAAAATGATGCTTTAATGCATCGCGAGGGCTTAAAGGGTTAAAGTGGTAACCACAGTTACAGTCCCTAATATCATGCTTATAGTTTTTGTTTGCCTCATTCCCTGTCAATTTTCTGACACCGGCTCAACAGCTACAAAATAATGCTACGAGCCAACCCTTAACCATGTTAAAAAATTATGAACAATGAGGACAGCATAATGATTATTCTATGTTAACATGTGAGATAACAAAACAATAAGAATAACCAATCCCGTTTTTTAAGGATATTAAGTTGGCGAAGTGCCCAGGATATCTGCCAATCAAGAGGGGAATCTTTGTTTCAATATGATTCTTCATACGATGCGGCATATTTACGAAGAATACATATCAATACAGCAACTGAATTTGGAAATGTATTTTTTCTGGGATTAAAAAGAAATAATCAGGTAAGGGTATCACTAAAAATCTAAATGTATAATCCTTAGGTATAATCCATAGGCCTAAACTAGACTATTATTTATACCTTTGTTTTCAATACAAGTTGTTTTATCAAATGCGGAGAAACCAGACATTGAAACATGTTTTCGAGTTAGATAGTCGAGGATCTTTTTAAAATTATATTATTCAACAAGATATTTCTCAAAACTAAATGTAGTTTGCACCATTTACCCTTTAAAGTAACGATTGATTCGTCTATTGGTCTATCCAAGTATAATATTAACTGAACCACTCCACTTTGTGATCAATTGTGCCCAGTAAAGATACATTTTCACTATAAATTTTATCTATCTATCCGTGTACCAGGTTGGAAAATGTATATTTATTTACACACATATATTTACAAAAAACTTGGTTTAAATTTATTTATAATTTTCACATACCTACACTTAACAGCTACATATAACACAACAGTTTTTACAAGGGTGTCACATAACTTCAGTAGGCAAGATGTGGAGGTAGTGATAACAATTTACATGTAAGTACAGCAAACATTGCCCTACACCCCTTTTGATAACAACAATAAAATAAAATTAAACGTGAAGAGAAGGAAGAGTTCATTTTTTCATTTGACGTTATCACGAAATGATATGTTGATCTACTGTAAACTCGTTCATTCAAATCAGCATAATTATTGTGAATTTGGCTATGTCTCGAAGTAAAGCTGTTGACTATTTATTACAGGGTGAATTTACAGAGTGGATAGACAAGTCTCCTATACTGACCACGTCATGGATTGATCCATCACTTCATTTCTCACACTATGAGGCATCAGTGTACCACAGGAATCAAACAACCACAAAATACAGTTATACAATCATCAACGTGACGGAAAACCAACCTACAACCAACAAGAACGCCAATTGTACAGCAATCTACATTGGCAAGAACATACTTAACTTCACATGGATTACTATACCTTGTGATAAACAATTTGAAGCTACTTTCGCGTGTAAAATACCAGTTTTAACTGAGCCTGTTGATTTTGCTGATGCCCTAAATCTTCGCAATTCCACATGTGATGATGGATGGATTCAGGTGGAAGGTTCTTCTAAATGTCAGATATTACTGAAAATACCTGACAAACCGACATTCTCATTTGTAGAGACGGATCAAATTTGTTCTGGTGTAGGTGGATCGGTCTTAGCTATCGATACAATAATGCACAACCGCCCACCGACGCCAAGAGGCTTACAAATTGTAAATTATTTACAAAATACATTTTTGTTGAAAAGTAATATGCAAATCCCTTCACAATTTAAAGATCCTGCGACATTATTGAAATTATTCTTTGGAGAAGAAGTCAATGAAACCGCTATTCAGAGAACATTAGCTGTTCTTCTTTTTGTCGCTGAAAATGGTGATTTATTGCCTTTGAAATTTATAGTGAACGTAAACGCCCGATGTGGAGTGTTAGAGGCCTCATACTGGGGCGCTTATTTCAGGCGATCGCAAAGGTCAGATTCAGGGTGGGGGGCAAAGTACAGACCTTGCTCAAAGCAACTCACTGATGTTACAGCAATTATTTGTGAAAAACCACTGACACTTTATGCAATAACTTGTATGTCTGGATATTTTCAATGTAAGGATAGGGTGTGCATACTGCGGATATATGTGTGTGACGGAAGTAGTGACTGCTTTGATGGAAGTGATGAGAATCTGTGTTCTGAAATGTCCAGTTCTAATATCAATAAATCAATTAATATTATAGCTATCCCGAGCACATTGACCACTCATTTTACCACCTCTCGTTCTGAGGTAAGCTCACACATATATGTACCTGTTCATGCCATATGTGACGGCGTCAACTTTTATAACATCTCACATCATCAAGGTATATGTCTTATAAAGCAACCTACATACATAAATCTGAATGCCATGCAAAATAGGAGAAGCTTTGGGTTTAAGGTCAAATTTGTGTTCAATAAAAATACAGTTTGGGATATGTATCAAAGTGAAATCCATTTAAAAACTATACCAGAGCATGCGAAATTGCTACATCAAAAAACAAATGCTACAATGGGTCTTACAGTCGAGAGGTACATGGTTCCTTGTACATGGGCCGGCGAAATTACATATCTTGAAGATAGGTGCATGATTAATGTCCATAGCACGCCGTGTGATTATGGTAGTACACAACATCTCTGCAAATATGTGGAATGCCCTGGAATGTTCAAGTGTGACCAGTTTTATTGCTTACGTATGTCATCAGTTTGTGATGGTCAGCGTGACTGCTATCGTGGTCAGGATGAAAATAACTGTATGAATATGACATGTCCCGGTCTCCTCAAATGTAGGGGAGAAAAACGATGTGTGAGTAATGAAGAGATATGTGACGGACACGTGGATTGTCTGTCATCTGGTGACGACGAGATATTATGTCGTGGATGTGTGCATGGTTGTGATTGTTATGGCTATATGGCCTCATGTAATACAGACGAATTCTTACCGTCTCATCAACCCATCAACTCAATGCTACATATCAAAGGGTTAGTATTAAAAACCCGGAGAAAACAACAGCTTGATTTAAGTCAATTTTATTTTCCAGCCATAATTTACCTCAATATATCACACACCGAAGTTCAGGTTTTCAAGATGCGAGTCCAATTTTCACCCCAGGCCATAATATTTGGAGATTTTAACAATAATAGGATTCAGTCGACCACATTTATTTATACATCATTGTTTTCAGATGTGATATGCTTAAATTTTAGTGGGAACCTACTGACTCATTTTGGAGATCGAAACGCCATGCTGCATTATTTAACATTATTAGATTTAAGTGATAATCCTCTTGTATATGTCAATATAATTCTTAAAAAACTGGCGAAACGACTGAAAATGGTAAATTTAAAATTTGTTAGATTTAATCATAATATCAAATTCCAATTCCTCTCCAGTGGCAATAATACAATTGAAGTTCACGTTGAGGATTTTATGATTTGTTGTCTTGTGTCTCAAAATGTTAAATGTCTGGCTGGAAATGAGCAGCTCTATAGTTGTACTACTGGCATGTTAGAACCAATGCTCAAATGGGGTTTGTTTTGCCTAGCCCCTGCTTCTTTTATTTTAACTGTACTTTCTTTGCTCGTTAATAACTCCATGTTTAGAAATGGTAAGGTATTGTCAAAATATTTTATACTTGCTACAACAAACAGATTGCTTGCTGATTGTATTTGTTCCCTATATCTGATCTCATTAGTCTTTGTAAACGTAATTCAAGTAGATACGATTCAGTTGAGAAGAGGGTCATTTTGTGTGATGATCCATGCTTTGATATTTGTTGCTTTTCAGAGTTGTTTCACTTGTAAAGCGTATCGTATATTTATTGTAATGATGAAGACTCTGTTTCCTTTTAAACATCAGTGCAGATGGCTGCGTTTCACTGTGATAATAATGTGTATATTGTGGATAAACTCGGCCACATTATACACATTTAGTGTTTATTACAGATATAAACACGATGGTATGTTCCTAGACCCAGTTTGCTCATTCCAAGATTGTCACACATATACCATGTACACTTATAAAACATTACCAGCTATGGGAACCGTCATCGATGGCATATGTCTCATTTTAATCATAGTCTCTTCAACTTTAGTTTATTTTACGCTGAAACGCAACAATGAGTCTTTAACTCAGAATCACACAATTAAGAAAAAAACTTTAATTATTGTGCTCAAGTTGTTGAGTCCGCTCTACACAGATATCATGTTCAGGTTGTACGTTGCATACATCTCTGTAGGAATGATGTTGGGTATAGATTCTGAAGAATATAAATGCTTGCTTATATTTGTTACGTTAATGCCCATTAATATAATTACGACATGTTTATTCACACTAATAATTTGAGCAATTACATGTGTTTAACATGTTACTTTTTTACTATGATTCATCAACATACTGGTTATACTATGTGTTTATACTGTGTGGTCTATGGTGATACTGAGTGCTATGTATTTTACCTTTATCCTGAACTTGTACTATTATACCCTCGAGATAAATAGCTGTATCTCAAGCTGGTCTGTAAAATAAACCGTTACCATAATGTGAGAATGTCGTACATTTTATTTTATCACCCTCTTGTGTATTTTGATCAAAGTAAAAATGAAATGAATGGGTTTTTAGTTTAGGCCACCTTCGTGCACATATAGGCTAAACGGGGTCAGAAGAACCTACTGAGGATAGCTCACTGTGGCTCCCCATAATATTGAATCTTTACGAGTGAGCGGAGAAGAAACATTTTGTTTATTTTAAATTTAAAGGCCGGAGTAAGAATAAACATTAGGAAAAAAATATATTTTATTTCGTTATTTCTTCTCCCTTCCCTGACATTTTTTGAAATATTGTTGATATGCCGCAAAATGTCATTTGCTTAATTTTAAAATTTTGCGCAATAGTTGATGAAGATTGTTGGATTTCCTCGCAAGAACCTCCATGAGTGGTATAAATTTATTCGGAATTTTGTTAAGTCAAAAGCAGACTGCTACAAATTCAAGAGGGTTGAATTTTAAATTCAGTGTAGCACAGGTGAAAATCACTTTGAGACCGAACATTTGCAATATTTTATGTTCAAACACTCATTTCATTCCCAATAATATAAGGATGATTTAAACTGCTAAGCAAATATTAGGAACGACTCTGGTCCTGCTTAGCGGTGCAAGGGTTAATATATTCACCCCATCCGTCGTCACTATTCAGCTCACATATATGAGAGATCCTTATATTATTATTATGCTAAAGCTACAATAATTTAACTGAACACCATTATTAATCTGTTCACCACCAGTGAACTGTTCACCGTCAGTGAACTGCTCACCACCACCAGTGAACTGCTCATCACTAGCGAGCTGTTCACCACCAGTGAACTGCTCACCGTCAGTGAATTGTTCACCATTAGTGAACTGTTCACCATTAGTAAACTGTTCACCACTAGCGTACTGTTCACCACCAGTGAACTGTTCACCACTAGTGAACTGTTCACCATCAGTGAACTGCTCACCACCACCAGTGAACTGCTCATCACTAGCGAGCTGTTCACCACCAGTGAACTGTTAGCCACTAGCAAACTGTTCACCACCAGTGAACTGCTCACCACTAGCGAACTGTTCACCACGAGTAAACTGTTCACCATTGTTGAACTGTTCACCATTAGTAAACTGTTCACCACTTGCGAACTGTTCACCACCAGCGAACTGCTCACCACCAGTGAACTGTTAGCCACTAGCAAACTGTTCACCACCAGTGAACTGCTCACCACTAGCGAACTGTTCACCACGAGTAAACTGTTCACCATTGTTGAACTGTTCACCATTAGTAAACTGTTCACCACTTGCGAACTGTTCACCACCAGCGAACTGTTCACCATTAGCATGCTGTTCACCACTAGCAAACTGCTCACCACCGGTGAATTGCTCACCACCAATGAATTGTTCACCACCAGTAAATTGTTCACCACCAGTGAACAGTAAAGTGTACATCATCCAGTGAGAATAAACCGGACGCACACCAATCAAACATAAGACGTTGATCCGATGCTGGTATTGTGTTGGGCCACCGTCTTTGACGGTGGCCCAACTTAAAACTTAGTGGACTAAGGTCTTGTATTTTATTTGGATATTACCGATACGTGAATTCGCCCGAAATAGGAACCATGAGGATACATCAGTTATGACTACTTGGCTCAGTATAAAGACACAGCGTCCCCTGAAAATAAAGGAATTTTAAACAGTGGCATATTTTATTTTTATATATTCTCTAAGAGCACGTTATTTACACCATCAGATGAGTACGATCTCTACGTTTACATGTGGAGTAATACACGGAAGATAATGTTACTGAGGATATTTTTATTTAGCTTACATCACCTGATTACTGACGAGCATAGCTAAAAGGCAGTAACTGCTGCTTTTTGGCTTCACAGAGATAAAGACATAACGTCCCGTGGACTAAACGAATATATTCACCAATGTGACAGATAAGTTATATCTTCCTCCCTCCAGTACAAGTCGCTAATGATGCTGACAGCCGACCCACCACAAATTGCCTCAAACCACTTCCATCTGAGGTGTTGATGGTTGGTGGATGGCCTGTCCAGCCCTGGCGCACCTAGAACCGGATCTACTACCACCTTCCTCCAACAACCTGTGCTTAGGACCGTAGTTCTCCCACAGACCACACAACAGCTCCGAGGCTATTAAATCCCCAGCGTTCTTGGAAACAAGACGAAGGAGGAAGAGTCCATCTCTCCTGAGGTAATCCTGGACAAATCTCTTGAGGTGATTGGAGTCTCCGTGTATGGCGTCCATTGCTCTCAGTCGCCGGCGTACATATCTCAGCTGACCCTGCCAATGTATACTCTGCAAAGTCCACTGCATCAGGTTGTACGCTGTCAATAGACACACCAAAACAAACCAAAACCAAACTATGACAAAGATTTTCTCGTTGAAGATGTTGATAGGAAGTACACACTGCACTGTGTACTGGTGAACATTAGTGTTCTGTCGGATGCGGAAGTCACACAGCGTCACCCTGGGAAACCGCTCAGAAGCCTCCCATTGCTCACCGTACAGGAAGTGACGCAGTACACGTATACCAAACATGTGATAGTCATAGCCTAATATAACGTCCAGGAGAAACAGCTGAGCTACAGCGTTCACCAGGTACATAGTCTTCACCACTATGTAGCTGAACGTTAAGTAGTTACCGTAGAACTTACCATAGAAAAGGCAGCATCTCTTGGAGAGGATATGCTTCATTCTTGACCAGCAGCCAGTTTTACGTTCCCTGTGCGTCAAGAAGTGTCTATCCAGCATCAGTACGGCATAGCGTAACGTCTTCTCCTTCGACTCGGCATACATAGCTTTACGTGATGTCACAGCCGCTTCCATTATGTCAGTGATATCAATTCCTGAACGACGGTTCAGTATTTTCCACAGTAGATAAGGCAGTGTGAACATGATGGCCTGAGATACTAGAATCACCGGGGTCCACTGGTAATATGTGATTTTACGAATCCTAGGCTCGTCTTCTTGAGGCATGTCCGACTCAAAGGAGACAAAGTAAGTGTCACTGACCCAGCAGTAGAGATTGGCGTACTTCTCATGGTTGGACGCGCATTGCTCTGGACACCAGCAATGGACAGCCTCCCCCCAGTACTGTCTGGCACTGACCACAGCCGCGAACAACACAAGAAGTGATGACGTGTACCGTCTGCTCATTCTGTCTGAGACGTCATCATCTTGGTGAAGGTGAAGGTCACGCATGTCCATCACAACACGGACAAGTTTATCCATGATTTCAGATTTGAAGGAGACGAGCTGATGACAAAATACGGCTACTATTATATGGGCCTGACTAACGAACCACTATAATGTCTGATTTATTCATTGTGTACTTTTTATATTTCTTAAAATTAACCTGAAATATGTAGCTGGTTACTAATTAACTGTTGCATTCTAATCTAGTTTAACTAGTCTGAACTGTTCATAAAACTAATGTTGTTCAAGTGGAAATAGGCATCCAGCAACTATTAAGTTAGCCACTAGTCTTTGCGAGCCCTTTGTGGGATTATTGGTAAATTTGAAGCTGCCTATTTCACCAACTATTTTTATCTTCAAGTGAACCTGAGATATCACAGCATCAACGCCAATCTCCAAATAAATTCATGTATATCTTACAAAATTGGTATACATTAATTTAAAATGAAACGTTAGCTGAAACATCAGCTTATAAACTGCGGTGAACATTTCAATTGTCAATAAAAATTAGATCAACCACGAGAATAGACAAAAATTGAACTGGCAACATAATACTGTTACAGTTTCTTTAATTATGTAGGTTTGAAAAGCAATGCTTTTATGACTCTCCAGTCAGATCAATCCAACCAATGTCAAAACTCTACAGAATTGTGAATTGCTTTTGATACATAATTTTTTTTCAAAAAAAATATATATCATTCTGTCGCTATCCTAATAGTCGATCAATTTTACTTCAGCTGTTTGCAAGCAATCGTCCATATTCTTCATTTTTTTGGTTAATCTGAAAATACAAAATAATAGGAAAGTGCGTTCAAAATCAATATAATTTGCATGGCTGAATTAAACATGCATTATAATAGTTTGGCTTACACAATGGTGAAAAAAGATACTATATCACCGGATAACCTTATGTGTGAAAAAATAACATAAACATACAGGTTAGGTATAGGTCGTACACTGAAAGCAGGTTGACGCTTATTTCAGGCTGCATCCCTCCAAGTTTATTATCACAAGAACCTAGCTTGAGCCTGTACATTAACATACATAAGCTACATTATTATGTGGGTAATATAGCGTTATATTGATTACCAGTGTCATTATGCCCATTTGGTATATTTTCGCTTGTTTAGCTATTAAATGCTGCATATGGTGCCTGTATGCCACGTTTTACCTTTCTCGAAATTGAACAGGTGTTTTGCTTGGGTTATTTCAGGATTGCTAGTTGGGACCTATATCTACCGTAATAAATCATAAAACCTTTTTTAGAAATTTGTCCAGATTTCCGTGCATTTAGTGCCAGAATGACAGGAATGCGTGCTATTCATCGAAAATTATATTAGGTACATGTATGGACCTGCGCTGTCCGTCAATGAGCAGCGCGAAATAGGTCAGCTCGTGTACATTACAGCTGTTTTCTCTTTATATCAGATATAATATACGAATGACAAATTCAAATTTATTCATTTTACGCTGTACGAGATCACATTTTGCGATTGTCCCACGATAGAGGGATCACACTCCAATGTAATCAATGGGTGTCAGGCGCCTTAATATCAATCACAGATCAATTCCAGATTATGTAAAGTCATGGAAAGATAACCGTCTAATTTCTGAAAGTCAAATTATTATGACATAGATACCGCAGATACAATAACATTGAGCTTCAGTCATTTTCGTCTGGATAGGCTAAATTGAACCATGGGAACCTGCGAATCGGACCTACCACAGACATAATATGTAGGTACGGACAATCCGAAATCAAGCATGTCAGGAAAAAACCCTGTTCTTCATTGTCATTTCGCTAGTTGTTTTAGGCATTTTTTAATATAGTGGGGAACCTCCATGAACGAGAGGTTGTGTGCTCGCCAGAGCTTGAATTTCGAATCCGGTGTCTGGAGGGCAGTGTCATATCATTCATTCATCGCCAGGAGGTTTCTTCTTGCCCAATTTCGCTTTTATTTGCACAAAGTTGGCCTAAAACCCAATTTATTTCATTCATTCCATTTCATTTAGGCCTATTGCACGCGACTTGAGCTGAATCTATGTCGTTCACTTTATCACTTTCATATTAATATATAATAGGCCTACCAGAGATACCATAAGCCTTCTCAATAGGTTATCAAGGTAAGGATATTCCAAATGCCAGACTTTGACGTAGTGTTTTTCGTCGACCCACAACAGGTGAGCTAGTCCTACTCAAATAATAATTCATTTTTTTCGAAAATTGTATTTAGTGCCCAGCACAAACATTTATTTATGCACATTTTCACTCACGATGTTATAAAAATTGCTGTCTCATATCTCACCAGGTCAAGTATAATAATTATATCAAACTGAAACTCGAAGTGTCCTGTGATGAATTTTAATATTATCACTCATTTTTTTAATATATCGCGTGGTGCAGCAAGGGTGTTTACATGATTAACCCTTTAAGCGCTGAATTAATTTTATATAAACCATCGTGACCAAAGGGTTATTTTCAATTTGAAACCATCATAAATGTCTTAGTTAGCTCTTTCTGATTCACTTTAATACATATGTTATGGGTATACGGCCACTATTTACCTTTCAGCGTGGGGATCGTTTTCATACGTAAGAATCTGACGTCAGATTCTGGCGTATAAAGACGGTATCAGCACTGAAAGGGTTTAAACAGTACCAACCAGTTCTAATTGGAAAATAATTTATTTTAAAAATTGCAAAAAATAGAAACGACATTTTTTCAAATTTCAAATTTAAATTCATTTATTCATGCTGCAATAAATTACAATTGATACATCTGTTGTTCAAAAGTGTTTTTTTTTCAATAATGGATGCAAGGGAAACCTGCAAAAGGTTTTGTTAAAAGCCGCTTGCATGAGGGCCACCCTAGAATATGGTGTGTGATATTTCTGAAACGCTGCAAGCGCCACAGGGGGGAGGGGTACAGAGACTAGTGTTAAGAACAAAAAAATATTTGAAGATAGGTATAGGGTGGAGGGGAATGCGTCAACATGAGGCGACAATGTATCAACAGAAAATATCATTTAATTATTATTATTTATATTATATGTGATTATACATGTATATATATATGCACAAATATATACATACAATTGTATACACATTTACAAGAAAAATACTTCTATTAGTTTGCAGCTGATCAATTCAACTAATTTGTAACTATTTGTATTATTATTATGATTATTATTATCTGTTTTTATAATCAGCAATCACGTGTAAGAGAGTAGCTGGTGTGCTATGGATGAATATATGAATGAATGAATGAATGAATGAATGAATGAATGAATGAATGAATGAATGAATGAATGAATGAATGAATGAATGAATGAATGAATGAATGAATGAATGAATGAATGAATGAATTATTGACTGAATGAATGAATGAATGAATGAATGAATGAATGAATGAATGAATGAATGAATGAATGAATGAATGAATGAATGAATGAATGAATGAATGAATGAATGAATGAATGAATGAATGAATGAATGAATGAATGAATGAATGAATGAATGAATGATACCCGTATTTTGTGGATGGTAACATAAATAAAACGGCACTTTTCTCCAGCCATAAAATTCAAAATTCCAACACGCTATACCTCACGGTCAACGAAGGTCTACATAACCCGGAACCAGCTTTACTGGAAGTTGAAAATAATGAATTAATGAATTAACACAAGACGTTGACTCCATGTTGTTTTACCACAAACATCTTTTTTCTAACTCTGTAATGGTGCCAAAATCATTAAGGATTAAAACAATGCAGGCGACGCTGGGCGGGCATTAAGCCGACATTGGTCCATCATTTAATGTTGTGTTTCGCTACAGCGACCCACAACTTCAAGTGGGTGAAAATTACTCATGTTTATTTAACTTGTTGACACCAACGTTTGCAATATAAAAAGCAAATAAAACGGATTAAAACAACTTTAGTCGCGCGTTTAAGAATTAAACTGTTGTCTACGGAGTCGATATCAGATTATCAGATTCATTAATAAACTACAGTTCAAACAAACCAAATAAAATATATGAATTTGTTTCCTGTTCTTCCGGTGTTTAAATTCTGCAATTACATGATAAATATGTCTTTTATTTTAAAAGAGATGTTTAAATTATTAGTGATTTAACTTGCGTTTAATCAACAATTTGAGCAATATAGCTACCGTCGTTGATAAATCGTGTAATGGAACTACATGACGAAGCTGTAAACTTGAGAATAAAAATTGACATGGTTTACGTACCTCGTTTAATTCATCCACGTGTCATCCAAATGTAGAGATGCGACCAGCAGCTACCAGGAAATGACACCGTCCCTTCCGTTGCTATGGTGACATTCATGCATCTTCTAAGAAGTTACACAGTTGTCACGAATGTCATTCTGAATGCAGACTTCATACTCTAGCTGTGCGTTCTCAAACACTGTGCTTAATAATCAGCAGTATCAACTATCCCATCATAAACGAGGGCAATAATGGGAATTTGGCAGCAGATTTCGGGAAGAGATATCAGAAATTACAGCGGCCCCGGTCTGACACATGGGGTTGTGGCTCGACAAGCTGATGCCGGTCCCCAGTCCTGACTAAGGATCAACTAGACATGGATCTACAACCCCGCGTCCGCCCCTCCCTGCCCTTATAGTCCCAGGCCATCCCACAGGAACATAAAGCATGTTCGGCAATGAACTGACCTGTTCGCAATTGGACGTTTGCGATATGTTGGCGGATTGGCGTTGCCTTATATTGGCTTAGCGCGGGACAGGGCAGGTCCCAGACGGGACCGCGTCGGTTCCGGGTTGGGGCAGCGTCGCGGACGCTGGCCCAACGCGGAACTAACGCTGTCCCAACGTCTCCCAGGGCTGGGCAGCCCTTGCCCACAGGGGATGAGGGATTGGCCGCCATGACAGCTGCACCCCTGCCACCCGCCTGCCCGACCGACCGCTCTGACATACATGGCTTAAAAATCAATCTAGACAAGCCTCATTTAGGCATCCAGCCTTATAATGATGTGACTATGGCATCATCCTAAAACATCAGAGCATCATTGAATACATTTGGGATGGCATTGGGTCAAACTCCTTCTGTGGTAGTTACAGGAAAAATATACATGCCGCACAATGGCGCACAGACACCAAGCGGCTTTATTGGAGGCTAAACGGTTTCCGATATTTTATTTCCCCAATGTGTACTTCCCCCCTTTCACATTCCCTACATGTTCCTATTAGTCATTTCAAACATACATAATATTTTCAAGGCTGATATAACCAACCTCTTTATCATAGCTATACCATTTTTATTTTGAAAAATAGACAGGTACAAAAAAAAAAAACAGAATTACATTTTTCATGATAACAGAATTACATTTTTCATGATAAGTTATGATAATTTATTTTGTGGTGTTCATCAGTGACTAAGACAATTCAATAGTTTTATTATGGCTGCTGTTATATTAGGCCAATGCTTCATAATAGTTTTGCACCTGATGTATGTAAGTACAGTCATAGTAATATGATGTCACTGTTGTACAACGTATATATGCTTCACAGCTTTAATATTTCATTATTGCATCATATATTTCTTATGTACATTGTCATTGTATAATAAATTATATTATATTAATTATGTCCTCCATGAACAATGAAATATGTGCACTATGAAGTCACTGTATTACGGTACAGCACTAAAGCTGCCAAATTGTATGATTTTGTTATTACATGCAATGGCTGTAATTGTACACCATATGTCGTCAATAATGTATGATGTCAATGTAGTAAGGCAGAAATGCTGCACAATGACGTGTTTTCCCACTATTATATCATCAAATCACTGTACTTATGTACATTATCTCTAGAGTATTTGTAGTACAGCTGTACATCGCTGGGTGGGGGGCATTCGTTCAATGGTTGAGTTAAAGCCGCCTGCTTGGAAAGGCGGTAGTGGTTCGTCCCCGATTCTGGCATTCAGGTTTCAAAGCTCACTCGTAAATAATTAATGTTGTTGGGAGCCTCCGTGACCGAGAGGTAGCGTGCTCGGTCTCGGATCCCCATGGCTCGAATTTCGAGTCCTGTGTCTGGATGACAGTGTCATATCATCCATCTCACCATCCTCAGGAGGTTCATAGTCACTGCCCCCTCTTTTTTCTATTGTTCCCAGTCGGGATTATCTCCCCGAAAAACGAGTGGACTAGATTTCACCCTGCATTATTAAACGTCTACCAGTGATTATTTGTTTAATATATAATGTAGAGTGCATCTGAGGTCAACTCAGAAACACTGGCAGACATTCTGCCGCCGCCTCCGTCTTTGACGTCATAATAGGCCTATATCCATTGTCTCTGCAGGTTGGGTTGGATATCCCTCCCCATATAGTAAAAATTTGTTAGTCACATCAGTTTTGTGTCTGTGCGTTCTCCCTATCTATCATGCAGGCGGTCAAACACGAGACGTTGACCCAATGTCGGGCTATTGTTGGCCCACCGTCTACGACGCTGAGCAAACATTAGCTCAGTATTGGATTACCGTGTTGTGTTTGACGCCACGCTGAATGTGGGCCAGCGTCACAGACGGGGGGCCAACATTAACCCGGCCCACTTTAATAGACCTGAAAGTCTGAAGCACAAACAAAAGACGGCAACCAGACATACTGGCAACTTGCAGTGCGGGTACTCAACAAGCTTTAGTGCTGACTAACGTTGGTCCAGTGTTAACCACGTTGGCTCACAATTAGCCCAATACTGTTTCAACGTCTAGCAGAACACAACATGGTTATACTTCGTGCAGGGCCACTGGCGACGACATTGGTCCAACATTAAAGAACATAGGGTCAACGTTTGTTCAATCAGCCAGACTTTAGAAATCACGATAGTGTAAAAAGAATCATAATGCTGAGAGTCATGTAGTTTCGCGATTTGGGATGATTATGCATAGGCAGGCCTTCAACCCAGGATCTAACATATTTTATGCGTAAGAATTCTGTTTATTTGAACAGATAGTCTCTTACTTGTAGTTTCTTATATTTTCAAAACATTCCAAAACACTCCACAAAGGACAATAATTTTTTTTGTTTACTGGATTGAACGCAGCCCAGCAAACACGAGGTGTTGAACCAGTGCTGGTTTGATGTTGGGCCAGTGTCGCAGATGGAACAGCATTGGGTCAACGTCGTGTTTGCTGGGAGTGTTGACAAGCCACATTGTTTTTCGCACATTGGTGTGGGGTTCAAAACGGAATAATAAATTCCGTTTAATACATAGTCTCTACTGTCCACAGAAGCCATTCAATAACATTAATTACAAATGCCATTAACACTACATCTCTTAGTTATCAACCATTATGGTTATGCTGCTGGAGTGGAGACATCTCCAGATTTTTGTTTACAAAAAACTAAACCCTTCTAGTATATAATTATACGGCATTTCAAATAGGTATAATATATAATTATGCATTGTAAGTCATTTCGAAACCCATTAAAAAAGAGCCGTTGACCCAAAGTTGTTTGAATGTTGGGCCAACGTGGCAGACACTGGACCAACATTCAGACAACATTGGGTCAAATGTATCTTGTTTGCTGGAAAAACCCCAGAAAATATCATGTGTAATAATATTTATGTTATGACCCAACAAGCACGAGACGTTGAGCCAATGCCGCTTTAATGTTGGCCCATTGTCTGCGAGGCTTGCCCAACAATAAAACAACATTGCCTCAACATATCGTATGTGTTGCGAATTATCTATTAAAAGTATTGCAAAAAATATAGATTTTTAATAATAAGACAATAATTTATGAAGGAAGAATTACGAATAACCACTGAAAACATGACATTCAAAACTAATTCCCAAATTCTTATAATATTCGCTTGGAATTATTAAGTTATGTTTTGTTGCTTTCACCATTAGGGCCTTTTTCTTTGGTACCCTAGGTACCCTATAGCGCAGTATTTTTAATGCAAATATATGCTTCCAGATCATCATCGCTTATACCAGATACCATATTTCTTTTTATATTGGTTATCCTTCCTTCGAATGCATTTTATTATTTCAATTATTTCATTAGACATTTCTGGAACAATGTCACTGCCCATTTTCTCACACCCAACTGTAATTTAAAGGGACTGGCTCAGAGGTGATTTTATTTTGGCTTCTTAATATGACCATATGATACATTTTTTCTTTCATCGTGCACTGTAAATTCCCGGTGTGACAGGCTTTCGGTGTAAGCACTACACCAATACCCCTTCCAAAGAGTTTGTTCGGCTATATCAGTGAATAAAATAGTTTTCTCTTAGTATAAACTCATAGTCCCCCGGCAAGTTAGCACCATGCATCTTGTCCGCCGTCATTAAGATGAGGTGAGATAAATGATCAGAGATGTATTTATCAATCCTGTCCTAGCTCTTGATTGTAATCCACAGCCAGTGAGAAGTATTGCGTTATGAATATAGACTGGTATGTCAATCTGTCACATATGTTGAGGAATATCACCTCACAAATCTCGTTTACCCCATTCTGCCGAATTGCTTAGGACTTTTTTTCATTCATTTGAAGCTTAAATTGCTAACGCAATTTCCAGCTCCTAATGACGAAAAATAATTATATTTATGCAAAAATATACGTCTTCAAAATAAAGGCTTAATTCTTAGATTAACTAAGCATCTACCACAAAACATTTTAGCAATTCAAGTTAAATTTATTTGGTCTGCTAGTTGCTTCAAAACGCGTATATACGGTCCCGGCAGGAATTACTTTCGTATAAACCATGGAGACCAAAGGGCTTTTTTTAATTTGAAAGTATCCTAAACGTCTTATTCAGTTCCTTTCGATTCATTTGAATACCTATGTTATGGGTCTACGAACATTATAAATATTTTCATTCTTACAGTGCCAGGATCGACTTTAGTCGCTAGAATCTGACGTCTACAGACGTCAGATTTTGACGACTAAAGTCGGTCCCGGCGTTGTAAGATTATCTCTTACTTGTAGTTTACTGGGTTGAACGCGGCCCAGCAAACATGAGGCGTTGAACCAGTGCTGGTTTGATGTTGGGCCAGCGTCGCAGATTGTGGGCCAGCATTGGAACAGCATTGGCTCAACGTCGTGTTTGCTGGGAGTGTTGACAAGACACATTGTTTTTCGCACATCGATGTGTGGTTCAATATGGAATAATAAATTCCGCCTAATACTTAGTCTCTACTGTCCACAGAAGCCATTTAATAACATTAATTACAAAAGCCATTGACACTACATCTCTTAGCTTTCAACCATTATGGTTATGCTGCTGGAGGGGAGACATCTCCAGATTTTTCTTTATAAAAAACTAGACCCTTCTAGTATCTAATTATACGGCATTTCAAATAGGTATAATATATAATTATATATTGTAAGGCATTTCAAATACTTTAGGAAACAAAACCCATTAAACAAGAGCCGTTGACCGAAAGTTGTTTGAATGTTGGACCAACGTGGCAGACAATGGACCAACATTCAAACAACATTGGGTCAAATGTATCTTGTCTGCTGGAAAAAAAACGAAAAATATCATGTGTAATTATATTTATGTTATGACCCAACAAACACGAGACGTTGAACCACAGAATTAGAACACAATGCCGCTTTAATGTTGGCGAGGCTTGCCCAACAATAAAACAACATTGACTCAACATATCGTGTGTATTTATTAAAAGTATTGCAAAAATATAGATTTTTAATAATAAGACGTATAATAAAAAATACGAATAACCACTGATAACATGACATTCAAAAATATTTCCCAAATTCTTATAATATTAGCTTGGACCTACATGAAATTATTAAGCTATGTTTTGTTGCTTTCACCATTAGGGTTTTTTTCTTTGGTAGCCTAGGTACCCTATAGCGCAGTATTTTTTAATGCAAATATTTCTTTCAGATCATCATCGCTTATACCAGATATCATATGTCTATAGATATTGGTTATCCTTCTTTTGGATGTATTTGAAAATTATTTCATTAGGTATTTCTGGAACAATTTCACTGCCCATTTTCTGACACCCAACTGTAATTTAAAGGGACTGGCTCAGGCTAAAAATCATTAAAAAATCGGTGATTTTATTTTGGCTTCTTAATATGACCGTATTATATATTTTTTCATTCATCGTGCATCCCTAGGTACCCTATAGCGCAGTATTTTTTAATGCAAATATTTGCTTCCAGATCATCATCGCTTATCCCAGATATCATATTTTTTTTTATATTGGCTATCCTTCCTTCGAATGCATTTGAAAATTATTTTATTGGACATTTCTGGAACAATTTCACAGCTCATTTTCTGACACCAAACTGTAATTTAAAAGGACTGGCTCAGAGGTGATTTTATTTTGGCTTCTTAATATGACCAGATGATATTATTTTTTCGTTCATCGTGCACTATAAATTCCCGGTGTGACAGGCTTTCGGTGTAAGCACTACACCAATACCCCTTCCAAAGAGTTTGTTCGGCTATATCAGTGAATAAAATAGTTTTCTCTTAGTATAAACTCATAGTCCCCCGGCAAGTTAGCACCATGCATCTTGTCCGCCGTCATTAAGATGAGGTGAGATAAATGATCAGAGATGTATTTATCAATCCTGTCCTAGCTCTTGATTGTAATCCACAGCCAGTGAGAAGTATTGCGTTATGAATATAGACTGGTATGTCATTCTGTCACATATGTTGAGGAATATCACCTCACAAATCTCGTTAGCCCTCATGCTGCCGAATTGCTTAGGACTATTTTTCATTCATTTGAAGCTTAAATTGCTAACGCAATTTCCAGCTCCTAATGACGAAAAATAATTAAATTTATGCAAAAATATACGTCTTCAAAATATAGGCTTAATTCTCAGATTACCTAAGCATCTACCACAAAACATTTTAGCAATTTAAGTTAAATTTATTTGGTCTGCTAGTTGCTTCAAAACGCGTATATACGGTCCCGGCAGGAATTACTTTCGTATAAACCATGGAGACCAAAGGGCTTTTTTAATTTGAAAGTATCCTAAACGTCTTATTCAGCTCTTTCCAATTTATTTGAATACCTATGTTATGGGTCTACGACTATTAGAAATATTTTTATTTTTACAGTGCCGAGATCGACTTTAGTCGTCAGAATCTGCCGTCTACAGACGTCAGATTTTGACGACTAAAGTTGGTACCGGCGCTGTAAGGGTTGACGTGTAGCAACTGTAGGCGTGGAATCAATCGTGTTATTTCTCCGTCTGATGAATGTCAGTTTCACTTATAATCCAAACCCTTTATTTGCTCGGTTATCTTATTTAAATTTTCACCAACTTGAAGTTGTGTCTCGCTACCGCGACCCACAACTTTAAGTGGGTAAAAGTTACTCGTATTTGTTTAATTTGAGACCAAACGTTATGAAATTTTGTTCTTTAAACACCCATTTTATTGACAATAAGTGTGACATAAACTGCTCATAGAACGAGTATATTCGTGGTTAGGTAAAGTTCTGTAGAAATGGAATCAAT